>JAUPFN010000006.1:1607500-2200000 GCA_036924255.1 Apodemia mormo | reverse complement strand
TATAAAAGCAATATTATAAGCCTTTGGTTAAGTTACAGTTAAATTCGTAAAGATATAAGGATTAAACTGGAATAAAAGGTAAATAAAAACAATTATGTTTAAATGGAAGGTATATAATGTGGTTGTCTACTTTAAATATATAATACACATGCTATAAATAATTTAATAAGATTTATTTAAACCTTATTATCATCCTGAAATACGATGATGTTATCTTAACTTCTCGTTCCTTAAAGAACACCTTAGACTGTCATTCTTGGTTATTGAAAATAACTAGCGATATAAGTTCTAATAATGGTAATCACGGCCCATTTTACTAGTTGACAAAGTGGTAAAATGAAAGTATTTCTGTCACTATTGGCGTTTAATTGACTCTGCCCAACGCGTAATACAACAAAAGTAATTAATAAAATCTAATATTATTAATTAAAACTTAAGAATAAAAAATGTCAACACACTACTCTGTCATAGACACGCGCGATTTATGAATTTGCCACAAACTAGATGTGTGTTCCTTTGGTCTATGTTGATTTAATTACCTACTGAAAAAATAAATCTGTTGTAAAAAAGATAATTTTCTATGTTAATTGTTAAATGCTTATGTAGGTAAATATGTTTTTCATAACAGGAGCCATAATTTATGTAGGTAATTGCAATGAATTAACTTAGATAAATAAATACCATAAGAGCAAAATAACTTGTCGGTTTATTCAAAATAAAATTACAAACATTAGTATAAAAATATGTAATAAATACCTATATAGGTAGTTTATAATATTTGATTTGAATTGATTATAAAAATTAATAAAAAAAACACACTATCGACTATCACCTACTTATTCCACACTAATAGTTGTTAGTGTTTTCGCTCGCGCAAAAAGGTTCCATGTCATTACACAGATTTTATAATTGTTACTACCTTATTTAAATGGTTTTACCCGTAACACCGTGAGAACTAACTACTTCCGATTTTGAACTGTGTTTCCTGTTACTTAAGGAATATTGCAGGCATATTTAAACATTTTTTTTTAGTTTGTTACTCAAAATATCACCAAAAAATGTGAACAATTATGTTTAGGAATGTTAATTAGAAGCTTTTACTTTAGGTATTTAAAATGCGGACTTTTGTTATTTTTAAATTTAATCTCATTGGCCTATAAATTTGACTGCAGACAACTAAAGATAACATCCGAGATTCGACTCCCATTTCAGAAAAAAATGTTTTGAAAACTAATTTCTATTTAGAACCAATCTCAATAAGACACCTGTGTCTTTATTATCAGTAGGTAACTTGGAAAGTAAGTAAAGCTAAAGCTACCGACCGGTAACAATATGCGTGTTTGCTATTTTATAATAATAAAATTATGGTAAATTGTTTGTCGGGTCGCGCAATATAGGGTTTCGAAGTGGCACATTACAATAATGCGGACTAAGAAGAAGGGCCTTTATTATTTATTATAATGAATATTTAACTCATTTAACGTCAATAACGTTTATATCCGCACCAATGCGCAGGTTCACTGCTTATAAAAACTTCTTCAAGTACATTTTATAACGTGGTCGGCTATTACTTAATAGCTTGTAAAGCCTTCTAAGCCGTGATAGTTTCCTTTTAACTTCATAATATTTAATACTACTTTTGAGAATTTTTTCCCACCCCCACAACTAACCGTTAAGCTGGTAATGGCGGAGAAGGGATAGGTACATGACTCTAACGAATATTAGCTCTTTAAAGCGGAATATTTCACAAACGAGTTCTCAATAGAAAAAATGTTTTCACAAATCAACAATATTTTTTAAAAACCTATCCAACGACATCGCATACTATGGGGTGCAAGTGGGTGAGGTGAAAAAAAAAATAACATTTCCACTTTACATGTAGAGGAATGATTGTTAATTTTTTTGTAATAAAATACTGAAATATAATATTATAAGGTTTTTCTTAACCCCAAAGTAAGCAATTTATTTTTTTGTGATACAGATATTAGTCAATGGCACTCACAAATATTCATACTCAAATTTTCTTTCTGCTTTCTGCTTTCTGGTACTAAGAGTATCAGAGCTAGACTGCGAACGGACGGACGGACGGACCGACGGATGGACGGACATAGCGAAACTGTACAATTTCCTAATTCACTTCAGAAAACTAAAAAAGAACTGAACTTGAATAATTTACGACTTTGCTATCACGTCTGATGCCACTTGCCTCTTTGACGGGGTGCGGTCATTGATTATATTATTCTATGTTTTAATACAAATTGAATTTTTGTGTTTCAGCCTTCAGGATATTATTCAACATTAGAAATATCCAAGGTATTCTGAAAAATGTGAGCTGATTTAAGACACAACGCTCAAGTGTTAGACATAATGTCAAATTAATGCGATATGCTTTACGTTAGACTGCCGAAGCTAATGACGAAAACTCGTAGAGATAAAATAGTAAGTACTTAACTAATTCGGAAGACAATGATTCACACAATTTTACTCAAATCATGACTACTTTTGTGTTATGACATTGATGTCGATCTCGTTTTCACACTCATTATATTTCATTAAGATAATATATTTACATATAATTATATATAGAGTAGGCAAGCCATAAGTGCGTGTATTTTTTCGTGCGTGTGCGTTCTCACGACGGAAAGAGCTATCCATTGATTATAAATACCAAAGTTGTTACAGAGAGTTGCTATCCGTGTAGCGAGAATGTAATGCTACGTGCATAAGTTTACCGAATAGGCTTGAAACTTTAGAACAAGCACTGGTATTATTACGACAGAAAAAGTTAGCGTTAGTATCAAGGTGCTATCAAGAAGTCACGATCGTAGTAAGAGGTTTAGCCAATTGTTCACTTTTTATAAACTGCCTGGTAGCCGGCAGATAGTGTAATCTTCAAATGGGTCGAAATAGCCCTATACTGTGCTTTTTGCTCCATATGAATTTGATCGGTTTTTTCATCCGTATTATTATTATTAGGTTATATTATATTGTGAAAAAATATTAATAAACCATGTTGTACTTTATTATTATTAAATACTCGATTCTTGATTACACCAACGTAGCATATCACTAAGTATAAGTGAGACATAGACGAATACGCAGTTCGCATAAACGCAGCAAAATTACAATATTAAAACAGTTAGGTAAATATTAAAATATTCAGTACTAGCTGTTGCCCGCGACTTCGTCCGCGCGGACTTCGTTTACTCCGCACAGCACCTCTGCCGTAGGTGATAGAGTGATAATATGTAGCCTATATGTTGACCCGACCGGTTAGTAATTTTTATGCAAAATTTGAAGTAAATCCATGCAGTACTTTTTGAGTTTACCCCGGATATACATACAGACAAACAGACAAACAGACAAACAGACAAACAGACAAACAGACAAACAGACAAACAGACAAACAGACAAACAGACAAACAGACAAACAGACAAACAGACAAACAGACAAACAGACAAACAGACAAACAGACAAACAGACAAACAGACAAACAGACAAACAGACAAACAGACAAACAGACAAACAGACAAACAGACAAACAGACAAACAGACAAACAGACAAACAGACAAACAGACAAACAGACAAACAGACAAACAGACAAACAGACAAACAGACAAACAGACAAACAGACAAACAGACAAACAGACAAACAGACAAACAGACAAACAGACAAACAGACAAACAGACAAACAGACAAACAGACAAACAGACAAACAGACAAACAGACAAACAGACAAACAGACAAACAGACAAACAGACAAACAGACAAACAGACAAACAGACAAACAGACAAACAGACAAACAGACAAACAGACAAACAGACAAACAGACAAACAGACAAACAGACAAACAGACAAACAGACAAACAGACAAACAGACAAACAGACAAACAGACAAACAGACAAACAGACAAACAGACAAACAGACAAACAGACAAACAGACAAACAGACAAACAGACAAACAGACAAACAGACAAACAGACAAACAGACAAACAGACAAACAGACAAACAGACAAACAGACAAACAGACAAACAGACAAACAGACAAACAGACAAACAGACAAACAGACAAACAGACAAACAGACAAACAGACAAACAGACAAACAGACAAACAGACAAACAGACAAACAGACAAACAGACAAACAGACAAACAGACAAACAGACAAACAGACAAACAGACAAACAGACAAACAGACAAACAGACAAACAGACAAACAGACAAACAGACAAACAGACAAACAGACAAACAGACAAACAGACAAACAGACAAACAGACAAACAGACAAACAGACAAACAGACAAACAGACAAACAGACAAACAGACAAACAGACAAACAGACAAACAGACAAACAGACAAACAGACAAACAGACAAACAGACAAACAGACAAACAGACAAACAGACAAACAGACAAACAGACAAACAGACAAACAGACAAACAGACAAACAGACAAACAGACAAACAGACAAACAGACAAACAGACAAACAGACAAACAGACAAACAGACAAACAGACAAACAGACAAACAGACAAAAATTCTAAAAACTATATTTTTTGGCTTCGATATCGATTGTAGATCACGCCCCAAGTATTCTTTTAAAAAAAATTCAATGTACAGTTTTGACTTTCCTACGATTTTATTATAATATGTATAGATATAGTTAAACTGCACACAAATACTCTTAAATATGATTCAAACCGACAAGTTCGCATCAGCCGGCATTAAACAATGCGGTAAAGGGAATTGAAAGGAATTACAGTCCATATTTCCGTTATAGTTACATTCCACGTTGGCTGGACGGTTCTGTACTGCTCCGTATGGCTCCTAACGGCACCGAACTGGCTCCGTGGCAGGTAGCCAACTTCGATGGCATGCATAGGGTCCATCTGAAGCCGTACGTACGGCTGTCGCGGAATGTAAACAGAGATCAGCGGTACAGGGAGTCGGGTCACTGAAGTCGTGATGTAGTATGTACCTATGCCACGGGCGAAATCGGTTGCAGTGGCATGCGTACGTCTCCGACGGACGCGGACGGCTTCGCGAAACGCCTACGGTTATCACGGCAGGCGTACGACAATTAGACCAGACCACATAAATACTAATTGACACGCTATTGGGAAGGAAAAGTGTCGCCGAGTATATGAGCAAACTCTCTTATTACTGTCAAAAATTTCATACATTTGTAGGTTATATTATAATGTGAAAAAATATAAATAAACCTTGAATGAGCTGACAAGGTTTAAAAATTACCCTTGAAATTATGTTACTTCATCGGTAAGTAATATAACTCTATTTCTGTGTGTAATTGCAAGCTACATTGAACAACTAAGAAATTGTCTTGAAAGGCGTATCCGTTTAATTCGTTATTACTACGTACGCGTAACAGCATACGCATCCGAGCCGATGCGGGCCAGTGTGAATCGTATGTTAAGCTATAGTATACACAAATACTTTTATTTCTCGTTTGTTAGATGTACCTAACGTCAGAATAAAGCCGGACATAGGCTTTTTGAATGTCTGTTCGGTTAAATTAAACGGTGTTCGGCTTATCCGGAGTTTGCTAGGATTTTTACATTTTAACACTCACGTAGTCGTACGAGTGAAAGGCGTGGCGGAGGCGCGGCGGTGGGTCGTTGTTTTTGCCAAACGAAAATTATTAAAAACTTTTGAGTATCATCACACCGGTTCCTATAATCTATATGATATAATAAAAAATATGTTGCTCGAGTGGTAAGCGACCCTGACTTGGGCCGGGTTCGATTCCCGAAATGGGCAGGCATTTATGTGATGAGCATAGCATAGATGTTTGTATTTCTCGGTTTGGGTGTTTATTAAATAATTTGAGTAGGTATTTATATATGTATTAATATCGTTGAATAACACCCATATAACAAGCAAATAATTTGCATACATTACAATTGGGGTTAGATCAGTTCGAGGGTATAAAGTCCAGTCTATTGACTTTCCAGTTTACAATTTTCTGGTTTGTCCGTTCCCGAGATGAATGGTAATCCCCATCGCCATCCCCCATATTACCGACCCGGTAATGATTATCGTCTATTTTTAGCGATAACCGTGACCGACAGCTTTACGTGCTTATCCGAGGTACGGGAATTTTCGAGTAAAACCTTGAAAGAAATCTCAAAAGCACTTTTGCCCGACCCGGATAGACCCGGTAGATCGAACCAGGGACCTCATGATCTGAGCGGAATAGACTATTCCCTAGACCACGAGCCAGTTTTGTCCACTTTAAATTTTATTACTACGAAGTTTTTTTTAGTTATGTTTCTTTTGAGAAATAATAGTAATAAATGGTTAATCATAAAGAACACTAATTCGTCATTCAATTTTATTTTTATTTGATTAGAATTTCAATAGAAGATTTATTGTATATGATCTTTGTTATATTGATACGAAGACATAATATCCTTGTTATTTAGCGTGACCAAGCTTTTTATCTAAAAGTCTGTACTAACTGGCTGGTCTCTCCGGCTACTAGGATTGACGACCTATTAATTAATATGCCTGTTGTCTTTTTTAGTGGCGATGGCGTTTCCAGTGGAGTATGGTATCAATGATGGCAATTGCTCTAATATTATACAATGCTGCAGCTAACGTATGGCTTTTAAATCCACCCCCATGTCAAATAAGAAGCACTTTACCACCTACCGAACCACCAACTTGCGAACCTTGTTTAGACACTGCACCGAATATTGTTATTGATGACGATCCAATATCCAGGCTAGATTTACGCTTAGGCAGGTGGGATGGATCTAGATCATATAAGCTCTTTGATTACGCTGCTGTTGGGGAGATGTACGCAGAAATATCAGCCAATCGTCAAGTTTGTTTAGCTACCCAAGGTTCTATTGAAAGACTTCATGAACTGCTTAGAATAGCAGCACATTGGAGTGGTCCTATATCAGTTGCTGTATACGTAGATGGAGACGAATTGAGGTTTCTCAGAGCGTTCACGACGTGGTTATTTCAATGTCAACCAGATGTATACTCGAGGATGGCATTGCATGTTGCTATACCAAAAAATAAATCAGCAGTGCATGGAGAAATGCCGAGCTGGGTTAGAAATTGTGGACTTGCCCCTGTGTCTCCTACAGAGAGACGAGTAAGTAGGCTTTACCCACAAAATCATATGAGAAATCTCGCTAGAAGAAACTGCCACACTCCGTATGTGTTTCTCGTAGATATTGACATAGTTCCCTCTAAGGGAATGTCTGAAGCGCTGGATGGTTTTCTCGCAAAAGCACCAAAATGCCCGATGTGTGCATACGTCGTTCCTACGTATGAGTTAGACAACCGAGTCGCGAATTTCCCAGCGAATAAATCAGAATTGTTGCGACTGTCTCGGAAGAAGCTAGCAATACCGTTCCATAGGAAGGTATTCATTTATAACCAGTATGCATCGAATTTCACAAAGTAAGTACCGACGTTTGCGATTTTTTTACCAACTCTCCTCCTAAAAATGCCTCCTAGGCATCCATAAATAATGTAAGAGAATTTTTTCAACGTTTCTAATCATACCGAAAATGTTTAATTTTCGTTTGTAAGATTTTCTTTATTTAAGCCTAGTAGAGATTCGTATTAAATCTTCAATTAGAAATTAGTTCTAAAATCACACTAAGAAAATACTTCAAAAGCATCTACTAAAATTCCTAGTAAAAATTGGATTTAGCTATATTTTAGTGGAGAATAATCCAGTTTCCATCGTTCGTTATTGTATTTGTTGCGGAAAAAGCCCGCCTGAAATTTACAGAATCACCTTCTTCGCCCACGTGAGATTTGGTGGGATTTGGCTCAACCCCCCGTCCTCCCTGAACGCCTTGTTATGGATACCTTAATTGCCTTTGATGCCATTTTATTAAAGATACCTTTTCCTGCCACAAAAGCGTTGATGCTTATCAGTTGTCTGAGGAATCGGGCTTTAATTATTTACAGCGAGGTTTCATATGTACGTTAAACAGAAATCATAAGACTAAGCGAGGCTAGAGTGTAATATCCAAGACGCTAGATCACTACCAGTCTCGTTCTTCTTACCAAAATACGACTCCAATTGTTAGTTTTTTTAAATAAACACCGATTCGTAGTTTTAAAATAATGATTATGTATTAGATTCGTTCGTATTAACATCACAAGATTATAATGAGTATAAATTATTAGGCTTCGAGAAAACTGACAAACAGTTTTCACGCACAGATTGCAAATTAATATAAAATAGGAATTTATTAAAAAAAACACGTATGCGTTTTAATAAACTATGAAATAAAAAATACTATTTTTTATTTAAAATTATTAAGGCTCAATTTACGCTGAATGAGGTTGCGATCGGCTGCGAAGTAACGAGCGCTTTCAGGGCCTAAATTATCACAGCAATCTAAGCCTGTTTGAAAGTGAGTGAAGATTACTGATTAGTGCTCATTATACCTCCTCTTTAAGATGTAGCAAAATGAACGAGACGGAATAATGTGCACTTACACACACAGTTAAACTTGTTTATTATTAAATTGTGCACATTCGCTTGAAGAAGCTAAAAAGTTATCACGGCCGACATACATTCGTATGGATGAAAAATGGATAAACGCAAGGATGATGCCTTATATTCCATGCTTATATTAAAGTATCGAGCTCATTGAGACGGGCCGCAACAAGGTGCATCGCATTTACTAAAATCCGCCCCGATGAGTCCTACTGTAGTGTGCGATAGTTCATATAAAATATTTAAAAGCTATCTAGGCAGGTTTTTGTCATGCGGCTTAACCCGCTGCGGGTTATCCCAGTGCTCGATCCCTAAATGAATGCAACTGCTTGCAGTGCCACGAGCTATTGCGAGAGATTTTATAGTAAATCATATTTGTTAGCAAACATGAAACAAGCAAGCATTTAAAAACAAGGTACGGAAGGCGAAAGACTTAATAAAATGGCACAAAAATATAAAAGTTGTTGAATTGCAACCTGTCTGATCTTAACTATCCATTATAGTTTATACATCTTATACACACATGGCCCCTGACTGAACTCTGGCTGAACATTTTGCTCACTCAAAAGCTGGGTTTCACAATACTGGTCCTACCAACTACCTAAAATTATCTCGAAAAAAAAAACATTTAAGCAACACCAAAAACAAAATTTATGTAAGGCTTTCGACAAAGACAATACGACTACGACGTCTTTTTTGTAGCTGCAAGTGTTTAGACCATCGTCATCTTGCCACTTATGGTGCTGCTAATGTGGAATAGGAAGCGCCTTGAGTGACAACGTAGGTTCGGTTTGAAACGAGTCTAATACAAAATACCCCTACCAACTTAACCAACTGATACTTGGCATCATTTAATTCTAAGGCTCTCTCTGCGTATACATATAGTAATATTGACTGGTTTTCAGATGGGAATCGACTGGTGGTAACGAAAGCTTGGACACACATATCAGCCATAACGTGACCAACTTCGAACTGCTGTACGAGCCCTTCTACATCGCGCCGGATACCGTCCCCGCACACGACGAGAGATTCCTGGGGTATGGCTTCACGAGGAATACTCAGGTCAGTAACATTTATGCCTGGGACCCGAATCCGAATTGCGTCGAAACGTTTAGGACTCTTACACATTTTCTTACACGTTACGTCGCATTGTAGCATGTTTCGTTTTATCGTGTTTATGCGTGTAAGCACCTTAAGCGTTTCGGCTCGATCGAAGTTTTGTTACGTGAAATGGCGAGAAAACTTTATTATTTTTAGGTGTCAACCGAATGGGCCTTGTCGATTTGCTTTGTCAATCTGCTTTTTTTCAATAAGTATAATATTATAACGTGAATAGTTCTAACAATGTTGTTATTAAAGATTATTTATCCGGACGACTAATTGACCAAATTCCGCATCTGCATTTTTTATATATATTAACTTCCCAAGAAGATTGCTAACAAGCATAAGATTCTTCTGATGGAAAGAAACATCAAAGATGTTAATGTTGCGTTTCTATCCGAGTGACTGGATGATAATCCTACATGCATAAGTTTAAAGGCTACCTTACACTTCATACCGGAACAAAACAATGACAAGCATTGTCGCTATTGTGTATATCGAAGTCAAAAATATAGTTTTTAGAATTTTTGTCTGTTTGTCTGTTTATCTGTTTGTCTGTATGTATGTCCGGGGTAAACTCAAAAAGTACTGCATGGATTTACTTCAAATTTTGTATGAACATTACTAACAGGTCGGGTCAACATATAGGCTACATATTATCACGCTATCACTTACGGGGGAGGAGCTGTGCGGAGTAAACGAAGTCCGCGTGGACGAAGTCGCGAGCAACAGCTAGTTAAATATATTCCAGTATTTATATATGTATTTCTATGTATTAGTATCGTTGGCCATACACCCACCATGACCCATAACACAAGCAAATAATTTGTTTACTTTGGAGTTAGATCAGTAAGGTAATTTTTCCCGTGAATATTTTATTATTTATATTATTTATTATTATTACTCTCATGGTGTCATTTAGGTTTTATCGCGGTTATTACCTTACCTTTGGGTTCAGTTGTCGCTATTAGGAAGTTCTTAAATTATAAAGGTTATAATCTTTACATATTTTTTATTGCATTACACACATAAATTATAAGTTATATAGACTGGTATATTGCTTGACGGCGCAGAGACCAAATAGTATGTAATCTACCGACTGGCGTCGCATGATCCCGCTACTTGTAAGGTCTGCGTCAGTTTTATACCCGTGTCCCCATAATCTGATGAATTTTGTAATTAAACTAGTTACCTGCCCCGGCTTCGCCCAGATGGTTTACCTAATGAATATAATGAGACAATATCTTTCATTTACAATACGACCATGCAATAAAATTTTTTTTTGTTGTCGGTTGTTTCTGTCAATATATTGAAGATCTCTTCCACTATCTTCTATCTTACTCACTTTTCATCTTCTACTGACAACAACGAACACAATAAAAAAGAGTTACCAATGGTGTCAAGTTATTGAGATGGAAACGTGGTGTAGATTCGTGTAAGACTTGTAAAAACTATAATATATATAATAAATAAATAATAAAAATATATAATAAATAAATAATACTCAAATTGAGGATAAAGTAGCCGGTGAACTTACGCAATAGCATTTCAGCTCACTCACTAGAAGCCTCATTGGGCTTTATCGCCTCTGTGGTGTAGTGGTCCGGTGTCAGTGTTGACCATATGAGGTTCCAGGTTTAAATCCCGTGTCGGGCAATTCAAAAATGTGTTTTTTTTTTCAGTTTTTTGATATAAACAAAGTTGCCCGGGATTGGAAAAATGCCTGGTTGGCGATAGGTTTTGTATCTATCATATTGTGGGACTAATTATCTGCGGCTAATCGTGGGTGCACATGTTATGCTTCTACCTATCTCTTCGAGAATACGGACTTAAATATAATTTTTTTAATAGATTCAGGCGTTACTTTGCATAAATCCATAATTTAAAGGAGATATGGTATTTAATTTGCAAATTTTCCTCGAAATGTTATATGGAACTGCCGTGATGCAACAGAAATGAAAGGTAGTGTAAGGAATGGGGCAAACTTATCCAAAGTCTGAAATTATAGAAGACCACAGCGGCACAATAGTCCACCCACTTCCACCACACTTTCTTCCACGTCAGAAGCAAAGGCTTACTGCCCACACAAGTTATATACTCTTGTTGATGACATGATGTTGAATACATAACTTGTGTGTTACTGCCTTTGCTTCCTATGCTGACATTTTATATACTTAAATATAAATTCAACAAAGTTTGTTTCGCTACTTGTTTTTATATGCTTTATTTATATTTACGCAAGTCTGTTGAAGATACTTTTATTTTATTTATGGTTAACTGTTACTGTGCACCAGTTATAAGAGCTTGGGACGTCGTCAACAGTATGCAATTGTGACCCTACCTATAAAGCGGCTCATATATTACTTAAAGTTCTATTGCAGCCGTACAATGGTGTAAAAAGATGCTTTTATCGGTATAAAAGACCTTTATGTGTTTTTATACAGCCTAATGCTGTACAAGGCCTTTCTTAGAGTTTCGCGTAAGCTTTAGGCGTTATATCTGAATATTAATACACTACTGTACAACTTTAAGTGTTTTGTAACTCATTAGGCTTATTTTAATACTTAAAGCTGTACATTAGCTGTATTATGTTTAGCACGGGAATTTATTACAGCTTTAAGTGTTATTATAGTATCACTCAACGCTTATTTCTGTAAAATGGGAGATGCAATCACCGTTCTACAGCTAATATTTATGGCGTAATTGTAGACTGTTATGCAGCCAATGGTGTTAAAAAATCTGCATATACAGCTGTAGTGCAGCTCAAGGCTGTATTACTGATTTTGTTATTTGCTGTTTTTATATCTGCATCGTTGATATCATGTGGAAAAAATCAAGAGGAAGATTGAAAAGGAATATTTAAATATTATAAATTACCAACCAAGTAATCGTGATGAAGATAAAGCTGAAAAATTACTAAATCATGTAACCTATAATCGTAATTTTTATTAATGTTCAAGGAAAAGGGTTCCGTAACAAAAACATTAAAAAGTGATTGTAGGTTATCTGATTTATTATTTTTTAGGCTTATCTTCTTCATTAAGGTTACTTGATTGGTAATTTATAATATTTTAATTTTTTTTAATGTCATAAGACAGCAAACAAGCAGATGGGTCTCCTGATGGAAAGAGTCAACCATCACCTATAGGCAGCAAAAATGTTAATGGTGCGTTGCTATCTTGTGGCGAGGTCTAATGCCACATTAATAAGTTACATGTGGCCTCATACATAACCGGCCACCTTGCCCTCCAAACCGGAACATGACAGTGACTAGAACTGACGCTTTGCAGCAGGAATAGATAAGGCGGTGGTGCCGGACCCGGTCGAGCCAATGCAAAACTCTATTACCAAGTAACCACGATGGAAGTGACTAGCATTGCCAATCGGTCGCCTTTTACGACCTGCCTGGCAGATAGACAATTGGTCTATTCTTCAAAAAATATATAAAAAAGAGTTAAATAGAGAAATAAAAATCATTACACTGAATATATATATATATATATATATATATATATTTATTTTTAACTTGCTACTATACGGAGTGTTACAAAAACGGTATAGTAAGCCGAAAGGAGGTGACTCAGAGGGTCATTCTGAACAACTTTTGTTCAACGATTTTGTTCAACGAAAATTCGCGAAAAACAATTTTGTTTTTCCATTGTGAAAAGTCACGTGACCAACAAAGTTTCTATGGAGAATAAATATTTTTTTCGCGAATTTCCAAAAGTCGTTAAACAAAAGTTGTTAAGAATGACCCCCTGAGTCGCTCCCTTTCGGCTTACTGTACCACTTTTGCAACACCCCGTATATATGTATACTTACAATCATTTTAAAAATATTATATACTTAGATACAATTACAGGCAAGAGAGTATGTGTTTCTCTTTGAAGAACTAATAATATTAAATCACAAGCACGAAATAACGTATTCTTCTTAAAAATATTTTTGTGATAGACCAATCTTTAAAGGGCTTGATGTTTCGTTCTTGATCAACTTAGTTATATCATTTTGTTTTCTTGGCCATTATAATTCACTTTTATCCTCCCACAAACTGGATACGATGCAAATACAGTTTTGGTTTCTCTCAATTGTTTTTATTATTTTATAAGGCATATTTCCCTGAAAAATAAAGTAAAACATGATTGAAATACATATCCCATAAGTTAAAGTTAACAATAAGTTGGTTTAGTTGTAAAGTCAAACGACCGACATCAATACATCACAATAGCGAAATCAAGTGATATATGTTTTGTATTTAGGGTTCTTCAATTTTTGTACGCATCTCTAAACATAAGTGATTAAAAGCCAATGACTGTATAATAGATTTATATAGGGACTTAGTACAGTCTAAAGTGTATTTGGACGGTAATTAAAAGCTAATAGCGGTATAAGAGAATAAAAAAGAGATGCAGTACAGCTATTTGCAGTATATCACCCTCCAAAAAACAAACAACATTCAAGAAATATATTGTTAAATAAAATATATATTTAGCAATAGCTATAGCTATATCGTGACAAGCAACTTATATTATAATCATTATGCCTTTATATACAATATTGTACCATAAATACTTGTATATGCTAACCATAAACACAATTACACTTACCGTATTTTGCAATGATTTTATTTGTGTTGTCTTGATTATTTCGTTGGCGCGTGAATATTTTGAGGGAAATCATACACGACTTCACGATCATTTAGAATTTGCACTTTGAATACACCGTCCAATACTGCTCCAAGTCCAAGAATTTATCGTTTATTAATATATTTTTAATTATGGCGTCTGCAGGTACGTGATATAATTAATGTTATACAATATCAAAAACAGATTGTTACTTTTTATCATTTTCGAACACCTATTAAGAACATTTAGCTGTACGAGAGAGTATATTTAGTGTTATAATTTCTTTATACACCGAATAACAGCCTATAACAGCTTGTACAGCTATTGTGCAGCCTATTTAACTCTTAGCTGTACAAGACAGTTACAAGAGAGTATCCTTAGTGTTATAGTTTTTTTATACACCAAATAACAGCCATTGTACAGTTTATAACAGCTTGTATAGCTATTGTGCAGCCTACATAACGCAATAAGCTGTATAATTTGGGGCCCTTTTTGGTGTTATATCGGCTGTAGAAGCGCTTCTACAGCCTTTGTACGGCTTAGTATACAGCTTTAAGTTTAAAAATGAACCTAAATGCAGCCTATATACAGATTAACGTGCTACTTGGGTAGCTAGCGACTCCCTGCACTTATTGCGAATTGAACATTGATCGCTGAAGGCATGGTGATCGGTTTTGTCTAGCTTGGCGTGGGAGCAGTTGACACACGTTGGTGGCGCATTCGTCAACCACTTACCACACTTCGCTCTCATGTGGGCACCTCCGCAGTAGCCACATCTCGGTACGGTTTCCTTGCACAATTTTTTACTATGTCCGTAACCGAGGCACATAGAACACTGTATGAGCGGAGATTGGTCTTGCACTCTCACTCTTTGCAAGTCTGTGTGCAAGTGGCCAGAGTTAGTCATTCCTTCACAACAATAGAGTGACCCTAGCCACTATGTGGCTCATCTGGGGGTTCTTGGTCTTTTTTCTAAATATGATGTCTACAGAGCTATCTTCTTCATTCAAGCCCTCAAAAATGTTAATGTTTTGTTTATGCAGGGCGTTTTTAATATCTATGTCTGTATTAATTTCTAGAACATTTTTGAGGACCTCGAGTGGTTTTTTTATTCACCACGTCTATCACGTGAAGTTTATCCTCTACCTTCCTTAATCTATCTTTGATAATTCTCCTTCCTTCTTCCGTTTTGGATCCTATTATAATTTTCCTATCTTTAGATTTTCTCACGTTCTCCACTGTAATACCCTCTTCTTTAGCTTTTAACGTATTTCTCACTATATCCAGTATTTTCTGTTATATATCCATCTCTTCCTTTGACGTCATCACTATCGAGTGTAGAGGAGCCCGCTCGGAGGGTTTTTTCCTATTCGACGCTGCTACTACATTCTCATAGGATCGTGTCCGCTGCTGTTCCTGGTTTTCCTGTACCTTTATATTGTAAGTTCTTCTAGCTTCTTACTATTTTCTTTAATTATTTTGTTATTTTCCTCCAAGGTTTTCCAATTTTCCATTATGTACTTTTTATCCTCTTATTGTCCTGGTTTTGTTCTTTTAATTTTATTTTATCGTGTTTAACAGTGGAGTTTTGATAGCTATTTTTGTTTGCTGCTTCGGCTTCTTTAACTAAAAGGTTAAAACAAAAAGAGCCTCTCTACTGCATAAGTGACTTCTGCTATTATTTTGGATTTTATATTTTTGCGAATTCGCTAGATTTTGGAGGGCTTTTATTTTTTAAAACGTTAGCCTCCGACATCCTACTAACATATTTAGGTTTATTCTCCTGTGTCCCGGATGTTGTGGGCTGAGATTTTACTGATTCTGCCGAAGTATGCTTTTGATTGCTCGCTGACGGTTTCAGCGATATTTCCTTTCGCGCTTCCCATTCTCCTGGGATTCTTCTTACATTTACACTTCTTTGCTCTTCTTCTTTCTTACTCTGAACCGTTTTCGTTGATTTCGTGGGAGTTCTATAGCCGAAATATTTTTGTAGAGGAACGCGTCTAATTTATAAAATATTTTTTTCTACTACTGTTGCGCTTCAACAACTGTACCAAGCGGGACATGGCTGCTTTTGGCATCGATTATGGATCCGGGCGAAAGCTCGGTGAACCGGGAGTGCTGGCGTAAACATGTGGTGGAAGGCTGCAAGACTCACGGTGATTCTTAGTTTTCAAATCTGGCAGATAAAAGAACCAAAAGACATCAGCCACCATCTAATCCACCTTCAAATGAATTTGTCTGTAATAAATGCGGAAGATATTGCCGCTCTCGCTTAGAACAGCACAGTCATTAAAGGAGGTATCTCCAGAAAACCGTTTAGTTTGTCAAAGACTACAAAGGCTTAGGCATTTGTAGTCTTTGACAGACTAAACAGTTTAAATTTATTTACAATATACTTTAAATTTATTTCCGTAGAATTTAGATTATTGCAAGAGGTTGGCTCTATTGTCTCAATAACTAAATTAAATTATTTAAAATATGCTATTTAAAATACGTGGGACATAACTAGATTTCTTCGTCATTTATTTTATTTTAATTATTTATATTTTTAAAGTGAATATATAACTAAATATTCTGTGAATATTTCAAGTATCTACCAGTTGTTAAGAAAAAATTGAAAAAAAATCAAGTTTGTTGCCCTCTTAAATATATTTTTTATTCTGTTTTTAGTATTTGTTGTTATAGCGGCAACAGAAATACACCATCCGTGAAAATTTCAACAGTCTAACTGAAACGTTTCAGTACGTGTAGTCTGGTGACAGACAGACAGACAGATAGATGAACGGATAGCGGAATTTTAGTAATAGGATCCCGTTTTATCCTTTGGGTACAGCACCCTAAAAATGAACAATAGCATTAGGCAAATTTCTTGAATACCAGCTGATTCCATAAAAATCTTGTCGTAAAATCTGTATGATTGAAGCGTTTTGGCTGAGCGCCAGCCTGACGATAATATGCGACCTAATAACATTGATTTATAGATTTTATTGTTTGTATCATACTAACGTGGTTACACTGTCATGTGTTTGGAATCTCACGATTAGAATAATTATTTCACCCTATGGGTGTAAGGATGACCTTCATAGTGAGCCTTTAGCCAGAATAGCCTAATAATTTAATAAGTTTACGCATTACATAGTATCTTCACGCCCGTATCCCCGAATACATAGGCAGAGTATAATCAAAAACCCACGATGAGCCGAAAATACTTAGTCCCACAATGTGATAGGTGGCCAGCCTGTCGCCAACCGGGCACTTATCCAATACTGGTTAACATTGTTTTTATCAAAAAACTGAACAAAGCACATTTTTGAATTGCCTGACCCGGGAATCGAACCCGAGACCTAATGTGGTCAACACTAATGATTAGACAACAGATAAGCGATACGTATCGTACGATTGCGATACGAAACGATAAAGCAGCGATAAACCGGCGATAACCGGAAGTTTTATGTACATAAGCCAATAACAACCATTTTCCCCGGGTTGATTCTGGATCATTTGCCTTACTGCTAGACATGTAGAAACGACACGTCACTAAAATGTAAAAAAGTAACTTTACCGTTTCCCCTTGCGGGTAGGCAGAGTATTCCCCGTATTGGTTGCGGGCTCCTTTGAAGAATAGACCAACTGCCCTTCTGCCAGGCAGGTTGTAAAACTGCTTGTCGCTGTCGTGTTCCGGTTTGGAGGGTAAGGTAGCCGGTAAACTTATGCATGTGGCATTAGACCTCGCCACAAGATAGCAACGCACCATTAACACCTTTGGTGTCTATAGGCGTTGGTTGACTCTTTCCATCAGGTGACCCATCTGCTTGTTTGCTATCTTATGATAAACCGAACGTGTCTAGACTTTCCTGTTCACCGCGTTTCGACGGTTTTTGTCGGTTGGCGAGATAAGTGGTGATCCTCATCGCCGCATTTATCGACATTTTAACGATTATCGACTACTTCTAACGATAGCCGGGACCGACAGTTTGACGTGCTCATCCGAGGTACGGGAGTGGTAATACACCACTCCGCCAGATTCCAAACTGCTACTAAGGATTAGATTTTCGAGAAAACCTCGAAAAAACCTCAATAACACTTTGCCCGACCCGGGGATCGAACTTTGGTCCTCATGGTCTGAGTTGAATACGCTACCCCTAGACCACGAGGCAGTCCACTAAAATGTAAAATTAATTAAAATTGCTATTCTCCGCGAATTGTTTCATGTGACCTCCGCGATGCCACCGAAAAGAACGACGCCGCGGCGTCGTTTATTACGATTTTATTATATGTATAGATGTAGAGAATATCGATACATATAATAAAATTGTAGGAAAGTCAAAACTGTACATTAATTATTTTTTAAAAGAATACTTGGAGCGTGATCTACAATCGATACCGAAGCCAAAAATATAGTTTTTAGAATTTTTGTCTGTTTGTCTGTTTGTATGTATGTCTGGGGTAAACTCAAAAAGTACTGCATGGATTTACTTCAAATTTTGCATGAATGTTACTAACAGGTCGGGTCAACATAGGCTACATATTATCACGCTATCACCTACGGGGGAGGAGCTTTGCGGAGTAAACGAAGTCCGCGCGGGAGAAGTCGGGGGCAACAGCTAGTAAAAGGATAAAATTCATCGACGATGGTCTGGACAAGAAAGAATACCCTCGCGGTACAGTTAATTAATTGTGTCCAGTGGCACAATTTTTTTTTTATATCATAAGATAGCAAACAAGCAGATGGCCGTCTCCTGATGGAAAGACTCAACCATCGCCTATAGACACTAAAGATGTTAATGGTGCGTTGCTATCTTGTGGTGAGGTCTAATGCCACATGCATTAGTTAACTGGCTACCTTACCCTCCAAACTGGAACATGACAGTGACAAACACTGATGCTATTGCGGTAGGAATATGTAAGGCGGTGGTACCAGATTCGGGCGAGACAATGCAGAACTCTACCACCTATTAAAGTATCTTCACACCTGTATCCCCGCAGATGTAGGTAGAGGTACAACCAGTGCACCCACGATTAGCAAAAGATACTTAAGGACGCTTTCCGAAAAATAAATTAATTTTGACACGCAATTAATTTGTGTTTAACAGATCATTTGCTTGTTAAATTATGTTAAACGCAGAGTAATTGCTTGTTAAAATTGATCTGCGTTTCGGAAATCGGCCGTTAGCCCCACAATGTGAAAGGTGGCAACATTGATATATAAACCCAAGATGCACATTCAGTGGCTCAAAAAGGTCCTCAAAAAATGAGCGCACAATTTTAAATTTTGCGCTCATTTCAAATAGAATCGCGTCGATCGCGAGTCGCGACATTGTCAGTTTTATTACATTTTGTACATTGCTTTGTAAAAACAACTATAAAACTTGCGTTTAAGGTTGGATACGCAAATACATATTTTTTGCCATATCTGTAACTGTATTAGAGACAGTTATGAGTGTCAGTTTTGTTCGGGACTGTCCATCTTGGTTTTTTTTATATCAATGGGTGGCAAGCTTTTCGTCAACCTTATCTAATCCCGGGCAACGGTGCAACAGAAAACTGGAAAAACAGATTTTTGTAATGCCCGATCCGGGAATCGAACCCGGGACCTTATGTGGTCAAAACCGGACCACTAGACCACAAACGGGATCATTATAATTGAAATATATAATTAAAAAGTGAAGTGATAGACAAACAGATGGCTATTCTGACGGAAAGAAAAATCATCGTCTATAGACACCAAAGATGTTAATAGTGCATTACTATCTGTGCGTGCCACATTCATAAGTCTACCGGCTACCTTCCAATTTTTTTTACATTTCTCTTTCGGTCTTACCTATTCTTCTTGGAATAGCGTCAGTGCTTGTCACTGTCGTGTTCCGGTTTGGAGGGTAAGGTAGGCTGTAAGCTTATTACGTGGAATTCCAGCCCTACTACACAGATATCGAAGCACCATTACCATCGTTCATATGCGATGGTTATGGGTATCTGTTTCCATCAGGAAAACCATGTACTTGTTTGCTATGTAATGAAAGAAAAAAATTAACGAATCATAGGTCACCTCTGTGGTCTAGTGGTCCGGTGTCGCAGTTGAACACATGAGGTCCCGGGCTCGATTCCTAGATTGGGCAAATTAATAATGTGTTTTTTTCAGTTTTTTGATAAAAACAACATTGTCCGGGACTTTAGACCCTTTATCAATTGATTGTCTCCCTGCAAGACAGCTCGTAAATAGAGAACAAAGGTTACATACCTCTCAATACCATCGCGACATCTGGGTGGTAGACTTATGGAACAATTTTTCTACCGCAATTGCGCATTAATAGATAAGATTCGGTGTTGGTCAACGTTATAAATGAAAATTTTAATGAAAAATTGGATGTGTTTAAGACAACTGCTAATCTCAGAAGTCTGAATTAGATAGACCGAATTCAGAGCTGAGATTTTAATAATTGTTCAGAATTATTCCAATACTGCCATTTTACTTTGTAAGTCAAGGCATCTTTGTACAGCGTGTAAGGAACAATGTACCGAAAAATTAAGAAAACATGCACTTTTTACATGATAGTCATGACTCATGATAGCAATGTCTTTTCTTGTGGGAAATGTGAAATTTGCGATGTCTGATTTTTTAATTTCTACGCCACGCAATGTAAAGCGTATATTATTCGGTCTTGAAACAGCCATTTAAGTTGCGCGGCATAATACATTGCTTAAGTTGTGTATTCCCTGTAATTATAGCATGTTTTAAAAACACAATAGAGTATTAGAACAAATCAAATTATATAAAGTTAAGTTACATAAAATCGCCAAAAAAAATAAAACATCAATCATAGTCCAAATCTATAGTTTTGACTTTCGACAGTTCCTTGTACCATGTATAATTCTGACACTTATTTTATAGGTACCTATTGAAAATTAAACATAGAAAGCATGTCCGGGCCGAAATCAGCTGAGCTCAGATGCGCAGAATAAAATTTTCTTTACTCTGTCAGGTTTGTCTATCTTTGTTGGATTAGCGGTTGTTTTGAATACACCCAATATTTAATTTTTGACCTGTTAACTTACTTGCAGACAAAGCCGCGCGTGTTAACAAGTAAGCAATAATTATATCAAAACTGGCAGTGGCGAGTTCCAAAAAAGATATTGGGAACATGCCCCAGTCATAAATATACTTTTCGTCCACTACGACAAAACGTAATTGCTCACACCGAAATTTATAGACGACATCATGATATTGAGGCACGATTGGATTAATGAGTTTAATTCCGGCACGGCCTCGAGTTCCATCGCATAAATTGTCCCAAAAAAGCTGGAATTAAAATTTCTCGGACCGGATGCGATAGTTACTGGACGGCGATCGGATTATCGATAAGTTTTAGAGGCCAAATGACGCTTGCGAACTGAATTTTAAATGATTAAACGAATCCTGTCCCTTATTATTGTAACATTAAACAATGGAATAAAAATAAGTACTTATTTTCAAAGTCAGTTAGAGTTAAAGTAGTAAGTAGTAGAGTTCCGCAACGACTCATCCGAGTATTTGGTACCATCGCCTTATCTATTCCTACCGCAATAGCGCCAATATTTGTCATTGTCGTGTTCCAGTTTGAAGGGAGAGCTAAGCTTATGCAAGTGACATTATTAACTCGCCATACGGATAGCAACACACTATGTGCGTCTTTGCTGTCTATAGGATGGTTTTCTCTTTCCATCAATACAGCCATCTGCTTATTTGCAGTCTTGTAGTACTCGTATATATAAAAATGTTTTTTCTGCTTTGCGGCCTGCCTGCTGCTGCTTTCTGCTGCTGCCTTGCGGTACTAACCTGGGTATATACGAAAACCTACAAGATCTCTAAGGCTTTCTATATAGAAAATCTATTATAATATTTTATACAATCAGATATTTTTTTTATTTTGTGATAATTCTGTATGAATCTGTTAAGCCATATCTATTCTTTCCTCCGTAACTCCTATGCTTACCGTGTCTTATTACTGCTTGAATGATAATTTGGCAGGAAACTTTCAGCTCAGTAAGTGGACACGCAAGCGTTGTTACAAAGGTAGCCACACATCATTAATTCTTTGTGGAATAGTACAAAATGTCGTCAAATTTAAATACTATAAAAATAACTAAATGATAATAATAATGCGATAATTCTTTGTGAATTCATTCAGACCTGAAAATTATTTTTTATTGTAGGTGGAAAAAGACAACCACCATCTACAGACACTAGAGGTGTCATAAAAGATGGTGGATTTGCCCGTGTAGATAAATAATGCCTTGCTCGGTTTTGGAAATACCACCTTATCTACTCCTGCCGCAAAAGCGTCAATGTTTGTCACAGTCGTGTTCCGGTTTTGGAGTTAGAGTTACTCCTCAAATTTATTTTTAAGATTAGGATTGAGTAAAAGTGAGCCCACATATTATAAACTAGTGTTTACTTGCGACATTGTTCGCGTGGCCAAATATCTTTTTTCTTAATAAATAGTTATAATTATAATACTTATTTACGGGACAAATTACACTTACTGATCTAACCCCAAAGTAAGCAAATTATTTGCTTGTGTTATGGGTGTTAGTCAACGATACTAATACATACATAAATACTAGAATATCTATACATCTATACATATAATAAAATCGTAGGAAAGTCAAAACTGTACATTGCATATTTTTTTAAAAGCATTAAGCAAGTATTAAAAAAATATGCAAAATTTAATACTTGGGGCGTGATCTACAATCGATATCGTAGCCAAAAATATTGTTTTAGAATTTTTGTCTGTTTGTCTGTATGTATGTCCGGGGTAAACTCAAAAAGTACTGCATGGATTTACTTCAAATTTTGCATGAATATTACTAATAGGTCGGGTCAATATGTGGGCTACATATTATCACGCTATCACCTACGGGGGAGGTGCTGTGCGGAGTAAACGAAGTCCGTGCGGACGAAGTCGTGGGCAACAGCTAGTATTTAATAAACACCTAAACCCGTAGGCGTATCACCTAACATTTGCAAACCACCAGCGATCAGCGATGACTTTTCAATGTAACGAAAAAATCGTCAGAAACCTCACCATTAGCTCGCTTGTCATTGAATGCACTTTTTGGGATGTCTCAGCACAAACAATAATCAAGCGTCAACGAGAGCTACTAACATACAAGGCCATTATGTATCTTGCAATAATTAAACAATTACGAAATTGCGCATTGCAAGATACGTGATAACCCCGCTGGAAATACAAACATTTATTGCTCATCACACAAATACTCGTCTCCGTCGGGGATCGAAACCGAGCCCCGTCGATTGTGTAGTCAGGGTCGCTAACCACTCGACTAACGGGGCAGTCAATATCATTGCTTTATTTGGCTTAGTAGGGAAAAATAATTAGCCCTTGTGACTCATGGATAGAGGAGCTTTCTAATGGCAAAAAAGTTTTTAAGATCGTTTCAGTAGTTTTTGAGTTATTTCTTCACTAATGTTGTATATTATAATTATATTGTTATACATTAGTAACGAAATATAGAGCAAATGTTATCTCTTAATATATTTAGTACTTATAGATAATTTTCTTGGAAACTTAGAAGAAATGGATAAGATGTTAATTTGTCAAAATTTACAACAATTCGTTGGAATTTATTACTTTTCTGACTTTATCAGCCAAGCTGTAAAAATATGCATAAATCTTCTAATAATAAAATCAACAAATATAATCAAATGTAATTTAAGCAATCGCTCACGTATTGCCAAACTTAAAAGAATTCTATCCTTATTATAATGCGAAAGTAACTCTGTCTGTCTGCCTCTTGACTGACGACCATTGAACCGATTTGAATGATTTTTGATACGTAAATAGTTTAAGACCCAAGAAAGAACATACTAGGATAGTTTTTTTTCCAGAAATCCTACGGGAACGGGCATTATGAGTGTAAATCTGCGGGTGTATCTTATAAACCATGGTAATAAGGAGTAACTCAGGTTACTTTTATTTTAGAATTTTTTTCCACGCGGACGATGTTGCGGGCCCAACTAGTATTCCACATCTCTCCTTATAATCTTAAGAGGCATTTCGCGAAATGACCCAACTGAAATTTAGATATTTTGTAATCGATACGAGAGTCGTCATCCATATATTGCACCTAGTAATGGTAAAATGAAAATAGTTTTGATACTTTTAATATTTTAATTATTACTACGCAATACTAATTTTGGCACACGGACGTAGCGGATTTTATAGTATTCTTTTATTTATTTTTGAAATAAAAAATAAATATAATTTATTGACTTATTTTTGGATAAGAATAGAATATTGTTTTATTCTATGCCAATTTCTATAGGAAAATGTTATTTTTTGATAACAAAAAACCCAGTTCATGTTTCGTTAATTTTCGTTGAAATAGGCATATTTGCTTAATTAATTAGATGTAGTTATAGATCTTTTAGGAAAAAAGTAATCCATTCCGGCATAATTGTTGGATGTTTCTGATAATTTAGTATTTTTTTAATAAAGTTTGTTGATTCTAGCAGTAGCAATACCTTTTGGAAAAATAGCTTCCTTGCGTCATTGTCGAAACTTGATTTCGGAGAACAGAGAGAATTATAGAAATACAATTGATGACAAAAAATTTGTTTCATTGAAGCAATATTTAAAAGATTAAGCTATCTAATGGTACCATTTAACTAGCGAAAAGCAAAGCTTTGTAAGGGCTCGCTAAGTTATATTACCTAGTAATATTCGTAGGAAAGTATTTTTATGCGAATTATATCTTTTAATGTATCATGGACTTTAACATCTTTTAATGTATCATGGACTTTATTTATTATATGCGCATCAAAGGCGTCGTCATGCTTTGTATTTAGGGAGGCTCAGAAAAATAAAACCAAAATAAAAAATAAAATGTATCTAAGATAAATTTTTTTAGTACTTATGTATAAGAAAATATCTTTAAAATATTGTTGATTTATTAAAAATACGATTATAATTATCAATGTTATCTACACAGAACAATTATATAAAGGTTATTTACATATTTCACACCATATTTTCTGGTCTACCTATAATATAGTACCTACCTATAATATGTAGCAACTCAAGATCTATCTCGCGCCACCACTTCGCTCTTGAAGTGTACCGAAGCACGCACGCACGCACACACGCTCGCATGCTCGCACGCACGCACAAACGCACGCACGTACACACGCACGCACGCACCCACACACACACACACACACACACACACACACACACACACATATACACACATACATACATACAGACATACTGAAGTCATCGCAAAAATAGTCGAAAATGGTTCCTAATACCACAAGACGTGGACATATGGTGAAGACTCAATTCTTGAAAATCGGAGCAAAATCAGTAACCTTCCTATCCATACTAATATTATAAATGCGAAAGTAACTCTGTCTGTCTCTCTGTCTGTCTGTCTGTCTGTTACGCTTTCACGGTCAAACCACTGAACCGATTTGAATAAAATTTGGTACAAATATAGTTTGAGACCCAAGAAAGGACATAGGATAGTTCTTATCCCGGAAATCCCACGGGAACGGGAACTATGCGGGTTTTTATTTTAGAATTTTTTCCACGCGAACGAAGTCGTGGGCACAGCTAGTCTACTATATACGTAGTGGGAAGTTAAAAAGTACAAGTGTTTTAATAGATTAATATTGTATTAAAATGGAGTGAATAAAAATGAATTAAATGAAATAAAACTACCACGCCAAAGCTTAAACCTAAAAGTGCAATATTTTTTCAGTAAAATGTACCACTAAAGGGCATAGATCGTCGCCTAGTGTAGCTTTGTAGCACTTTAACTCGTTAGTTTTATAATAGATGGATAGAATAAAATTCTAATACAAAATGTATCTTCTATTTTTTAATGTTTATGAAATAGCATTTTAATGGTAGATAACATATCTAGACATGAATTTAAACCACCACGTCAAAGCTCAAACCTAAAAGTGCGATACTTTTTCAGTAAAATGTACCACAAAAGTGCATAGAAAGTGGCCTAGTGTAGGGCTCGCTTCGCTCGCCCCAATTAAATAAAAGTACCTTATAATATGAAAAATTAGGAATTGGAAAATTTTGATTTCTCGTCAAAAGTGTAAACTGCCTCTTAAAAGTAAGTAGTAGTTTTTACGCTCGTGTCCCCGAAGAGGTAGGCAGAGGTACAATCAGTGCACCCACGATTAGCCAAAGATATATAGCTCCACAATGTGATAGGTGGTAAGCCTATCGCCAAACGGGCACTAATCCAATCCCGGGTGACGTTGTTTTTATCAGAAAACTTAAAAAACACATTTTGAATTGCCCGACCTGGGAAACGAACTTATGTGGTCAACTCCCAAGGATTTATAACGATATAATTTCGATATTTTTGCTGTTTCGTGATTGGTTCCCTGCGTTTCATGCTGTTTCGTAATTGGTTCCCCAACTAGCGCTAGAACACAACGTCATAATATCATATACCATAACCAATCACAACGGCGCAAATATATCGAAATTATAACGTTTTAAATCCTTGTCAACTCCGACACCAGAGCACTAGATGACAGAGGCGATTCCCTTTAATAATATTAATATTAATCCAATACTTAATCAAATCATAGCCATGTAGATAATTAGTAAAAGAGTCGTATAAAAGTATCGATAACGGTGAAATCTTCGCTAAGTGATTTTGTTGGATTTATCGTAAAAACAAGAACATGGAGCGTCTCGGGTACATTCCGGATTGTCTGCCAAACTGTTCGCTTTGGCACACATCCATGATTGCCAGCCAGTGATAACGTAAGTCATACAACAACTTACAAATATCAGCTTGTCGGCGACAGAGCGGAGTGATCTATTAAAACCAATATCTGACTTTTGTACTGGTGGAAATTCGGCCATTTTTTATTAATATTTGTCATTTTTCAACTTTTTATTTTAGTATCAGGAAGTAGTTCCGCCCGGTTCCCTTGTGGGGTAGTCAGAATAAACTGATCGTTTATGGACTTTCTAGTTCAGCACGATTCACCGATTTGTCAGGTAGTGTGATGAGTGGTGATCCCCAACGCCGTATTTTACTGATCTGATAACGATTATTGGCTATTTCTAACGATAACCGGTACCGACGGGTTTGCGTGTTCATCCGAGGTACGGTAGCGGTAATCATCACCTGCCAGACTCAAAATTGCTATTAAGACTTTGGATTTTCTAGAAAAACCTTGAAAAAACTTCAATAACTCTTTTTCCCGACCTGGGGATCGAACCCGGGACTTCATGATCTGAGCCGGATAGGCTATCTCCTAGACCACGAAGCTGTCATTTTTTATTATACATACTAGCTGTTGCCCTCGACTTCGAGACGTTCCTGTTCTGAGACGTTCGCGCGGACTTCGTTTACTCTGCACTACTTTTCCCCCGTAGGTGATAGCGTGATAATATGTAGCCTATATGTTGACCCGACCTGTTAGTAATATTCATGCAAAATTTGAAGTAAATCCATGCAGTACTTTTTGAGTTTACCCCGGACATACATACAGACAAACAGACAAACAGACAAAAATTCTAAAAACTATATTTTTGGCTTCGATATCGATTGTAGATTACGCCCCAAGTATTCTTTTAAAAAAAATTCAATGTACAGTTTCGACTTTCCTACGATTTTATTATATGTATAGATTGTCAATACCTAGATGGCTTAAAAAAAAACTATCGTTATCAAACTTTGTTAACCACTATGCTACCTCACAAGCCCAGTGTCGCTGAAGTAACCTAGCAGGCAAATAGCTTTTATCATACCGAAAAAACCTTTACGGAAATTAAATCGAAATATGTTCCGAAAACGAAAAATACTAGCCACTTCAAGTCTTTGAAATGTATCTTTTATGAGAAACGTACGAATGCTACGGTGCATTGTAATATAGCAAAGCGATGTCAGGGAAGCCGGGCCACGGTGGGGATGACAGAAATAGCTGTGTTTAAAGGAACGACAGAATATTTCTGTACTGAAATACGATACACGCGTGGCAGAATGCGGTCGGCGTCGCTACGTGAAATGTGCTGGGATGTTCGAATTGCGCTTTCTGGGACTCTAAATATAAAGGATTGGTGGCTTTAATGTAAAGGAAAATGTATATCCTGAAAAAGAAAATATAATCTTGGTATATTCTTTGATATTGTTGTTTTTAAATTCAGTTTATTTTATGATACCAAAATAAGAATATTCATATCAACATACGCTATTGCAATATTTGCTATATAACAAGACACTCAAAAAATCATTTTTTATAAAAAAAAACGTGTGGCACTCGGAGACTGCCACGGTAAAGCTATGCGTAGCATTTTTATCAACTTAAGCAATTACCATTATATATTTATTTTATTTATGCAGTATTTTTTTTTCTTTGTTTATTCATATTTAAAACACTGTACACAAATTATGCGAGTACAGATATTCGCTGTTGTACGTAGATGATAAATACCTATACACCTATATACTTTCTCACAAACAGCTGATTACGGTAGTTTTCCAATACAACCAATGCCACCTAAAGGCGGGTTGCTGAACTAAAGAGACAAGCGTGATATTTCAAAAAGTCATTAAAAGTTCTGGTATTTATCGATAGATGGAAAAACTAAAAAGTATCACCGTTGTGCCGGTCGGAGTGGGGGGTGTTAGGTTTTTTTCGTTACAGAATTTCTGGATTCGGTCTCCACGCTAAAGGCCCGCGATAGAAGCTATGCAATAGCTTAAAAACTATAAAAATGACAACTTCGAACTGCCATCGCCATCTGGTCAAAATTCAAACAAAAGCTAAAAAATAAATCCATATCCATACTTCCATATCCATACTTCCATATCCATACTTCCATATCCATACTTCCATATCCATACTTCCATACTAATATCATAAATGCGAAAGTCTGTCTGTCTGTCTGTTACGCTTTCACGACTAAACCACCCGACTGATTCTCATGAAATTTGGCATGAAAGTAGTTGAAGAGCCGGTGTCAAACATAGGCTAATTTTTTTTTCAAAAATCAATCCCTAAAGGGTTTAAATAGGGGATGAAATTGTAAAAGCTATGTAGACGACATGATAATCTACTCGCGGGCGAAGCTGCGCGGGTCAGCTAGTTCTTTTATAAATTTGACAAGACTGTAGCCGTCACGAAAATAGTATATGCGTAGTGGATGTACTATTTATGTTTATTATTTTAATGTATTTCTAAGGCATATTGTTTGAAAATATTAAATTTCTGCAGTCTTCCACAATGTAAATTTTAACTGTGCTAAATTTTAATACTCCACCGTTCGCAAAATTATCCTAAAAAAGGTACAAAACAATGTTTTTACTTCACATAGTAGGTATATAGATGAATAGCTGCAGCGTGCAGCCCGCTGCGTTATAAAAGTTTGTAGTGAATCCCGCGGGATCACCTTACTTTTCCGGGATAAATATAGCCTATGTGTTAATTTGGGTCTTCAGCTATCTACATATCAAGTTTCATCGTAATCTGTTCAGAAGTGTTTGCGTGAAAGAGTAACAAATGTCCATGCATACTCACAAACTTTCGCATTTATAATATTAGTGGATAGTAGGATAGGATATCAAATATGCCCGCCCACTTGTAGGTTAAACAACGTGAGTACGATTAGTCGACTCGTCTTTTGTCATTGAAGATATTATCGCTATTTGTCTTTGTAGCTGACAGGCATTGATATAAAAACTTGTATACTCTTTGCTGTGCATCTAGGATGCACAGCAAAGAGTATACAATACTACGTAAGTGCACAGTCCCGAACAAAACTGACACTCAAAAGTGTCCCTAATTTCATTTAAGTAGTTATAGATATGGCAAAAGCATATGTCTTTGCATATCCAACCTTAAGTGCGAGACTTATAGTTGTTTTTACAAATCAATGTACGAAATGAAATAAAATTGACAGTGTCGCGACCAACGCGATTCTATTTGAAATGAGCGCAAAATTTAAAATTGTGCGCTCATTTTTGGAGGACGTTTTTGACACACTGATTGTGTATCTTGGGTTTTTTTATATCAATGCTGACAGGCCTATACCATCGATATAGAATACCTTGATTTCGCTGGCCTATACACACGATTCGAATTAATACGTCAAATGTCGAGATAATAAATAGGTTTACATACGTCGTACGAAGTATTCATACTAATATTGATGCGAAAGTTTACCTGTTAGTCTGTCTGTCTCTTACGCTTATACGGCTAAACAGGTTTTTTATGTCAGAAGATAGAAAGCAAACAGATGGCTCTCCTGATGGAAATAGACAACTATCGCATATAGACAGAAAATATGTTAATGGTACGTTGCTATCCGTGTGGCGAGATGTCAATCCGACATACATAAGTCTACTGGCTTGTTTACCCTCCAAACCGGAACACGAAAATGACGCTATTGCGGCAGGAATAAGTAAGGCGGTGATACCAAATACCCAGGCGAGACGTAGCGGAACTCTACCACCTAGTAGTCATGATGTTAGTGACACGTGTCGGTCGCCTTTTACGACTTTCCTGGCAGAACGCCAGTTAGTCTATTCTCCAAAGGAGCCCGACCAACACGGGGTAAACAACAACATAAGTTACAGGCTATTTTTACGTTGTAAACCGGAACAAGACATTAACAAGCACTGACGTTATTGTGACAGGAATAATTAAGTTAAGGCGGTGGTACCAAACGTGGGCGAGATGATGCAGAACTCTACCACTTAGTAATAATCAGATGGACCATCTGCCTTTAAGAAATCTCGTAAAAGGCAAACTATCGCCCAAACTTGTCATTACCGTCGACGTGATATGACATGAGCTGGTATAATCATGCAAAGATTTGCCCGGTTTTGGTATTTCTACCGCAATAACGTCCAACACTTTCGTATTCTGTTTCGGAGTGTAAAGTAGCTGGTAAACTTCAGCTTGTGGCATATCATTAACATATTTGGAGTCTATAGGTGATAGTTATCTTTCCATCAGTCATCTGCTTCTGTCCAATTATATAAAAAAGGCCTCTGTGGTCTAGTGATCCAGCGCTGGCGTTGACCACATGAGGTCCCGGGTTCGATTCCCGAGTCGGGCACTTAAAAAAATGTTTTTTCAGTTTTCTGAGAAACACAAAGTTGCCCGGGATTGGAAAGTGCCCGGTTGGCGATAGGCTTGCCATCTATCACATTTGTGGAACCAAGTATTTTCGGCTAATCGTGGGTGCACTTGTTGTATCTCTACATATCCCTTCGGGGATACGAGCGTGAAGATACTTTTATAAAAAAAGTCCTACAATATAACCTTTTATCATTTGAATTATAAAAACCCGGAAAATGTACTGAATCGCAAAAATGCTACAATGTTACAATTGACATATTGAAAAGTAAACTGCTTAGAAAATTCCCGGAAAAGCCAGAAATATTAGAATGTTCCAAACGAAACAATACTGTTCTTTTGTTGGTCCGGAATCCATTCTTTCACGGAGCTGCAATTAAGACAATGGTTCTTTACGTTTTATTTTCTTGCTCGCAATTTCTCTGAAAGTTTGAAGTGGATTTTAATAACAGATTTCTGTTCATATCTAGTTATAGTTCCTTAATGAATGGTGAATAATAGAACCGTCTGTATGAGAAGAATATTTCGCATTGAAAAATTTATTTAAAAACCTCTTGAAAGTTTGATTTCTTCGGTACTATTCTACAGTATGTAAAGAAAACCCTGTCTGACCCGAAAGAATTACTGAAAAAAATATTAAAATGACTTTATTTCAAAAAATAAAAAAAATATCGCTTTTTAAATGTTCGTATTTTTACTTATATTTCCCTAGAGTTAAGCAAATATTTTAAAAATGACAACACTGTCGCTGCTTGTTTAATTTTATTCGCTTTAGTCGCTTTCACACAAACACCTCACAAAAACACAAAACACCAGGCGCGGTCTTCGTTTTTCAAAGCAATTTCTTTGGTTGACAGTGTCGTATCAGTAAATCAGATGATAAATAGTGACTGACCGAAAGTGGATTTGCGGTTGAAACCGACACCATAACTTCAGCTTCTGTTCCAGTTCTGGCTGAAACCGAAACCGTAACATTTTAAGACTTTATTTTTATCGACAACAATAGATAGGTTAACAAATGCCAGGGGCAGCTGCCCTCCCTGGCCGGTAAGCCTACGCAATATACCCTATTAAGTATGTGTTTCCAATATAAGTATTAATTTTAGTTCGGATTTTGAAATATATTATTATTAATAGATGACCCGACAAATGTTTTGCCATATAAATTATTTGTATTGAATATTTTAGTGGGTACTTTGAAGGGGCAGGGGGGAGGGGGTAATTGAGATAAAAGCTATCCTATTTTATTAGTTGGACTAAACAGTAGTTATCCACAAAATTTATTGAAATCGGCTCAGTAGTTTAGGAATCCATAGCGGAGAAACAACTTGACACGTAATTTATACGGGCATATTACGATTATGTTCCCCTTATTTACAATTTCAATGCATTTATAATTTATAACATTGTTAAAAAACACAATATAAAAATAAATATTAAAAACCTAGCTGACCCGGCAAATGTTGTTCTGCCTTTTTTATACTCTTATTTTTTCTATATTTTCTCACCTTTTAAACCTTCCCTGGGCTTCAACAATTAATTCAAAACCAAAATTAGCCAAATCGATTCTGCAGTTCTCGGGTTTTAGCGAGTCTAACGAACAGCAATTGATTTTTATATATAATAGTGTGTAAAGAAAACCCTGTCGGATAATTAAAGGTGTTATTTGGTACCGTAATACGGTTACATATGTATAATTATTTTATGGATATTAATTAATTAGTTTTCCCAATAAAAAAAGTAATATTAAATGGTATTCATACATTAAGTATGACAACACCTACAAATAAGTAAATTCTATTATCAAAGAATGCCGCGCAAGTCGAATGCTACCCAACGACACGCGGCGCGTTTAAAGTTCCCTTGTAAAAAGCCGAAAAACGAAACAATAAAACAAACAGCGACAATGTGTTGTCATTTTTAAAATATTTGCTTAACTCTAGGGAAATATTTGTAAAAATACGTATATTAAAAAACGACATCTTTATTACTTTCTGAAATAAAGTAATTTTAATATTTTTTTCAGTAATACCTTTAACCAACTTATGTGCCTCTTTAGGATCGGATAGGGTTTTCTTTACACATTGTCTATAGGAAAGTTATCTGCGCCGCTAAAGTTATAGCTTACAGCTAATCTGCTAATAGCCAGGGTGATAGCAAAAAAACCTCCTCGCAATACGTGCCGTTTCCGACAATGCCGCCTTTTGCTTTTGATCCAGAAGTGAAGCTAGCGAATCTTGAGATATTGGCCGAGGATCGCTATTACACTGTTTACAGATTTTACTATTTTTAAACGAAACTGTCAAATGAACCGACAGGAGTAACCAGCTATTTAGCCAGCCGATAAACTGGTAAATTGTGGTGAATCTGATCGTTAAGTTAACTTTCTCTACCTCACAAAAATCTGGTGTAGTGACATATTTCAATCGTGACTAGACTAGCCCAGGCATTGACATAATAAATCAGCTTTCTTGTATCGATGGATGACAAGTAGCTGACCTTGGCCTGTCGGCGACGCGTGACGAACGACGATCGAACGATGATAAACATCTAATAATAGGCATGAGTTTTAATGACGGCTTGCAACATTAAGGTAACATTAAGTTAGCATAAACAATTAACTATTATTTTAATTAAAACTTTCTTAAAGAATTTACCGATAGTAAAATAAAACTTACATAGTTATTTTTTTATAGAAAAAAGGGGAAAACGAGCAGGAGGCTCCTTTTTTAAAAATAATTATCACCACCCATGGACAGCTACAGCACCATAGGTCTTGCAGATGCATTGCCGGCCTTTTAAGAAGGAGTAAGTTCTTTTCTTTAAGGTCTCTGAGCCGTAAATTCGTTCGGAATACCCCCGCCGGTAATTGATTTCACAAAGGAATAGTGCTTTAGGAATCGCACGGTTGTGGACTTTCCGATATCGAGGTGATAAGTATGGAACTTTGAATTTTGCCGCGATGTCCGATGATAAAATTTAACGGCAGCGTTCAATCCGAACAGTAAATCGGAACACTTTCCATGATAGATGAACTGAACGAATCTACATCTTATCTTTTTGTTTGCCCCGTATTGGCCCGGGCCACTTTGGGGAATAACTAACTTTACTAACTGCTATTCTGCTAGCAGATCGTAAAAGGCGACCTATTGGCTATACGAGCCACTACTGTCATGAATACTAGGTGGTACATTTCCGCAACGTTAGGTAGGTTAGCCGATAGGGTCAGCTGGTAGGGTTAGCCGGTAAACTTATGCATGTGGTATTACAATTTTACTACACGAACAACAATATATCAGATAGGATATGATTGTCTATTTTCATCAGAAGAGCCATCTGCTTATTGTCTATCATATGATATAAAAAATATACTCTCACACACTCATGCCTATACATATGCGCATTTATGATAGTGATATAATAGATAAAGTTGTGTCCTTCTCTAGAAAAGGCAATGACTACGGAGACAAATCCCAAAAAACTTTGTATTCCGCGCGAAAGTGTTCGAGCAATTCTAATAAAATAAAATCGGAATAAAAAAGAAATGAGATAAGCTTAGTTAGAAGTCCGTGGGAACATCCAATCAGCCTTAACGAGGGGAAATTTCGAAAGATTCCTACGATGCGGCTCGCGACAGATGGATTGGCACAGAGACGTTGTTTAGTGAGCGGGGACTTGCGGATCGTTGTAGCTTAATGAGGATTGGACAGGTACTTTAAAGGATAATATTTTTGAAGAATTTAATAATGGCTGCGACTTAGGCCTCTGAATTCTGGATATTGACTAGCTGCATCCCGCAGCTAAATGTGTCCAGTAATCCCCCATAGGAAAAATGTATTTTTCGCTTCGATAAAAAAAACTAGATACAATATCATGGCCACAAAAGTGATTAGTAAAATAAGAGCACGAATAAACGCGTGGTCTTATTTCGTCCAACCACAGTTAACGTACGGGCACATCACATTACAAAAACGTCTTATGAGTATCATGTGACTTGCAATGTGGTATATACTTAAAGTTGATTTTTTAATTAAAAATTTTCGAGTCCTCGTTGGTAAAGCAGGGAAATATACGACATTAAACCATACTCACATAAGGTCGATTATTATTAAGATACTTTTATGATGTGGCGATATTTTTTGTGTTTCTGTGTATGTCATTTTCAAACTATTTCCTCCCGTTGAGTTTGTAAGCAATGCTGAATTTTGTTTTCTTTTCGGAGATTTTCCGTGTAATTCCGTGTTTTCGGGTTCCGAAGTAAACTAGGAACTCTTATAGTTTCGCTATGTCCGTCTGTCCGTCCGCACGCTAGCTCAAAAATCCTTATTTCTAGAAAGCTGTAATTTGTCACAAATATACATATTAGTCACCTATCTCCGTCTTTCCAAAGTGTGTCTTGCCGATAACTGACCACCTCGAGCTCCTGGGTATCATCTTAATGCCTACCTACTCTCAACTTTCGTTCGCACATCGAATCAAAAGCCCAAGTTGCCTTAAAAAGCTTGGTATTCTGGCGAAGGTGACACAATATTTCAGCCCGGGACAGTTACTCAACTTTTATCAAGTACAAGTCCATTCGTGCATGGAATACTCTGCGATGGATCCGCCAAATACCAGCTGGAGACACTTGAGACGATAGAGAGGCGTGTCAAAAGGCTCATATAAATAAAAGGCAAAAAACTCCAGAGCCTCGTTCATCGCCGCAGAGTGGCTAGTTTATCGGTTTTTATCGGATACACTTTGGAGAGTGCGTTGCGGAATTGCACGACTTAATCCGCCATCCCCGTTTTTCTATTGATCGTCGGGGCGCACAGATACTAGGCATTGCTATATGGTGGAAATTCCACGTACCCGGACAAAGCGGTTCGACTCGACATTCTTGATCCAAACCGCAAGGGACTGGAATATGCTTTTTGAGTCTGTGTTCCCCGACGGGTACAACCTGGGGATCTTCAAGAGAAGAGTGAACAGGTACCTTCTAGGGAAGCGCGTTTTATCTTAGGCCGCATCTTAGCTTACCACTAGGCGAGACCGTGGTCAAGCGCTTCCTTATCGATAATTAAAAAAAAGTCACGTCGACAAAGTGGTAACTTGAAAAAAAATTTTTTTTCAGGGGTGCTCCCCTACGTGTAAAGTGGCGATGTTAATTTTCACATACCCCATTGTGTGGGGTATAGTTGGATAGGTTTTTAAAAAATATAGTATGTTTAAAAAAACAACTTAACAATATTAAACTTTTAAGTGCTAAATTAGAGTCGAGTGTCCCCCCTCTGCAGGCTAAACGGTTGATATTGGTATCTTCACGCCCATATCCCCGAAGAGGTAGGTAGGTAGGTAGGTAGAGGTACAACGAGTGCACCCACGATTAGCCGAAGATACTTAGTCCCACAAATGTGATAGGTGGCAAGCCTATCGCCAACCGGGCACTTTCCAATCCCGGGCAACTTTGTGTTTCTCAGAAAACTAAAAATCACTTTTTTTTATGTGCCCGACCCGGGAATCGAACCCGGGACCTCATGTGGTCAACGCCAACGCTGGACCACTAGACCACAGAGGCGATTAAGTTGATATTGGGTGTAAGAAAAAATCATGGTAGTAGCAAATATAATGAAGTTAAAAGTAAAACTATCACGGCTGAAAAGACTTTACAAGCTTTTGAGTAATAGTCGAGCAACTAATAAAATGTAATTACAGAAGTTTTGATAAGCGTGAACCTGTATGTGTTGCGGATATATATTTGTCATTGACGTTGAATAGCTTAAATGTATTATAATCATAGTATGAAACTATATAACTATTCTTAGTTCGCACTATTGTGATGGGCAACTTCGGAACCCTACATTGCGCGTGGCCCGACATATACTTTACCAATTTTTTATGTTATAAGATAGCAAACAGATGGTTGTCCTCATGGAAAGAGGTAACCATCGCCTATAGATGCCAAAGATGTTAAAAGTGCGTTGCCATCCGCTTGGTGACATAAAATGGCACATGCACAAATTTAAAGGCCTTACCTTACCTACCAAATCCGAAGAATATAATGACAAATACTGATGCAATTGCGGCGGAAATAGGTAAGACGGTGGTACCAAACCCATAAAACGAAAGATTGGTCAAACACACCAGTATAATCGAGACTACTAAATCTATAACATACGACATAGAAATAGATTAAATTTGCCAACGTCCCGTTTAAACTTCACTCTTCGAGTATTTACGTAATGTCAATATTATAAATCGAACTCATAAAAATGAATCGAAATTTAATCGATTAGTAAAAAGTTAAAAAATCAATAAATAAATGTTTTTATGATATAAATGAATATTTGAGTCATAAATATCTATAAAATGAAATAATGTAAATACCTAATAAATCTAATTTAATGCTAATTAAACATTTCTTATAAATAATTACGTTTATTATAATGATAAATAAGATATACAATTTTTCTCTTTCCTACCTTGCCATTGCTATACCCGACAGGGTCCACGATGATCTAACCATTATTTTAATTTAATATCTTGTAAACATTGTGGAATGCAAATAAATAAATACGATAATATTAGGTATAAAACCGAAGAGTTTGTTTGCTTGGTCGAACATACCCTACATTATCTCTGGATTTGCCAGTCACATTTTAAAAAACCTTTGTGTGTATGATAGCCACATTTATAAGAAACGCTGTACGCTAGCATTTTATCCGATTGAGCAAAGTACCAAATATTTTTGGGCCACGCGAACGAAGTCGCGGGAAACAACTAGTGAAGTAGTCATGATGGTAATTGGGTATATGTTTAATAAGTTGTAGAGTTCTGCAAGGTTTGTACCGAGTTTTGGTACCACCACGTTACTATTCCTGCCGCGGTAGCGTCGATGGTTTTTGTTCTCGTGTTCCGTTTTCAAGGGTTAGATATCCGGTAAACCATGCGTTGGCATCTCTCCTACATAGATTGCATCGCACTATTAACATCGTTGGTGTCTATTGGCGATGATTGTTTCTTTCCATCAGGATAAAAAAATGCCCTAAGGCGCTGCCAGCAGAATGACAGACAGTTTGGTCTAATGTTATGCTACAAAAAAAACTTACGATTGTCATTCCCGAGCACTAGCGTACGCCAAACATCCGGAACTATTTTAGTTAAATGTATTTTTAACTCAGTAGCGTGTGAACTGCGAACAGTGACGCGGTTTAGCGCAGATTGTGTTTCATTTAGCGTCATCCTTGTAGTAAACTTGCCAATTGGTAAACATTTTACCTAACAACGCATGCAAATATTTTTTAACAGTAGACTATTATAAATAATACCGAAACTACTTTTCTATGAGTGAAGTAGTATCTTCAACATGTGCACCCACGATTAGCCGAAGATACTTGGTCCCACAAATGTGATAGGTGGCAAGCCTATCGCCAACCGGGCACTTTCCAATCCCGGGCAACTTTGTGTTTCTCAGAAAACTGAAAAAAAAACACTTTTTTTTATGTGCCCGACCCGGAAATCGAACCCGGGACCTCATGTGGTCAATGCCAACGCTGAACCACTAGACCACAGAGGCGACAGTAGTGAAGGAGGAGGATGATCGAAGTAGAAAAAGATAACGACAGTGGCTTAGCTATACTGATGAAGCCAATGTGGTCGCATGGGGCCTAATCCAAGGGGGCTCCGGCAAACCACAGCTGATACTTTTTTTTTCAAAATACGTTTTTGAGGTGCACCTCATAAAAACGACAAGAAACAGTGTCCTAAATTTCGCCACTTGCATTTGAAACTGGCCCCAAAATTGGACCGCGCCTATGTTATAAAAAATAACGAATCGTACTCTGAGATCATCTTTATTACTCAATTTTACTCAACCCGTTTTTGGTTTTCCGTGAGAGTGAAGTGTCTCGAGATTTTAGTTGTTTCCTTTATCAAAAACCCGAGTTTACTGAGTTTACGGGCTGCACTGTCCATACAATGTAACCAAAGTGAAACGCCAGGATTCATTCTAATATACCTACATTATCATTGTCATTGTGTTTTGTGTAACTCTAACTTGAAAATAAAAAGCAATTGCAATTTCAGTTTTAATTCACTTATGCATAACTAGCGACCTGCCCGCGGTTTCACCCGCGTATCTTTTGTTCCCGTGAGAATATCGGAAAGGTTTATATACCAAAACCTTCCCCAAGAATCAATCAATCTATCAAAAGAAACCGCATCAAAATCCGTTGCGTAGTTTTAAAGATTTAAGCATACATAGGGACATAAGGACATAGGGACAGACAGAGAAAGCGACTTTGTTTTATACTATGTAATGATGATACAACCCAGCTTTTAGATGTCTACTGTCGGGTGACCAACTTTTCATCCAACGCTCGTCCATGTTCGTTTTTATAATAGGCAAAGATTTTTTTTTGCATTGGGGCCCGAAAAGGCTAGTTTCATAATAACCATCACATATAGAAGCAGGAGATGTTAATGGTGCGTTGCTCTCCGTGCTTAAATGCTATATGCATAAGTTTAGTGTTTACCAGCTACCTTACCGTACAAACCGGAACAACGATAGCGACAAACACTGACGTTATTGCGGATGGAAGAAGCAAGGCGGTGGTGCCAGATACAGTTGATAAGTTGTAAAAATCTACCACCTAGAAACTTCTACAGCTTAATATTAAAACGTCTCGTCCAGGTACCAGCGCTTTGCCGATTTTCTGCCGTAATAGCCTCAGTTCTTGTCATAGTCGTCTGTTCCGATTTGAAGCATTAGTATCCAGTAATCTTACGCATGTGGCATCATTAGAGGTAGCCCAGTTGTTTTTCTTATATCATCAGATAGCAAACAAACAAATGGCTTTCCTGATGGAAAGAGATAACCATCAACTAAATAAAACAATGATGGTAAGGTTGTTATCCTTGTGGCAGAGTCTTAACAATACACGAATAAGTTTACCGATTACCTTACCTTCTAAACAACAAACCACGTGAATACTAATAGACTCGCCATTGGCAAGGAAACGTGCCGCCGCGCATATGAGCAAATGCTCCTATTACTGTCAAAAATGTCATATGTAAATATATTATATCGTGAAAAATTAGAAATAAGCCATGTTTTGTTTTATCGTAGCAAATGAGATGACAAGGTTTAAAAATTACACTTGGAGTGATTTTATTTCATCGGTAGGGTAAACTGGGTATGGTTGAAACCACGGTTGAAACGATGCGAATATCTTGACTACCGTGCATGATGGGGCAGGGTACAAGGAGGAAATGAAGCAAGTGTCAAGTCCGAAGACGAATTTCGGCGTTTCGTCGCTTTTCCCTTGCTGTGGTTATGTATAAGAGGCTCCATTGTGTTTTTTGATGGAAAATTAAGTATTTTTATTGGTACATTATTTCAATTATGATCTTGGTTATAGTGAAATAATTGAGAGTTTAGTATAATTTCAATTGAAGTCATAGAATATTGCAGTTTGATTAGTTTTTACTCAAATTTATAATTACTTCTACTGTGAACTCTTTTGTATCTAGAAGGGGGGTTGGGGACGGTTGAAACATTTTTGTGGATATGGTTGAAACGGTTTATTTATTTAATTATTTTGTTATTTAGATACCAAGGGTATGCTCATAGAGCACATAATCTTAGTCGGTGGCACCCACGTCGCGCCCAACGCGCGCGCGGCTGTTCGATTGTATTTCTGTGTTCTGTGGGTACGCTAAAGAAAATAGCGAAAGGATGGGCTAACTTATCATCGTGCAAAGAAGTGCCATCCCGCCACTCAGATAGCAACACATCAATAACGTTTTTGGTATCTATAGGCGACAGTTTCTCTTTGCACCAGTAGAGCCATCTGCTTGTTTGCTATCTAATGAATAAAATACTTTTAAAATACTTCTAAAATATCTGTGATGTTCAACTATGCTATTAAAAGTCGTAAAATGTTATTAGGTTATTAATATATAATAGGTTCTATTATTATATTTTGTATGATTTGCATGTGTTTAAATTGACCCCAGGTACTGTTTCAACCGACCCTGACATAGGGACGGTTGAAACAAATTTCATTTTTTTATTAAATTTGATTTTACTCATAAAATATAATATAGTGATATCAAATAGCATTATCAATAATTAGTAGACAGATATACGGTTTTTTATTTAATATATTTTGGTGTCATTCATTTAAGTAATCCCCATGTTATGGACGATAAACGCTGAAATGTTTCAACCGTACCCAGTCTCCCTAATTAGTATAGCTCTGTATTTCTGTGTGTAACTACAAGCTACACTGACAAACTATGAAATTGTCTTGAAAGGCGTATCCGTTTGATCCGTGTTCTAAATCGATCATATTTACAATCTAAAAGCTTAAATTAAGTTACGATACGGATGATGTACTTAAGATAAATTAGCTTATTTGCCTGAAGCATTAACGGAAATAAGGTAAAATATAATTAAAATGACTTAGATCTTAATTCGATTGAAATTTGCGATAAAGGAAATCTTAAGACAATCTATAATTGGATTAATTAATTTTCAATACAAACGTTTTTTGTTTGAAAATTTGGAAAGCACAAGAAATCACGAAAGGTCATGACCGTGGCGCTGCCGTGAGGAATTATTGATTGCGGTCACTTATATTGTGCAATGTAATGATTGGGACCTAGTCTGCTTGTTCAGCATCCAATAGTTAATTGTCTGCGGTGTCACCGACTTCGCTATGGATTGGAGAATTTTCTACTTCTTCCTATCCCTATGTTCTTTTGCGGGTAAGTCTATTTACATGTTTTATGTTTTCCTTGATATATATAGATTTTAGAGATATTTTTTCTATTTTTCAGGATTTATCTTAGTAGGGTCATCCTCTCATACAAATGAAATAATAATTTACGGATATTTTGTCAACGTTAAGCATTTTATTATTAATTAGCTGACTCGGCAAACGTTGTTCTGCCTTTTTACTACTCTTATTATTTTTTCTATATTTTCTCACCTTGTAAACCTTCCCTGGACTTCAACAATTAATTCAAAACCAAAATTAGCTAAATCGATTCAGCCGTTCTCGAGTTTTAGCGAGCAGCAATTGATTTTTATATATATAAGATTTAATTGCAAATTATAAATATTGCCATGCACTTAATCAATGTTGAAATTTTTCTAAGTTTCAAAAAACATTTTAAGCTATGCCATGTACAGGAATAGTGTTTTCTATACTTTAATAATACTAACTAATATTATAAATGCAAAAGTAAGTTTGTTTGCTTGTTACGCTCTCACGGCTAAACACGGCTCATCCGATTTTAGTGAAATTCGCCATGGAGATATTTAAGGTAATGGGGTGAAAAATAGACTAACTTGTTTTGAAAAAAATAGACCCAATATGTTAATCTAGAGTCAACCAGTTATAGTTATAATATCGTAACTTGTGTATTAGTACCTACATTGTCAGTCGATATGCAACTTGTTATATTAATTTACAGCAAGTGTTTTAGGTTGCCTTTTAGTGACATACGTTTATTACTATAAACGGTCGTGTTAATTAGCCGCAATCTACGTACCTACATGCGCTCTATGGTTCTTTAAGATACGCCAGCGGCACTGTATACACTTTATAGAGTAGGTAATTACATATAAGATGCAATCTTATAGCTTCTAGCTGCAGTTGCTGCATTATGAAAAATTTTTTGAATCCCACGGGATTGATGTATTTTTCTGTGATACAAAGTTCTTCCTCTTCGAGGTACTTCCTCTTCGAGGTCATCATTTGTCTATGGGTCAAATTTCATCCAAATATATCCAGCCGTTTTAGTGTGATTGAGTAAAATATGTCACTTTCGTGTTCTAATTTGGAAGGTAAGGTAGCCGGTTGACATAAGCATGTGGCATCACCATCCGGCTACACGGATAGCAAAGCACCATTAATATCTTCAGTGTCTATAGATAATGGTTTATCTTTCCATCTGGCGAGCCATCTTCTTGTTTGTTATCTAATGATATGAAAAAATGTAGAGTTGATAAAGTTTAATATATACTCGCATATATACAATAGCAACTAAATTTTTTCTTCTAGATTAACGGAACATATTTAATAATAATAATAATAATAATAACTTTTTATTTCAGACTTAAATTGTCCATATACATTTTGATGTTAGTTATTTAAATAATTCTTAAAACTAGTGTTAGTTATTATTATTAATAATAATAATAATAATAAAATTCAAATAATTAATTTCATTTCATTCTAATACAATTGAGAATTTGAGAATTTACATTATTAAATTAATTTATTTAATTTTTATTTAATATTAAATATAAGCGCTCTGGAACGCATGTGACACGCGTTCCAGTGCCTTACCACAGGACAGTCCACTCTATCTAATATGGTGTTAAGGAGACCGTTGGTGCTATTCCGCACCCGCAGCATCACCGAGGCCACACGTTTGCGCAAGATCGCATGAAAACTGTCAATGCGGGTCTCGGCAAACATCCCAGATGCACTGCAGTACCGAGGTAGCCCCAACAGCATCCTTAACCCATTATTATACTGAACACGTAGAGCATTGAGCGCCCTACTTGTGCACTTGACCCACAGGCTACACGTGTAAAACGTTTGGCAGTATGCTTTAAATAAGCGAATTTTTACTTCAGCGCTACATCGTGCAAACCTGCGGGCCAACATGTTGCATCTCACTGCCAATGCTCTACGTTCTCTCTCTACATCTAAATCATCAGAGAGGTCTGCGCTAACCCAGTGCCCCAGGTATTTAAATTTGCTAACGGTACTTAACGCCATACCCCCAAGTTTGATTGGAGGTACAGCCTTTGGAGCTTTATTGCCAGCCTTAAATACAAGTAATTCGCTCTTTACACTATTGTATTTTAAGCCATGTGTCATCGCATACCTCTCACAAATTGCAATCAATTTCTGAAGAGCTCTAACCGATGGGCTCAGCAGAACCATATCATCCGCATAGCTAATATTATTTACAAATTGGCCATCTATTGAGCACCCTACTGCGGCTCTGTTTAGCTTATCTATCAATGCGTTTATGTACAGGTTAAAGAGCCTAGGAGAGGTAATTCCACCTTGCCTCACCCCACACTCCAACCTATATTCTTCTGATAGAGCTCCTGCCCATCTAACCTGATTTGTTTGGTGCTGATACCAAAACTTAACTAGGCTAACAATCTCCCTTGGCGTGCTTGTTTCCCTCAAGAGCTTATCCCATAAGATGTTGTACGAAACAAGGTCAAATGCCTTCGACAAGTCCAAAAAACACGAGTAAACCGGCGTCCCCCTGGTAGCATAGTACTGAACGGTGTGCTTTAGTCGCAGTATTGCGGTTTCGGTAGACAGTCCCGGCCTAAACCCAAACTGTGATTCGTGTAACTTAATGTTTTTTTCAAATATGCGATCTAATAAACCGTCCAGCACTTTTGCTATAACAGTTGCCAGTGATATAGGTCTATAATTTTTCTTGTCGGAGGCATCACCTGTTTTGTTTTTGGGTACAGGAACAACAATGGTTTTCATAAGCTCTCTAGGCAGGTAAGCATGCTTAATACAAAGATTAAAGAAAAGAGCTAGCACTCTAGGGAGATGCACACCAGCATGACGTAGGTGCTCTACACTTAGCCCATCATGGCCCGGTGACTTACCCTTCGTCATGTGATGGATGACCTCAGCGACCTCTTTACCAGTAAAATGCATGATTTCACCACCTGATTCAGGGAGGTTATCATGCGCCGCGTACACCGACCCTAAAGGAGAATTCACCCTAAACTGGTCTTTAAAAAGTTCGGCAATCTTAGCTGGTTCACAGTGACCCCCTACACTCACAGGCAAGCAAGCTCCAGCTTCCAGCTTTTTTGTATGTTTCCAGAAACCCTTGAAGTCTTTCTCGGAGTGGTGAGAAGCTAATATATCCATTTTAATCTGATCTTGATTATTCTGACACCATTTAAGTTTGGTCCTGAAAAGCCTTCTGGTTTCATACATTCTATCAAACACAACCCCCCTATCTGGTTTGCCGTGCTCTATCCAAGTCTGGAAGCTAAGCCGTGCCTCCCTGTGGGCTTCCCTGACATGCTTATTCCAGCCGATCACTTTTTTATATTTCTTATTAAAATTTATTACATCAGAGCTGTTTTCAGCGGCATCTCTTAATGTATTAACAATATTTATATACATTTTATCAATAATTGTCTTATGATATGTTATACTACACAGACTATCAGAGCAGTTTCTACATTCAATTGGAAAGTTAATATATTTTAATCTAAAATTACATTCTTCACTATATTTAATTATCTGTTGGCTATTTCTTTCCCCCCACCGCACCTTATCGACAAAATTCTTTTGTTTATACACAGTTTTCGGTATCAAATTGCTTAACTTATACGTAATTTCCATTGGGAAATGATCTGACCAAAAAACATCATAATTAATTATTACATCTAATAGACAATTCGAAGCTGCCTCCGTTACAAGACAGTGATCAAGCCATCTCTTGCAATTGTGACTTTCACTAATAAATGTAAACGTGTCACCAGACAACCCCAGCTTAACCACGTCCGCACAAAGCCAGCTTCGCTCGTCACAAAAACCAATAAGTTCTTTAAATTTAAACTCTTATCATATATTTTTTGCAAATCTCTGATTTCGGTTTCCATTCAGCTCAGCCCAGCTCTCAATTCCGTACTAGAGTATTAGGGTAAGCGCAGAATTATAAAGGGCAAGAAGGTTTAGCTTAGGATACACTTTGAAATAGTTTACCTAAACCTCAATTCGTTCTGTAATACATATTATGTTGAGTATTATTTAACTTGCATTGTTCTCATTATAAATACAAGAATTTTCAAATCTTGAAAACATTTTTAGAACGAAGTTCCTTATCGCGCGTTGTGAAAGGGGGCTAGACGGAAAAAATTCTTACGAAAAGTTGTCATGACACTTTTTGCTATAGTAAAGTATTGTAAGCTGTGCGGCGTGCGGATGTTTCTCTGTCTCTCTCTCTCTCTTCTAGAAAGCAAGCCAGATATTTTCATTTATATTTCGCATTGAACAGTGTGGTGTCGCGACGATTATTTTTGTTGAGTGTATACAGGTTTTTTGTGAATAATAATAAAAGGAACTTCGTTCCATCCGGGTGTCCCTTGACACCTCTCAAGTTTTTTCTACCATTTCCTGGTATTTAATTGAACTTAAACTTGACATTCTTATGTAAGTTCAGTAATCTACAATGTAATATTATAGTAGAACTAGATTTGTCTGCGGCTTGGCTCGCGTTAAATGAATTTTAGGAAAACGGGGAGTTAGAAAGGGACAAAAAGTAGCCTACGTCACTTTCCATCCTTTCAACTATCTCCACTTAAATAATCACATCATTCGTCGTCAAATCAAATCAAATCAAATTTCGTCGCTTCGTTTTGCCGTGAAAGATTGACAAACACTCACTTTCTCATTTATAATATTGGTATGGATTGAGCTGAAGCTAATCTTATTATGAAGATCAGTTTAATTTTAGAAGAGATTTTGATAAATTGTTTAGTATCAAAATATCTAGCAAATAAATTTAGCATTTTTGCTTTACAATCGAATTGCAGGAACATGTATTTAAGGGTTTCTTGAGTTTTATCTCTTTAAGGGGCATTAAGGTTTGTATAAAAATCAATTGCTTATTATTATTAACAAGCAACAGAAAAGCAACCCAAAAGTTTATGGGTTGGTGGATATAAAATATGACTTAAATCATCCTGCAATTTTCGCGCTACGCCTGATTAGATTGAGCATGGATATTTAGCATTTGTCGCACTCTGTACTTGCTACGTGACATTTAATTCGCCTTTTGATATAGAGTAATAAAAAACAACAAAAGAGTAAAGATATAAATTCATAAGTGATTGGTGTCCATATTAGTAGTAGTATCTATTTCAGAATTCTCAAAAAAATGTGACACTAGGCTAGTTACCCGCGGCTTCTTTTGTCAAGTGGGAAGGAAACAAGAGTAATAACGTAGTGGATAAAAGTATATGAACATGATTATAAGTCATATATTAATTATTAAACTAATGTTTAGATTTTCAAGAAGCAGTTGAGGGTGAATGCTGCAATGATGTTGAAAGTGTTGAACCAACGGAGCAAGAACTTCAAGACGTAGAATTAGAGGCGGCATGCCCGGAACTGAGTGGCCAAATCATAGGGGGCAGAGCCAGCTCGATAACTAGACATCCGTATCAAGTGTCTATGGTGATTAATGGAAACTCCTTCTGTGGCGGTTTTATCATCAGCCAGGATTATGTGGTAACTGCAGCGCATTGTGTTCAGAAGTAAGTCTATTCTTAAACTTGTAGCAAATTTTTGGAAATTTTGATATTTTTATATAAAATACACTTGTACTGTTTCACAATAAATTAAAACTTGTCATAATCCAACCAGTTATACCCACATAAGCATTATTACGCCCTTTCCAATTATTAAGTAAAAATCAAAATCTAAATATCACAATTTAATATTAATTTATTCAAAACATGTTGTCTGACCTGGGATTCAAAGCTAAGACCTCTGGTAAATAAAAATAAAATAAACAATTAAAAAGTATGGAGTATAAGCCTTCAATGCATGACGCAATACGAGAGCTTTATGCCGTTCACGTGAGTTAATTTTACCCTTTGACAAGAGAAAGATATTTCTTTCATCTAAAATTTTACCACAGCCTATGACTTCTTTTTAACATTGTTATTTTACTGTCTATGCGCGCCAATGGATATTTCAGATCAATAGTTTTAGTGAAACAATACAAGTGCTTTACAAACTAATAACAAATGGAAATTTCACTAAGAGGCTTTTTTGAAATGGCGGTAAACAGTGTGCCTTTTCAACCTTTGCTGCGGAACTAGTCTTTTTAACAAGCCGAGTGCCCAGTCTGAATTTAACACATATTGTTTTTCAACGTTTAATGGAAACTGAATATTATATTTGAAAAAAAAAATATTGCATCCTAACATATTTCAGCACCCCAGCAAGTGCTATAAGACTTCGTGTTGGAAGCACGCGTCGGGATTCTGGAGGTCGAATCGTAGCAGTCTCCAATGTCACAGTCCACCCATTGTACGGCCAACCACAATACGACCACGATATAGCCGTCTTACGACTTGCCCAGCCTCTGGTGTTTGGCCCGACGATACAGCCAATACGTCTGCCTCGGTTTCGACAACCGGTACCATTGGTTCGTCTTACCGTCACAGGATGGGGTTTAACAGCTGTAAGTCTTTATATTCGAATTGTCATAATTTATTAAAGCAAAAGCTATGAAAGACAGGCGTAAAAGTACCATTAACCCAGTCATGGCGAGATCGCTCCGGAAAATATATGATGTAACACTCTTGTACGATACATTTGTAATACTGAAATGAAGGAATTAAAAGTGTCATGTAAAAATGAAAAATATTTCGTTAATTCGGATATATATAATGTAATACTGAAATGAAGGAATTAAAAGTGTCATGTAAAAATGAAAAATATTTCGTTAATTCGGATATATATAATGTAATACTGAAATGAAGGAATTAAAAGTGTCATGTAAAAATGAAAAATATTTCGTTAATTCGGATATATATAATGTAATACTGAAATGAAGGAATTAAAAGTGTCATGTAAAAATAAAAAATATTCCGTTAATTTGGGTATATAAAACAAAGGTAGATGGAAGGTTTGCAAAACAGACATACAATGTGAATGTGAATGGATGTATTTATATCATGGCAAAGACACATACGGATTTGTCATAATCAGATTCATCGGATGCTGTCTGTGAGTTTGTATGAAGAGTCATGAATGTGGAGGGAGTTATGCGGAATTGCAGGGATCCCTTCCTATCCCGATAGGGATTTAGCGTAAAGATATGTATGTATATTAACTAAGAGGTCTATTTCTGTGGTCCCAAATAAAGATCTCAATCACGTTACACCTCTACTATGGGAGTTCAACGCGCTCCTACTATCTTTAGTATCTAAGGACAATAGTAACTTTTCCCGTCAGGACAGCTATCCAATTTTATTTGGTCACTATAACAAAAAGTAGTCAAGTTCGAATTCTGTTTTATCTAAATAAACCTTTACAGACACTTTTGATCGGTCGACAGTTTTTATATAAATTTTACGTGATTTCGTTTGCGTGACCAAAAAATCATTACTTTCCTTTGCTCTGTCGGGTAAACAAGTAGTTTATGACACTTCTGAACAATGTAGCTTTCTAAATATAAAAGAATGTTTAAAAGCGATCTAGTATTTTATCAGTTAAAGCGTAACAAACATACAAACAAAAAATCAAAACTATATATATTATAATTTATACTTTCCATCGTCGGCACTTGGTGAAACTCCGTCATAATTATTGTTTTAAATTTTACACTTGTACTGTTTCACAATTCACTAATTATATATAATATATACTTTTTTTATTTAAATAGCCAACCGGTTTCGCATTTCACTGCACCATCACGGCTAAAACTTAAATTGTCGACAAATATGTTGTGTTAAATATAAAACAATAATTATATATATTATTTTTCTTTCTTTTATAACACATAAAAGCAGCAGGATGAGAGCAGATGGCTTTCCCGATAAAAAGAGAAACAAAGATGTTAATGGTGATTTGCTATTCGTATGGCGGGATGGCAGTGCCACATGCCTACGCCTACTAACCGTAAGCCTCCAAACCGGATAACGAGATTGACAATTGATGCCAAAATTGCGGCATGTATAGGAAAAGCGGTGGTACCAATATCCAGGTGAGAAGTTGCGGAACTCTACCAGCTAGTAGCCACGATGGTAGTGACATGTATATCGGTCTTCTTTTACGACTTGCCTGGTAGAACAGCATTTGGTCTTTTAATCATAGGAGCCCGGACCAACACGGGGAATAATATTTCTTTTTGTTTAGATGAAGTGTAAAATAATCTAGGAATGTCTTCGTAAAATATTACTATATGTTATGCATTAGTATAGTGATTACCACAATAATTAGTCCACATCCATCACATTCGGTTATGTGATGCATGTGGACCAAATATTGTGCCCCTCGGGTCTCCTTTAATTTTCAAACTTTCAGTAAGTTCGTTACATTCCTAACAATACTTTTTGTTTCAGGGGCTTTGCAGGAATAACAAATAAGATATCACGGAAAGTTGCCAATTATTTTTTGTGTTTGTCTTGTATTTTTTGTAATATAGGAAATGAAGCAAGCAGATGGATGTCCTGATAGAAAGAGGCGTCTTCCTCTCAATACAACAAAGTGTTAAATGCGCGTTGCCATCCTTGTAGCGGGGATGTAACGCCACAAATATGTTAATCGGCTACCTTACCAAATGAACCAGAACGTTACAGTGTCGAGCAGTAATGAAACCTAAATTAGATGAGCTAAAATGGCGGTAACGAATCTTTTAAATATATTGCTGAACTTTACCATCTAGTAGTCAATCAAGTTTGAGAAATAGTTCAATTTTCATGAAATGTGTGGCAGGAAGGCATTTGAAAATTGCTTTTTTTCTGTTTCAATACAGCCTGTATCGACTTAATGGAATAATGCTATATAATTTATATATTGTGTATGCTAAATAATTTAAATCAACTGACATTATACATTAATTTATTTTATAAGTTTGAGTTCATTTTGGAGTTTTTTCAAAGCCCCGCGGTCGCCGAATCCCTCGCATCATGATGGAAGCGAATGTGCCAGTAGTTCCTCACTGGTTGTGTCAACTCTCATACGGAGATGCGTTGACGCCAAATATGTTCTGCGGAGGACACTTTCTAATCGGCGGCGTGTCTTCTTGTCAGGTAAGGCGATGCTTGGAAGCATATTAAATGTATATTAAAATATCATCATGCTGGTTTCCTTACAAGATAAGCGGAGTGAATCGGACGTTTATAGACTGACCGGTTCACGCGATTCACCAGTTTGTCGGTTGGCGAGATGATTGGTAATTGCCTTCACCGCATTTTACCAATCTGAAAACGTTAATCGATTATTTCTAGCGATAACCGGGAACCAGCCAGAGCCGTAAAATTTACGTGCTCACTCAGTACATGGAAGTGATAACGCACCACCCACCAGACTCAGATCTGCTGAGATTTTGGATTTTTAAGAAATACATCAACAACACTTGCACGAAGCGAGCATATAACCCAGGACCTCATGATCTGAGCCGAATAATCTGTGGTGTTTGTTTATACATTTACTTTCTTGTCAAATTTCTTGATAAATATTTAAGTTAACTGTATCATTTATTTATTTGTATATCATAAGACAGCAAACAAGCAGATGGGTCTCCTGATGGGAAGAGCCAACCATCGCCACCAAATATGTTAATATATAGACACCAAAGATGTTAATGGTGCGTTGCTATTTTGTGCTATCATTTAATTTGTGTGGATAACCATTGCCTATACACATCAAAGACGTTAACGAGGGTTGTTATGTGTGACACATTTGGCGAATCGTTCATATAATACTAACCTTCTATCCGTTATTCCCGGTCCCCTTTGAAGTATAGGTGATCTGCCATTCTGCCAGGCAGTTTATAATAACTAGGTGGTAGGGTTTTGCAACGTGTCGCCTGGGTATTTGGTATCACTGCCTTACCGATTCTTGCCGCAATCTTTAAAAATAAAAAATATAGCGATGGGGAGATCGGCCCATCTCGCGTTCCGACAAATCGATGTATCGTGGTAACTAAAACGGCGATGTGTGTTCGGTTATTCCGCTTACTCCGAAATGGAACCGGTATAATGATATTTAATTATATATTTTATTTAAATTCTTAGTTCATAGATATGTATGTTTCACCTAGAGTTTTATATAATTTATATATTTATATATTCTTGCGATCGCCAAAAGCTATAATTCGATCATAGAGTAAGCAGTGAACTCTCTTAAAAGTTGACAATTGACTTTAGCCGTAAAAAAAATAGTAAATGTCATGTTCGTATATTGTCATGTATGTCACATGAATTTAGTGTGTAATGTTTAATTTTGTTAATTAAATGTATTTCTAATGCATTTTATTTAAAAACTAGCTGACGCGGCAAACGTTATTTTGCTAAATATATTTATGACAGTATTTCTCTACTATATAATGGATGTTATTATACATATAAATCTTCCTCTTGAATCACTCTATTAAAAAAACCGCATCAAAATCCGTTGCGTAATTTTTAAGATCTAAGCACACATTTGTTTTATACTATGTAGTGATACGTAGGTCACACTATAAGTTGCGTAACTTAAAATAAACAACATGTTATAACCAAAATATTATGTTTATTGCTTTTCAAAATATTCTCCTTTACATTTTAAACATATTTTCATGCGATCGAACGATTTTTTAAAACAGGAGGGCCACAGATCTGAAGGCATGTTTTCTACTGCTGATTAAACGCTATCACTGCCTTTACGGAGTTGGTAAAAGTAAAACCTCTCATCAAATCTTTGATTTTGGGGAAAATACAGAAATCACAGGTCGGGGATATGCGCAAGTAAGTGACGGAATATACTTTTTCGGAACCTTAAATTGACTTTGTTTTGTTGGCCGTGTGTGAACAAGCGTTATCATGGTGTAGGAGAATGTGGCTTTTGAGTCGTCTTTCGCGAACTTTTTCTAACACTCTGGGTAAACAAATGATAGAATACTACTTGGCATTACTACTCTTTTGATCTTCAAGTAGAATTGTACAGCTAGGACCCGTAGCTGAGAAAAAAAAACTCGATCATTTTTTTACCAACGTTTCTCGCTTGTCTCACTTTGGTTAGCCTGTTCTCAATTTCAAACACCCATTCACAAGATTGCCGTTTTTTTCGGATTCAAAACAATAAATCCACGTTTCGTCTTCTGTGAAAATGTGATAAACAGCATTAGAATGTCCGTGGTCGTGCCTCAGTAGCATCTGTGAGCACCATTCCACGCGAGTCCGCTTCTGCTCCGCTGTCAGTTCATCCAACGACAACAAAGTTTCCAAACTTTCAATTCTTCGTGTAAAATTTTCTGAATTTGGCTCATACCAATCCCCAATAGTCCTCGAATTGTCTCATAAGTATTCCGGGGGTTTTCTTCAATTAACCGCTTAACAGTAGCCACATTATTTTCATTGACGGTAGTTGAAGGCCGCCCTTCACGAAATTCGTCATGTAAGGAAACTCGACCTCTCTCAAATTCAGCAAACTATCGCCTCACGGTGCTCAAACAAGGTGCTTCTCACACAAAAGCATTTTGAAGACGAGTGGCACAGCTTGCGGAGAAAGAGAACTTTCAAAATCATAAAAAATCATCGCTCTAAAATCTTTCCGACTTAATTCCATTTTCGTTGCGTACGTAGAAATTTGATATGTGATAAAGAAACAATTGACAAATCATTTCCCGCCAATTGTTTTTTTTATTACTAAGAAGGTTGCAATGTTTTAAAAATATAACATTCGAAATTCAAATAGTTCCGATTAGCTAGAAGTGCAAAACTTTTGTGTGCTCCATCTATTAGGTTTCTGCAGTCCTCCGCAATGTTAACTAACTGTGCCATATTTCATACTCCACTATTCGCGCAATTACGTATAATCAGTGTTATGCGTATCATGTTATTTTAAACAAAGCGCTTCATAAAAAGATACTCTCGAAAAGGATGCGAAGTTTTCCATCGCCTCAGGTTCTGTTGCCATAATTGAAAACTCCAAAGTCTACGCGATGCTGATTACCGAGTTTGGGACCACTAGTACTGTTTGTCCGCCGATTGTTAATTAAATTTATTTCATTCGCTTGAGTTTGGCACAATGTTGTTGATTACAAATAGATTGGGGAAACTCCGTGCACCGCTTTTTATACAATTATTACTTTTATCTCATTAGCATCCTTTGGAAGTTTACCTTAGTAAATTCTTATAGATACTACGATTTTAGGTATCTTTTAAATTAAATGAATCAAATAATACTCGTGACCTACGTCCGTTTCTCTCGTGTTGAGCCTGCTCTTTTTAAATATTCTACCCTTTCCATCGTCCGCACTTGATGAAATTCCATTACTGTTAGACACAAATAAAATATACTTGTACTTTTATTTCACTTCATTTTATGTATATTTTAGTACCATTACCTACTCAAAAAGTGTCACTTTCATGCTAGACATGATGGCGAATTCCTTTTTATGGGAAATGCAAAATTTACGAACGCTTTTCACGCAATGGACGCTTGCTTTGATTGGTCGTACTCGCTGAACGTTCGCACTAGCCGTCTATTTTGCGTGATGCGTGATGTGCCGCACATAATATGCTAATTAGAGGTGGGTTATCTACTTACCTACCTAATCTTGAGAAATATCGGTATTTCTCAAGATTAGGTGATACTATTATATTCACTTTGAAATATTATAATATCTTAACTAATATGTCAGTATTAACTAATATTTCACTGTAATTTGGACCTTAATGTAACAGTAATAAGATCTGATACTGATACGGCAGGAAAATACCTTAACTAATATTTCACTATAATTTGGACCTTAAAGCAACAGTAATAAGATCTTATACTGATACGGCAGGAAAAAATCTTAACTAATATATCAGTATTAACTAATATTTCACTGTAATTTGGATCTTAAAACAACAGCATACTGCAGGAAATACGTCTGTCTCATTCGTAAGTACGACGCGGCGTATCGTGAAAATATTTTAATATTTTCACGAATCCGACGGGCGCCAATCTAGTGAATCCGAACTATTCCGAAGACCGAATGATATTATCCGATTCATTTTGGATAGCCGTTACAGATATTAGGCGAATATGAAATATTAGCATATTACAGTTCGCCGGATTACTAATCCACGAATCCTTCCAATATTACTAATATCTTAGCGAATACTAATATATCAGTCACATCATTAATGCTAATAGTATGTAGCATAATATGTGCGACATGTCGCGATTATGCTAATAATTTAAAGAAATACGTTGAATTGAAGTACCAAGGTGCAAACTGTTGCATTGAAGTACCAAGGCGCAAACTGCCGGGCAACGCTTAGGTGATAGGACGGCGGAGAATGGTTCGGCACTCCTTTCCTGGTCTCAACTACCACGCGGTTGTAAGCAGAGTATCGCCACTGATCCCAAGGCCTGCACAGCCAACAGAAATGCTGTGTTCTTACTTTTTTAAAAAGCAAGTCGCGGGGGGACCACTGGTACCACGATATATTTTAACTTACATATAGAGCAATGCCTGCTTATTACTAAACTAACATGACGTGTTAAAACACAGAAATACCTATTAGTTACACTTGATCTTGATTTAAATTGAATTCAATCTTAATAACTTTTTAATTTGTTCATGAAATATTATATGTATTAAGTTTGGTTTTATTATTTTTTCGTGTAATGCTACGAGTGCGTATAAATTCATATGGTAGCTTTAGTCATAATTTGCTGTCATAAAAAAAGTATTTTCGAGCCCGTATCAGCGAAGAGTAGGTAGATATACAACCAGTGCTCCCACGATTAGCCGAAGATAGTTAGTTCCACAATAGATAGGCGGCAACCTATCACCAACTGGGCAATGTTTTTTTACCAGAAAACTAAAAAAGAAACACAATTTTGAATTGCCCGATCCGGGAATCGAGCCGAGGACCTCGTGTGATTAACTGACACCGGACTACTAGACCACAGCAGCGATATAATTTGCTATCTTACTGAAATAAAAGAGTAATAATATCATTAAAAACCGACGAAAATTTATGCGTGGTGCTCGCGTGTGCTTAAGAACGTTTGTCACCGATCCACTCAGGTGTCGATTTTTGAACACAGATGAAAATAAGTTTGCGCCAAACGCTTGTGATGTATTTACATGCTGGCACGAGTTTAGTTATTAGTATCGCTCACAAGCTTGCGCTAAACGGACGTATTTACGTTGCGCTATATACTACCAAGTTTCGATCATTAGTTGGTCAAACGAAGAAATAATGGCGTTTCTCGAGGCATATCAAAACGTATCTTGACCATCTACCATTCTGACAGGCAGTGCCTATGTAACAGACAAAATCCACCATGGTGATTACTAGAACAAATACATGGGGCACACTAAAAGTTTTGTGCTTCTAGCTAATCGGAACTATTTGAATTTAGAATGTTATATTTTCAAAACGTTGCAACCTTATTAGTAACAAAAAAAACAATTGTCGGGAAATTATTTGTCAACTGTTTTTTTATCACACATCAAAATTCTACGTATGCAACGAAAATGAAATTAAGTCGAAAATATTTTAGAGAGATGATTTTTTTATGATTTTAAAAGTTCTCTTTCTCCGCAAGACTTGTGCCGCTCGTCTTCAAAATGCTTTTGGGAGAGAAGCACCTGGTTTGAGCTCCGTGAGGCGATGGTTTGCTGAATTTGAGAGAGGTCGAGTTTCCTTACATGACGAATTTCGTGAAGGGCGGCCTTTAACTGCCGTCAATGAAAATAATGTGGCTACTGTTAAGCGGTTCATTGAAGAAAACCTCCGGATGACCTATGAGACAATTCGAGGACTATTGCGGATTTGTATGAGCCAAATTCAAAAAAAATTACACGAAGAATTAAAAGTTCGGAAACTTTGTTGTCGTTGGAGCCCTCATGAACTGACAGCGGAGCAAAAGCGGGCTCGCGTGGAATGGTGCTCACAGATGTGAAGCTCACACTGAAGTACGAATACGGACATTCTAATGCTGTTTATGACATTGTCACAGGAGGCAAAACGTGGATTTATTGTTTTGAACCCGAAAAAAAAACAGCAATTTTGTGAATGGGTGTTTGAAAATGAGAATAGGCCAACAAAAGTGAGACAGGCGAGAAACATTGGTAAAAGAATGATTCCGTTTTTTTTTCTCAGCTACGGGTCTCATCTATATAATTCTACTTTAAGATCAAAATAGTGTTAATGCCGAGTGATATTCTACCATTTGTTTACCCAGGGTGTTAGAAAAAGTTCGCGAAAGACGACCCAAAAGACAAATTCTCCTACGCCATGATAACGCTTCTTCACACACGGCCAACAAAACAAAGTTAAACATGACTTCCTTCTTCTAGTTTCCGAAAAAGTACATTTCGTCACTAATCTTGCGCATAGCCCCGACTTGTGACCCTATGATTTTGTATTTTCCCCAAAATCAGAGATTTGATGAAAGGTTTTACTTTTACCAAGTTTACTTTTACAGAGGCAGTGATAGTGTTCAATCAGCACGTAGAAAACATGCCTTCAGATTTGTGGCCCTTCTGTTTTAAAAAATGGTTCGATCGCATGAAAAAATGTTTAAAATGTAAAGAAGATTATCTTGAAAAGCAATAAACATAATATTTTGGTTATAACATGTTGTTTTTTTATATTACGCAAAACTTATAGTGTTACCTACGAATATCGCCTGGGTTATGGTACCGGTAGCAGGTAGAATTATGTATGTGGTATTGGTATCCAGCTACACGATTAACAACGCACCATTAATGTCTTTGGTGTCTATATGCAATGGTTATTCTTAACTCAGGAGAATTATCTGCTCTTTTGCTAACTTATGATATAAAAAAATCATATTTTATCACTTTTTACTGGAGATGGACATAATGTGATTTGAACCGAATTCGAACTTCGGCCAAACATTCGGTTAAAATAAAAAATTCAATCGAATTTCGGTCCAACTTCATCTCAATTATGGCGCGCTTTCTCGAGAGCTACACGTCGTCACTTTTTACGAATTTACTTACATTATTTTATGTATCGATAATGGTTTTCGCAGCGCACGCAAAATAATGACTTATCGGCAAAGTTTTGATACTTTGGGGTACATTGCTCCAATTTAGGTAGATATCTCTATTTTTTTTGAAAATTTAATATAGCCTATGTTACTCGTAGATGATTTAATATCTTTCTAATGGTGAAGAAATTTTTCAAATCGGCCCAGTAGTTTGAGTTTATTCGATTCATATAAAAATACAGAAATATAAATCTTTGTTCGATATAATATTAGTATTTATAGTATATTTCAGTGAAAATAGTGCAATTAGGTACTTTTTATATTACCGAAGGTTCGGCATTTACACCGAATTTCGGCTGAATGTCGAAGTTTGTCTCAAGCTGCCGAAATTCGGTTGAACCGAACGTAAGTTCAATTTCGGCCCACCACTACTATTTATGAGTTATTTTTTATGAGACTTATGTTATTATTAAAAAAAGAACTATTTTCAGTCGTAGTTTTTAAAACGCTCAATAATACTTCGGTAATAATATATGGTTCTGAGGTGCGGTTCCAAATTATTCCATTATTTCGTTACCTTTGTTTTTGTTTATATTCTGAAAAAAAAATTGTCAAGCCGAACGCATTATTTAACGCGTGATTGCTTGTCCGGAACACACTAATGCACTCACAAGCGTGAAATGGCATCCAAGCGTTTGTAAAGGCTTGGAGCTTGTGGAGGCTTGCCAAGCCCTTACAAGAATGTAAACGTATCATTAGAATAGTTTGACACATTTCGTATTCTGTTAATTATTTATTACCAATAGCGTTTAATTGACACACCATCTAATTACGATTTAATCGCCAGTGGAAAATTCGTTATTCTACTCTTCAATCGTGTTTCATTTGTCTTTATTTGACGTGTATTTGACATTTATTTTAATTGCTGGTCGCTTGTGCTGTTGTAGCGGCTCAAACAATCACAAACGCTACAAGAAAAAATAATAAATAAATAAAAAAAAAACTATTTATTTATTATTTATTTATTATTTTTTCTTGTAGCGTTTGTGATTGTTTGAGCCGCTACACCGTTCATAACAAATATGTCAAATACTCATTTAATACAATTTTTAAATTGTATATTTTATAATTAACATTGTTTGTTTCCAGGGTGATTCAGGTGGGCCAGCTGTATTCAGAGGGACCGCCTTTGGCGTAGTGTCATTCGCCAGAGGTTGCGCTTTGCCCCTGTCTCCCACGGTGTTTACAAATATAGCCGCTCTGAGAGACTGGGTGACCCAAAATACTGGAGTTTAAGCTAATTTTATCCTTATTGCATCGGTACAAAGTTGATATTGAATTGAAAGTCTGTGATATAAATAAAATATAAGCCCACGTGTGTAGTAAATGAGTTTATATTTGCTTCCTAACGCTTCCCAATAAATTAATGTTTGTGCTGGGATTCCGTGGCGTAATGAAAAGAAATAAATACAACGTGAATGTGTGATTAATGAAACTTTTTATATACTTATTACTTACCTATTAAGAATGTTTTATTATTCGTTTAGGTATAAATGTTATATTTATAAACTTTATCCAGTGGTGTAGCGTGCCTTGGCGGGGCCACGTAAAAAAATTTTTGGGGGCTCTTATGAAAGACAGAGATATTTCACAAAAGAAAAAAATGTTTGTATAAAATTAAAAGAAACATTATTCATCATAATTATCTGTCACTTTTTCCAAAATTTCTACAAACAATTCAAATTAAACATAAAGTCTTTTTGCCTTTTTTTTGAAAAAAAAAAGAAATTGTTTTTTTTTGACTTTTGCCATTTGGGAAATTTTCATTAATTTTTACTTAGTCTCTTTTGACACCCGTAGCTCGGGGGGCCCATATAATTGATACGGCAGATACGGTGGTAGCTGCGGCGCCCCTGACTTTATCGGTATATAATATAAGCATTTTTTAATGCATTAATATTCTAGTTATTTTAGATTAATTTGGTCTATTCTATATGTATGTATTATATAATGAAATGTATAATATATAAATTATTAACTATTTCGAGAAAATGATTAATTTTATACATGAAATAACGTTTTTTTTATAACATAAAATATCTACCTAGCAAACAAGCATATGGCTCTGAAAGTGAAAACATTATGTTACTGGTGCGTTGTTACTCGTGTGTCGGGATGGTAATGCCGCATGCTTAAGTCTACCGGCTACCTTATACTTTAAATCGGTACACGACAATGACAAATATTGACTCTATTGCGGCAGGAGTAGGTATGGCGGTGGTACCAAATACCTGGGCGTGACGTTGCGGAACTCTACAACCTCGTAAATTAATTATTTAAAAAAAACTACTGAACGGATTTGAATGAAACTTGGCACACAGGTAGATGATGATTTGGAATAGCATATAGGCTATATTTTATTCCGGAAAAATTTGGTGATCCCGCGGGATTCACTAAAAACTTATAATGTAGCGGGCTGCACGCTGCAGCTAGTAAGGTATAAATATCAAAATTTTACTGATGCGTTGCTGTTCCGTGTTCCGTGGTAATGGCACTTGAATAAGTTTCCAGCTACCTTTCCATCATTCCATTCAGTGATAACCATTGATGTTATTGTGGCAAGAATAGGTAAGGCGCGGTGGGGAGGGGGTAATAGATATCACGCCTTTATTTACCTTTATTAACAATAACATTATTTCTCTTGGGAGCCAAGATTACTTTCATGAAAAAAAAATCATTTATCATTGGTTTATTGGTAAAAAAAGTCTTGTTGTAAATTTTATAGAAAACTAGCTGTGCCCGCGACTTCGTCCGCGCTAAAAAATTTCTAAAATAAAACCCACATAGTTAAAAACTATCCTATGTCCTTTTTCGGGTCTCAAACTATCTTTATGCAAAATTTCATCCAAATCAGGTATAGTGGTTTAGGCGTGAAGAAGAAACAGACAGATAGACAGAGTTACTTTCGCATTTACAATATTAGTATGGATGATTAATTTTATGCATAAAGTAGTGATATTATTATTATTTTTTATATCATAGGATGGCAAACAAGCAAATAGCTCCATGGAAAAAACTATCATCGCCTATAGACACCAAAGATTTTAATGGTACGTTGCTATCCGTGTGGTGGGATGGCAATGCCACATGCGTAAGTTTACCTTGTGACTTGTGTGTGTGTGAAGTGTGATGGAATCAACCAAATCGTCATTCATCTGGTACTGGTTGAAATGCCACACGCAAGTGTACCAGCTACTTAATCCTGGCAATTAGAACACGCCAGTTACATGCACTGGCGTCTAGTAAATCAGTTATAATATAAAAGCCAGGCGAGACTTTTCAGAATTCTACCACCTAATAATTACGATGATGACATGTTTGTCCAATCGTTCGCCTTTTACAAACAGCCTGGCAGAAAGGCAGATGGTTTATTTTTAAAAAGTGGCTAGACTAACATTTATTCTATACTAGCTGACCCAACAAACGTTGTTTTGCCTTACAAACACGTAATTTATATAAGTATACGGGATTGTCCTTCCGCGCAGCCAAAATGGCATTAAACTTTATATGGTGGTTAAGTATTCTTAAAATTTCTAATTTTCCGCGTAATTTTTTTAATATTTTCTTTTATAAGAACCTTCTCCTTACAATTACAAACACAACAAACAAAAAATTACCGAAATTGGTCCAGCCATTCAGGCGTGATGTCGTGACCAAGGAAAATAGGGATTGATTTTTATATATATAAGATTTTTTGTTCTTAATGACGCCACGCCGTGTAAGACAAACAAGTATATCGATGAAGTTCTGAGTGCTAAGTGTGAGTTTTTCTTTTCGCATTCGATCGTGAGCGCGTTTGGAGTTTACTAGGGATTTGTATGTGATTTGTACAGCGCCACCTAGTGGTAAACGTGAGAAACCAGTTTACCACTAGGTGGCGCTGTACAAATCACATACAAATTCCTAGTAAACTCGAAACGCGCTCACGATCGAATGCGAAAAGAAAAACTCACACTTAGCACTCTGTTTTCAAAATGTATTATAAAAGTGACATCGCTCGCTTTGATTGGCGTTCGGTGTCATGTGAATTGAGAGTAAGGAAAATTTATCTTCATGTTTTATTTGAAAATATTCAGCACTCTACTTTTATATACAGACTAGCTGACCCGGCAAACGTTGTTTTGCCTTACATATTAGGAATCCATAGCGGACAAACAACGTGACACGTAATTTATATAAGAAGACAAAATGGCATTAAACTTCATATAGTGGTTAATTATTCTTACAATTACAAACACAACAAAAAAAAAACTACCGAAATTGGTCCAGCCATTCACGCGTGATGTCGTGACAAAAGAAAATAGGGATTGATTTATATATATATATATATATATATATATAGATGTCTTACATATTAGGAATCCATAGCGGACAAACAACGTGACACGTAATTTCCATAAGTCTACGGCATTGTCCTTCCATACAGCCAAAATGGCATTAAAATTTGTATGGTGGTTAAGTATTCTTAAATTTTCTAATTTTCCGCGCACTTTTCTTAATATTTTTTTTTATAAGAACCTTCTCCTTACAATTACAAACACAATAAAAAAAAAATTACCGAAATTGGTCCAGCCAGATATATATAGATTATAATATTTTTCGATCCTTGAATCTTGTTTTAAAGGAAAATGTATATTATCTCTTTTTTGCGGCAAATACAAATTGTAAGTTTAAGTTTACTGCTTACTATTGGAGGAGTCAAGTTCTCATAATTTGCAATAATGGTTTTAGTATTTTTTAGACTATATGCTATAGAAAAAGAAAAACTCAAAAGCTAAACACCAGATATTTCTTTCGGTTTTATCATTTTTACAGAAGTTATAAGATTCTGTTTATGAAACTTTTACAATTTCTTTGTAACTTATTCACCGACAATCTAAGTTTACGCTAGTTGAGCCAATTAGATTATAATCCAACTATGTACTACGCCGGCTAAGACAATGGTATAGCAAACGAAAAGGTATCGTGAGCGACGTTGTTGAGTTCGATTAAGTTTAGTTACAAATTCCCCATAGGATGTTTCGAATTTCGTATGATATCACAACGGATATCCCCCGTGTTGGTTCGGGCTCCGTTGAAGAATAGACCGACTGCTGTTCTGCCAGGCAGGTCGTAAAAGGCGACCGATTGGTTATACGTGTCACTACTATCATGACTACTAACTGGTAGTGTTCCGCAACGTCTCGTCTGAGTACTTGATACTGTAACACCCGCCCGGCGATCTATCAGCCGGACGTGTTACTCCACCAATCGTACCGCCTTTTCTAGGGGATTTTCCTTTGACTCGCTTGGCTGTTCGAGGATCCGAAGATCGGCAGGATTTTTCAGGATTCTTTAATAATAAACTCTCATAATGTATCTTCGTTTATTTCTCGGGGATTTGACCATTCCCCACCGAACCAAAAGAACACTCTTATTCTAATACATTTCTTTTTCTAAACAAAATAGTTCTACATTCGAAAGCAGACAAAGCTGCCAGTTTATATGTAACACCATAAAGGTATTACAATACCGCCGCCTTACCTACCTTTTTGCCACAACAGAGTAAGTGCTTGTCATTGGCGTGTTCCGACTTGGAGGGTAAGATAGCCGGTAGTCTTGTGCATGTAGCAAACCATCCCGCAAATATATATATATATATATATATATATATATATATATATATATATATATATATATATATATATATATATATGTGAGTAATAAGTGATATTTGACCACAAAGTGTGTTTTATGCAAAAAGGCGAAAACCGTTATGAGAGAAAAATACCTTATTCTTAAAAATCCTGAATGTCGTTTGTTTTTGGGTGGATATCTTTGGTAAGACGTACGGAACACTGTGCTGAAATATGATCAAATATTTGGAAGGACCTTATATATGTTTATTTGAATTTAAAAAATAAAAACCAATTCCATTACATGTTAGCTTACTACACGCTTTATGACCAAGATCAAAATGAAGACGGCTTTATTAAAGTCCTGAGTAAGAGTATCAGCGACGGTCGCAGTCTTTGCGACATATCTTCGACTGTCCCAAATCAGTCCCAAAAGTGAGCCTCAGACCTGTGAACAGAAATAAACATGTCACGTACTTTAACTGAATAGTACTTTGTGCTGAATATGAAAGCGGAGAGCTAAGTTCGCGTTGTGCAGGGCCGGATTTAGGGGATATGGGTTTACAACCGCGGGGTTTCACAAGAGAGGGGCCTCACAATAAAGATTAAAAATAAACAAAGCAACTATTCTGTTTTCAACCGACTTCCCAAAAAGAGGAGGTTATCAAATTCTGTTGTATGTTTTTTATCGATTTGTTTGTTTGAAATACCTTTTCATATTATATTTTCGTACAATATTTTTTTTTTATTTTTATTATTTTATTTATTATATTTTCATACAATATTTTTCGCGTAGTCCTTTTTTAATTTAGTGAAGATCTGATGTAGAATTTGGAAGATATAGGAAATATGAAATCCGTTGCTGTTGCGTTTTACTGCGTTAAAAATATTTTAAAGTATTTGTTTTTTGTATAAATACATATATTTATACAAGTATATTGTTGAAAAGTATGTTCACGCTCACATACTTGAAGAGTTTGGCAGAGGTAAAACAAGTGCACCCACGATAAGCTGAAGATATGTGGTTCTAAAATGTAATAGGTGGCAAGCCTATCGACAACCGGTCACTTATTCAACAGGCTACTTGTTTTTATCAGCAAACTAAAAGAAAGACATTTTTCACTGTCCGACCCCAGGAATCGAATCCGGGACCTGGTGTGGTCATCACCGACACCCACTAGACATTTAAACTTTAGAGAGAAGCGATTGAGTAGTAGAACATATTGTAACAATGAGAATACATCCATACTAATTTATAAATGCGAAAGTAACCCTGTCTGTCTGTCTCTTCTTCACGCCTAAGCCAATAAATTGTTTTGGATGGGTAAGAAGATAGTTTGAAACCTGAAAAAGAACATAAGACGGATTTTATCTCGAAAATCCCACGGAAACGGGAAATATACGGGTAAAACGCCGGGACTCTTATTTTAGAAAATTATCCATGCGGACAAAGTCGTGGGCACAACTAATAATCTATATTTGTTCACCTTCAGGAGATAACTACGTCCCCACGTCTGTACGTGTGCACCTCTGTAGATGAGCAAACAAAAACGGGCTTCCGTTCTTTGTTGCCCCAAGGCCTCAAGACCTCCAAATCCGGCTCTAGCGTTGAAGATTTGATGTGTGAATTATATATCACGAACTTCAATGCTTTGTGGTGCGGGTTCTTACTGAAAAGTGAGACGTAGTTATCAAAGAGCTTCTTGTCGAAAGGGTATTTTGTTACTTCTATGGGGGACTGCGGGACCTGGTACCCTCGAAGCGGTGCAACCAATAGTACCAAGACTATACATACTTGAGTTATTAAGTTAATTCTAACTACATCACTGGTAGAAATATCTTTTTTTAAAGATAAGCTCACTATTTTACCATTGTTTCAAATATTTGCAAGCAGCAGCAGATAAGCAGATCTGGTTATAATAGAAAGAGACAACCATTGGCTATGGTGTCTATAATTGATGGTTGTCTCTTAAAGATCACTGGACAAATAACATGTTTTGATCTAACCCCAAAGTAAGGAAATTATTTGCTTGTGATATGGGTTATAAAGATATTAATGGGGCATTTATATCCTTGTGGCCAGATGTTACTGCCATTTTTTTTTATATCATAAGATAGCAAACAAGCAGATGGGTCTCCTGATGGAAAGAGTTAACCATCGCCTATAGACACCAAAGATGTTAATGGTGCGTTTCTATCTTGTGGCGAGGTCTAATGCCACATGCATAAGTTTACCGGCTACCTTATCCTCCAAACCGGAACACGACAGCGACAAGCACTGACGCTATTGCGGCAGGAATAGATAAGGCGGTGGTACCAGACCCGGGCGAGACAATGCATAACTCTACCACCTAGTAGTCACGATGGTAGTGACTCGATAGCCAATCGGTCGCCTTTTACGACCTGCCTGGCAGAACGGCAGTTGGCCTATTCTTCAAAGGAGGCCGGGACCAACACGGCGAATACGTAAGTTTACCGGCCACCTTATCCTTTGAACACGACTGTGACAAACAATGACGCTATAATGTAGGTAATTTTAATTGTGTGCAATTATTAAATTATTAATTATACTAGCTGTTGCCCGCGACTTCGTTCGCGCGGACTTCGTTTACTCAGCACAGCTCCTCCCCCGTAGGTGATAGCGTGATAATATGTAGCCTATATGTTGACCCAACCTGTTAGTAATATTCATGCAAAATTTGAAGTAAATCCATGCAGTACTTTTTGAGTTTACCCCGGACATACATTGACTTTCCTACGATTTTATTATATGTATAGATTATTTTTCTTCTGTTACTCTATTGTTATTTACATAAAATAAAGGTTTACATACTGCTATTCTTTTTAATATTTTTATATCATAATTCATAAGACGTCAAAGAACCAGATGACTCTCCTTGTGAAAAGAGAACCCATCGCGTATACACCAAAATGTTAACGGTACGTTCTTCTCAATCCATGGGCTGGCTGTTAATGCCAGATGCACAAGTTTTTGGGCTACCTTACCCTCCAAAGCGGAACACGATAGTAACAGTCATTAACGCTATTGCGGCAGGAATAGGTAAAGCGGTATAATCAGACCTTGACAAAACATTGCGGAACTCTACCACCTAATAGTCACGATGTTAGTGACTTGTACAGCAAATCGTTCGTCTTTTATGAACTGCCTGGCAGAATGGAGATTATTCTATTTTGCAACAGAGGCCCAGACCAACATGGGGACATACAACTACATATTTTTAGAAGAATAGACCAACTGCCGTTCTGCCAGACAGGTCGTAATAGGCGGCTGACTGGTTATACGAGTCACTACCATCGTGGTTACTAGGTAGAGTTCTGCATTGTCTCGCCCGGGCCTAGTACCACCGCCTTACCTATTCCTGCCGCAATAGCGTCAGTGCTTATCACTATCGTTTTCCGATTTGGAGGGTAAAGTAGCCGGTAAACTCACGCATGTGGCATTAGATCTCGCCATAAACTAGCAGCACACCAATAACATCTTTGGTGTCTAGATGCGACGGTTGACTCTTTCCATCAGGATACCCATCTGCTTGTTTGCTGTCTTATAATATATATAAAAAGTTTTTTTTGAAAGTTATATCAAATACCAATGCGTGGATTAAAGTTTTCATAAGCGAATGGTGTCCAAGATCAAACATTTCTATATCTACCAGAAATGTTTAATAGATGACAACGAATGGATTACAAACACAAGACTATATATTTAAGTCGAATCCCTCACGGGGTAAGCCCCGTGTCCACTTTTTATTATATTATACTAGCTGCTGCGTGCACCCCGCTGCATTATACATTTTTTGGTGAATCCCGCGGGATTGCCTAATTTTTCCGGGATAAAAAGTAGCCTATGTGCTATTCCAGGTTATTATCTACCTGTGTGCCAAATTTCATTTAAATCCGTTCAGTAGTTTTTGCGTGATTGAGTAACAAACATCCATCCAAACATCTATCCAAACATCCATCCAAACATCCATCCAAACATCCATCCAAACATCCATCCAAACATCCATCCAAACATCCATCCAAACATCCATCCAAACATCCAAACTTTCGCATTTATAATATTAATATAGATTAATACCTACTATAAATGTGAAGGAAGTCAAAGTCTGTCTGGAGCGTGATGGATAAAATTCAATTCTACAGTCCCTTTTTCACTTTAATTAGTGCGAGTTTGATAAGTGTTTAATGCAGGTGCTTAGTATTAAGCAAAAAATACGTGAAAACAGCCGTTGATTGATAACTAAGCCGTGATTAGTAATTTGCGTCTATACACTTTTACTATGCTGAACGCTAGTCAGTCGCACTGATCAACAGCTGTCTTCATGTAATTTTTGCTTAATACTCAGAACCTGCATTAAACACTCGCACTCACACTAATCAAAGTGAAAACGGGGCTGTAGACGAAGTGAATTGTATTTTATCAATCACGCTCCAGACAGACTTTGACTTCCTTCACATCTATAGTATTAATATAATATAATAAATGTAACAATTTGTCTTTAATGAGTTTATATAAAGGCAGATTTTCAGCAAATTCATTGCCTTTATGTGTATTTATATCCTTTAAATCTTCTTTTATAACATGAATGACCTTTTAAAACCTATGTTATAACAGGAATGCACATTGAGTCAATTATATTTTAATATAATACTTCATTTAATTAGAAACAAAAGAAAGTAAAATATTTTAATGTTTCTCCAGGTATACGAGATGTTTCTTATTGGATATCAGTTCAAAGTGCTGTCACCAATCTTCACCATACACTGGGGCCTCCAAGCCAGGCGTTCCCGTCCACTCTGGCGGGAAAAACAAAACGAGAGAAACAGAAAAAATTTCGAAACATTCAAACGTGAACTCTTCGCGAGATATAGAAGGGATCCTCTCCATCTCTTACACAGACCACAACAAGCGAAGAAAACATAGGCCTCGCAAGGCCGAGCAGAGTTTGCCGGCCTTTTAATCATGTTTACTATTGTACAGGTGTTTTGATAGTGCCTATATTGAAGTGTACATATAATAATGTGAGCGTCTCAATAAAAATCACGAAGCGACTTTTTGATGCAGCGTCAGCACTAAGGATTACCTCTTTATCAGGGTAGCACGATATTGACGTTTAGCGCACATTGATTGACAATTTCATCATTAACACACAAAGCATATTATTATGTACGCAGGCCTTTGCTTTCATGAAGCCCAGTGCTTCTCAAAAGGCATGGGTACTTAATCAAAATTTCGTTTTCTCAAATTTGTTTTTCTGATTTGATTTCGCGCCTAAACTGATTACTCTTCTCGTTCTACCCCAGGGCCGGCGCCGCTTCGACGACACGAAATGAATCAATGTGGTATTAAGTTTAAGTACACCATGGTATTTGTTATTTTTTTCATCTTGGCATTTGTTGGCTATTAAGGCGAGGCATCGCTACAAATGGGAAAAAACTCGTTTGTTAAATCACGTTTTTTTATATTGATTGTTAAATAATAATTTTACAAAAATTACACGATATACCTGAAGATATTATATAAAGAATGTGCTAACTCATTACATGATAGAATGTACTTTACTTGATCATATAAAATTCCGAAAACAGGCTAAAAAATCTCTAAAACAAATAATTTGTTAATAATATTTTTAATCTTCGACATAATTTTTATATGGTGATATTTAGTTGTAAATATAAAAAAGAATGTACTAAATTTTAGTTTTCAGCTGATTTTCTATATTTGTTTATCCGAAAATTAACACGTTTCCCAGCGGTTTCAGAACATATCGCGCCACCTATTTTCTATAGAATTGACGGGCGTCGAAATACCTCGCCTTAAACCTTTCCTTAGAATCACGTAAAGCTATGATCAGATGTATATTTGGTTTACGTAGATATATATTTTGGAAGCAACTTCGTTGGCTTCCTATCAGATTGGGTAAGAATTCTCAGTTATTGTCTTTCCTGTATAACATTTTATGTATCTACGCGAAACATTTGGTTTTCTTCATCCTATAGACCTTTCTTGTCGTCGTTTTGTAAGAGCTCTCTTTCGAGTCCTGTCCATAAGACATTTTTTCTTTTCATTTTACGTCCGTAATCTGTTTATCCATTACATAGTTTGATTTGTGTGTAGCATTAGTAAGTAGTTATAATATGCTGTATTATTTTAGTAGTTAAGTTCGTCTTATTTTATTGTTTTTATACTCATTTTATTTGTTACTTATTATATTTTTTTTGTTTTGGGCTGGCTCGGTAAAATTCCTTTTAAAATAAACTTGCTTGCTTGTTTGTTTTTGGGCAATAAATGGTTAAAATAAATAAATAAGAAATATGACTTTTTCAACAAGATTTTTTCCAGAGTCAGTGTTATCTATAATATCTGTGATTTTTACAATGTACAATATGAAATCTGTTATATTTGTTTTAACAGGTATGTTTTTTAAGAAAACATTTAAAATACTAGCTTTTACTGCGGCTTCTCTCACACTTAATATTTTTTTTAAATAAAAAGTATCCTATGTTACTTCGAATACCTCCAAGAATATGTTGTACACATATGTTTCATGATAATCGGATAAGTAGCTCGTGAAAGCATAAAAACCAAATTAGTAGGGAAGTCAAGACTATTTTAAAGAGGCTTTGGAATGAATTGGAATTAGACTAATTTTTAAATCAATATTTATAACATGTTTCACTTTGGAATGATTTATAAAGTCTGCCGTCCGCGTCAGTGAAATTTTATTTGCATTGATCTTTTATCCAAAAATAGTAAAAAAATTGTAAAATCTACATATAAGCCGTCATTTAGTATCTATCTAAAATATAATAATAATATGTAAATCGCATAATATGGAAATTTTTTTCGTAACATTATAGAAAATTTGCAGTCTGCCAATAAAAATACATTATAAAAACAATTTTAACTGGAAAAGTAAAATTAAAAAGTTTATAGAAATTTTAAATTTTATTTCGGTCTAAGAGTACCTATGAAATCAAAATTAAGGCATTTTTAAACAACACGTGAATTTCTACTTGTCATGTCGTCGACATATACATAGAAATATATCTATATAGAAACATATATATTTAGAGGACAATGATAGACATGCATAATGCATGTCAATTTCAGCGACAGTCTGAATTTTTCTTAGATGAAGGAAACCTCTTGTCAAAGGAACTTTTGTGTATGTCTATGTTTGACTGCTGTGGATCTGTAGTTTAAACCATGAAGTATTAGGTATAGGTGGAGCTAGCACTCTTATTTATATTTTGAAACACATACTTACTTAATATCTCACTCTATGAGGTCTCTCCGTCTCTTTTTATACAACTGTGTTAGAAGGAGAGGGTAAGACCTCAGAAGATGACAGCAGTATTTATGTATTTCAGCAGTATGAAGAATAGGAATTGATACTTTGTTAGTAAAATTTTAAATATTTTTTATACTATCAAATCGTGTCGTGTGGTGCTTCGGAAAAACGTTGGGTAATATTTACTAAATAACTATTTATCAACATAGCATAGTAGTATTTCGAAATCATATCCAGCAAATAAATGCGGAATCACTCTTGTTCAATAAATTTTATATCAGTGTAATATACCGCTGTTTGTTCAATTCCGCATATATTTGTAGTTAGTCGTTAAATATATTATGTGTAGAACTTTGACTGATTGTAATCAAACAGTATAGTTTTCTGTTTACGAAAAATTATTAGATGCTGCTGGTATAATTGAATAGGGAAGTTAAACTAATTATTTCTCACAACGCGACGGGCCTAAATTAATCATGTAAAGTACACTTATACATGCGATACGCCAGAGCTTGATTGTTATTTAATAAGTAGTGTAAGTAAACATTATGATTAACATTAATGTAAGCAAGGATCACAAGAGTAGGTATGTACCTACATTTCTTTATTATATTCTCGTTTTCTTAAGTCTCTTCTGCCCGGTTTTTAAATGTTCACGCAATCTTTTTATTAGTGGTATTTTTAATAGTTATTAGTTTTAGTTTTAGCTAAAATCTTAATCGTTGGTGTTTCAGTTAAACGCTATGTACAGTCTACATATTCTTTTAGATGATTATATTTTTTAAAAATTTTAATTTTTTGTTTCCGGTATAACACTTAACGCTATTTATTTTTAAAGAGTTTAAAAATGTTATATAGGTTAAGGCTTTTTATCATTAAGTCTTACTTTATGATAACCTATAATTAAAAGAAATCATAAAAAACAGGTTATTCAATACACTTTAGAAGGCGATCAACTATTAAAACAGTCTTATTTGTTCTCCATGGAGTTTGATTAATTTTTGCTAGCTGCTGCGTTATTGTTTGAGCTTAAAAGTGCTATAATATAGGAGTAAAGAATGGGTGTGCTCAGTACAATTTCTATTCTCAGACATCTACGTTAGATTGCAGGAACATTGAACTAAGATTTTGACAAGACACTTTATAGATACTTAAAAATATTCCAATGCCGCCATTTTGATTAGGAAGTTAGGTCCAAGGAACTTATATACGATAACTGGAATTATTACGAAGCAATATTTGAAAAATAAAACTGTACTTTATTTCGTTATTCATAAAGTTGACATTTGTTTCTTACTTAACACAGGGGAAAAACGTTCTGAGCAAGACAACGACAAGAGTGGGTCTTGTCCCTTTCTTGCAATTGCCAGTGTAAATAAAACTATTTGATGGTAGATTTTTATATATTCGGTAATCGCTAAATCCCTTTTATTCATACATGTCGATAAATACATTAGCATAAAATGTATTGTAATTAACATAGGCACTTATGTATGGTGATTGGCGCTTTTTTGGTAGAAAGAGACACACTCCACCCATGTCGTGGTACTCTTCGGAACGATTTTGAAGCGCATGTGAACATTCCGCGTAGAATGTAACTTCCTTGGTTAGGTCGCCATTGTACAATTTTGACATTTCTTCCATAGGCTTTGACAGTTAAAGACAAAATGTGTGCCAGGACGAAACCGGCTGAGCTAAGATGCTTAGAATAAATTTTTGTTGACTCTGACTAGTCTGATTATCTAACTAAGATGTTTTAGAGTAGCAGTTATTCTGAACACACACAATGTGTTATTTTTCTCATACTGGTCCATTTTCTTTGTTACATAGAAATTTTATTTTATGGTGAAATAACAAACTCATGTGTTAGAAGGCTCCTAAAATAATGTAGCTATATGGGTAAACAGATTTGTTTATTTGAAATTGATACTCTTTTTTCTAGGAACTTTATAGCGATATCGTTAAAAAAATATATAAATCGAATAGATAATATTGTGTCTTCTACATTATACAGTTGCTTTTATGAACAACAGATATACCTATTTAATGGATTTAATAAATTAAATCTAGACTCTGCCATGCAACTTGTTACTAAAAATGGTAATTTCTAATATTGTATTGTTAGTATTTTGGTAGTATTTAATAATTCTGTGATTAATATTATGTATTTACATATAAATTTACTAACGTAATTTCTGTAATGTAAATCGTTGGTTATAAACGAAACTGCATTTCAATTATATTTAAAAATATTTATTAACCGATATGCTTTTATAATAATAATAGTTTTTCTATTTTTGTTACATTATCAATGTGTTTAATAATAACTCATTACGTATTCATAAATAGTTTTTTTAAATGTTAACTAATGTTGTGAATAAATACAGATATGATTATAATAGATATGTGTTAAAAGCAAAATAGTAAAATATCAGAATAGTTCAAACTGAGTTCAAAAAATACGATGTGAGCTTTGATGCGCACTTAAATATGTACGTAGTATTATATTATATAAATTATACAGATTACCGTCAAACGGGGTGAACAGGATTGCATTGGTAAAAAGGGATGAAACTTATTACGTAGAGATGAAACTAATTCTGTAGGGTTCTAGGTTTTGTCCCTTTTCAACCCTGCGTTCCTATTCCACCCCATTTGACTACAGATGCACAAATTATGTCTTATACATTACAGACATCTGTATTTTTTAATATGAAGGCGATTTGGCAATTATTGATTTACTGACCTGCAAAACTGCCCCTGCGACCTGCTCCGTCATGCTACGCATTTCACGATATATTATTGATATATCTTGTATGATAATAATCTGAGTTTTAATATATGTATTTATCGTATATTCAATTCACATGTGCGTTATTAATTAACTTATTAATTACGTTAATTGTTACAGTGCTTTGGATGCAGGTAGAAGAATTAAAATCTCAAAAGGGGTGGATATCCAGAATAAGAAGAAAAATGGACTTTATTGCTTTTTGGACATTAGACAAATAATAAGTCATCTGCCTGGCGATCTGTGATATGTCCATTTTTGAAGTTATACTTCTTTTGATACGTAAGGGAAAATGATGAAACTTGAAAGTTTACGATGCGCGCGCACACCGTCACGAAAAACTGGCACCATGAAATTAGCTAGTATTTTTTAATTACGTACAAATAATTCTTTTTTTGAGTGTATCCTTCCTTAACACCCTTATACTTAATAATATTTTTTTGTCTCTAAAAACATAGGGCAACGCAAAGGATAAACGTTTTAGAAAGATTTTTATGGTTAATTTTTATGAATTATTTATAAAGTATGACTTCTTACGAGCGTACATAGGTAAGTACTGTACACACACACGTTTTTTTTCAGAAAAAAAAGTTTTTTTCTGAAAAAAACTTTTTTCAGCCTTTCTCTGATTTTTTTTTGCCTTTCTCTATTAATGTGCGAGACCAATTCTATCCAAAAGAGAAAAGAAAAACACTAATTTTGACGTTTAGTTTTTTATGTGCCTTATATAGAAAATTTAGAATTGTAATAAATATCTTGACGGTGGAATAGTAACAGTTTTGTCAAGAATATTATTGCCAGACATAAATTTTCATACATTATTGATTAAAACACTTTCAAATGGTAAAACATTTTACTTATTTCTTACATATACATTTCACAAAAAAACAGAAAAAGAAACTTTAAAAAAAATTGTACAAGTTACAGATCTTCAGACCGATACATTATTATTATTTGTGTAATATCCAAAAAGCATTAATGTCCATTTTTGTTCTTATTCTAAAACCCTTTTTAACCGTCCCCGGACGGATGGGACTATTGAAATAGTCTAAACGGCAATAAATATGTTAGCCCACGATCTCTTATCAACTCGTGTCGATAAGTCGACAATGTCCATCATCGGTTGTACGGTAGTTATTTTAAATTCTTCTGGACATTTTCATATAAAAGTTATTCGTTGCATCACTTGTCTAGTGTTAGTGTCCTAGTATATTTTTATTCGTGTTTCGTTTGTTGCACAGTTGCATATTGTAATGAAATTCTACTTCTTATTTGCACAAATGGTAATGGCCGTATAAAATATTAATTTGATTGTTTTACAAAGTAAAGGACAGAATTTCAATATTTTTGGCTGTTAATCGATTACTACTCACTAACTTATTATAAATATGTTATATTGCGACTAACCTATGACTATTATTATCCTTTATACTTTTGTAGATTTCTTCATGAATATTAGATAAAAAGTATTTTTTATACTTTGTATAATCTGTGTTCTTAATTCAGCCAGTTTTATAACTATATTTTTGGCGTTACATTAGATACTTACAAGCACTATGTATGGTCACGGGATAATGAACAGTTGCGCTTCTCCTGCTAGTTCCCTTCTTTAATTTTTTAAATATTTTTTATAATTAAATGAATTATTAGTTAAAAATCATTTTTTAAAGACAAACTTTTATTTAAATGCTCTATAAAGTAGAAAATAAATTTAAAATCAAATCATCAATTTATTACATTATATAATTCATATCGTATAAAAGCTTATCGCGAGATTTTCTTAATGCTGGAGTATTAGCTTAGCTTAGTATTAGCTTATTATATTTTGTACTCAAACCGCTCTTGATTAATTTTTCTTATGATTCATATTTTACATAGAAAAATCTTGGGACAAGCTAATCGATAAGTCGACAATGCATCATATTTAGCTAATTTCGTGTATGCATGTAGGCAATGTCTCTTACGTTATATAAAGTTAGAAAATGTTATATAATATTCTTTATTTAACTTATTTTAACAAATTGTATCATTAGTTAACAGTTGTCAGTGATGTTATAAAACTTCATGTAATAAAATGTTATACAACTAATTTCAACATGATGATGTAACAAATTATAACCTTTTTGTATAACTCATCCGAGTTCAACAACGTCTTTGTTACAAAATATTATACGATTTTATACGAGTTAACCAGTGTGGGAGCGCATACCTATGATATAATATAACATACTTAACATGTTGCAGCAAAATGTTATACATTGTTATAAAATGTTATCGTGGTACACAATGTTTTAAAATGTTATACAATTGCTGTGTGACAGCACCTTTACATTATAAATTACCAGGCAACCAATTGATAAGAACAACTGAGTGCTAAGTGTGAGTTTTTCTTTTCGCATTGGATCGTGAGCGCGTTTCGAGTTTACTAGGAATTTGTATGTGATTTGTACAGCGCCAACTAGTAGTAAACTAGTTTCTGACGTTTATCACTAGGTGGCGCTGTATAAATTGCATACAAATTCCTAGTAAACTCCAAACGCGCTCACGATCGAATGCGAAGAGAACAACTCACACTTAGCACTCTGATCGACTGGTTAAATATTTGTTATTTTATCTTTTTTGCATTTTCTAGTTATAGTTCAGTAAAAAGTTTAATGAAACCATGATCTGACCAGTTTTGGCGCAATGAGTAAAAATGTGTTCATTAATAATTAAATAATGATATTATGAAAGAAATTTTGATTTAAATTTAGAGGAAAGGGATGAAAAAATAAAAAAAAGAGTTGAAAAATGCCTTTTTTTAAAATAACTTAATAACGGTAGGAAATAGAAAAAAAAGTTTCAAGTAAAAGTTGTAGAGAAAAAAATTCTACACGAAAAAGTTCCTTTTCATTTTTTTGTTATCTGCTTTAGTTTAGCTACAAAAAATAAAAATTAAATTTGCTTTGTAATTAATTATAAAAACTTACCAGAATTATTACGACCCTGTACCATGCAGCGCGCGCATCACATAAATATGTACTAACACTACTACATATGTTTTCACATATTTATATATTTTTTCAAATTTTACTACAAATTTAATTTTTATTTTTTGTAGCTAAACTAAAGCAGATAACAAAAAAATGAAGAGGAACTTTTTTGTGTAGAATTTTTTTCTCTACAACTTTTACTTGAAACTTTTTTTCTATTTCCTACCGTTATTAAGTTATTTAAAAAAAGGCATTTTACAAACCTTTTTTATTTTTTCATCCCTTTCCCCTAAATTTAAATCAAAATTTCTTTCATAATATCATTATTTAAGTATTAATGAACACATTTTTACTCATTGTGCCAAAATTGGTAAGATCATGGTTTCATTAAACTTTTTACTGGACTATTATTCTTTCGTCAAAGTTTACATAATAAAATTACTATATGCAGTCAGACTTAATACATATCATATTATATATCGTATTATAATTTACAAGTTTAGTTTACTAGAGTATATTAAGGTTTAGTTTAGAATTTAATAAACGATTTGCCATAGTCCAGAGATAAGAGATAGAGAATACGGGCATATTCTAACGTTAGTTGCTTAAACGTTACAAATAGTATAATTGGGCCCAATATTATTCAAGAGCAAATTGTATTATGGGAAATTCCCAATTGAAATGGACAGGTAAAAATGTTGATGTGTCAGATAATATTGCTATTTAATATATGCTACAAATAATTCTAATCAGTAAAGTTATGCATGTTGCGTTACATCCCTGCCGTATAAATATCATTTAAATCTTTCATGTCTTTGGGTGATTGTTATCTTTCTCTATCAGGAGAACCGTCTGCTTATTTACTATCCTATCGAAATACTTGTAATACTTGATTGTAATAGAATACATTAACATTTTTACAAGTACGCGTCTTGCCTAATGCTCTGCAAGTGGCGATGATCGATTAAATAAGTGATTGTTTTAACTTTTGTACAAAATGGTTATACTTGTGTTTCCACTATGTTGCCGTGACTAGTATTTCATGCCAAATTACAGCTTTCTAATACTAAGATTCAGAGTGCTAAGTGTGAGTTTTTCTTTTCGCATTCGATCGTGAGTGCGTTTGGAGTTTACTAGGAATTTGTATGTGATTTGTACAGCGCCACCTAGTGGTAAACGTGAGAAACCAGTTTACCACTAGGTGGCGCTGTACAAATCACATACAAATTCCTAGTAAACTCGAAACGCGCTCACGATCAAATTCGAAAAGAAAAACTCACACTTAGCACTCTGAGATCTTAGACTGCGAACGGACGGGCGAATGTAGCAAAACTATAGCCGCCTTATTACAAAAACATACTTAGTACCGGGTTTAAACCAAGACTAAGAAGTCTAGGTTTGTTACGGTATTAGAGTTAGTTCCAATACTAAAATTCAGTCTTATTTCCTCGGAATAGCGCTAAGCCGATTTTATAATAACGTTTTATTTAGTACTAGAACTAAACCTAGTATTAAGTTCGGTGCTATATTTAGAACTCGTTTGGAATAAGGCGGTAGGGGTTCCTAGTTTACTTCGAAGCCCTAAAAAACAAGCACCCACTCGTATATAATTATAGTGGCGGCACACTTAAGCCCGCATTATAATAGTTTTTAGTATATCTCACGAGACACATTTTTCCGTAATAAAATCCAAACGGTCCAGCCGTTCTTGCGTCACTACATTTGACGTTAAACGTTTAAAACAGTCGCCACTTTGGTTAACTGGTTCGTTGTCTGTGTTGACCACATGAGGTTTTGGGTTTGATTCTTGGGTCCCGGGTGTTTTTTTAGATTTCTGATAAAAACAACGTTGATCGAGATTGAATAAGCTCCCAGGTGGCGATAAGCTTGCCATCTATCACATTATGGAACTAAATATCTTCGGCTAATCGTGCGTGCGTAAGATATTTTACTTTACTCATTTAAAACATTCATTGTAATTTTTAATGCTCCACAGAATTTGCTGGTATATGTTATTTTTAACTTCCAACGCAAAAAGGGGCGTTGAAAGTTTAACATGTGTATGTATGTGTGTGTGTCCGTGTGGGTGTGTATGTAGACACCGTAGCTCTTAAGTAGGTAAACTGATTTAAATGTGTTTTATAAAGCGAATTTTAGCGGTAAGTTTTTTAAGTTGTTTCAATATCAACAAATCTTTTCTACTTGATAAAGAATTAAGTAACTGGTACAAACCTGACGGAAATTTTGTATTCTATTACCCTAATAATATGGAAATACTTTAGCTTCAAATTGAGTCTGAAGGATTTTATTTTAAGATCATAACCTCTATCTGAGTTTTGCTCTGCAAATAATGTACTTACATGGAAGGTGATGTTATATTAAATGAGTGTGATGGAGATTTTAAAATTTTAATTAAATTATAACAGGCAGTAATAGATTAAAAAATGCAATGTTTTGTGTTAAATTTTAAAACGTTTACAAGTTATAATGTAATATGATGTGAGTTGAATATGTAATGTTATATGTTTAGAAATATTTGTTAATATTACACAAATAAAATATTATGTTGAGCATTATGTAACTGTATGACATAAACTACAGGTTGAAGAAAAAACATGTTTCATTTTTTTATTTTAATTATTGAAAACAACCAGAACATGTTAGACATTGAATTATATTATGAAATGGCAAAATCGGACCCGTTATGTATTTGTTCGTCCTTCATAATTCAAATAGTTTCACTCGATGGTTGACACCAGAGTGCTAAGTGTGAGTTTTTCTTTTCGCATTCGATCGTGAGCGCGTTTGGAGTTTACTAGGAATTTGTATGTGATTTGTACAGCGCCACCTAGTGGCAAACGTGAGAAACCAGTTTACCACTAGGTGGCGCTGTACAAATCACATACAAATTCCTAGTAAACTCGAAACGCGCTCACGATCGAATGCGAAAAGAAAAACTCACACTTAGCACTCAGATAGTTAAAAGAACACGGGCGAAATTTCATACATCGTTTTTTAGGGTTCCGTACTTAAAAGATAAAACGGAAACCTATTACTAAGCCTCCGCTGTCTGTTTGTCTGTCACCAGGCTGTATCTCATAAACCGTGATAGCTTGAAAGCTGAAATTTTCACAAATTATGTATTTCCGTTGCCTCTATAATAACAAATACTAAAATAAAAAATAAAAACATTAAGGGGGTCCCCATACAATAAACGTGGTTTCGTATTTTTTTACTATGATGGTACGGAACCCTTCGTGCGCGAGTTCGTCTCGCACTTTGCCGGTTTTTTAGCTTTTACCTTAAAGTTTAATATATTCCGTAAGATTCTGTATCAACTCCTTAACTTTAAATATTTTTAAACTTGGGGAATAGTAGCTAAATAAAGTTGGATGTAGCGGCTCAAACAATCACAAACGCTACAAGAAAAAATAGTAAAAAATGGACAAAAATCAATAACAAATGGAAAAAATGAAATTTAAAAAAAAGACGTGTGGCACTCGGAGACTGCCGCGGTAAAGCTATTGCATAGCATTTTTTATCAACTTATGCAATTACAATTATATATTTATTTTATTTATGCAGTATTTTTTTTTCTTTGTTTATTCACATTTAAAAAACTTTGTACACAAATTATACGAGTACAGATATTCACTGTTATACGTAGATGATAAATACCTATACACCTATATACTTTCTCACAAACAGCTAATTATGGTAGTTTTCCAATACAACCAATGCCACCTAAAGGCGGGTTGCTGAACTAAAGAGACAAACGTGATATTTCAAAAAGTCATTAAAAGTTCTGGTATTTATCGATAGATGGAAAAACTAAAAAGTATCACTGCTGTGCCGGTCGGAGTGGGGGGTGTTAGGTTTTTTCGCTATGGAATTTCTGGATTCGGTCTCCACGCTCCATCCCCGCAATAGAAGCTATGCAATAGCTTAATAATCCTGAATCGCGATATCACAATTATTTATCTTGTAACACTATATACAAGTTTCAACGCTTCTCAAACGGACTTCGGTCCCCAGGCAGTACACCTTACCTGGCTGGGAAGATCTTCCTTTTCCCCTTACTTGCCCTTGTGTGACGTCATCGACCTCCACAGTTATGACGTCATACTGACAAGAAGCTGGCCCGCTGGTTCCATCACTATGACCCTTCAGCGGTACGGACCAGCGGTGCCACAGTGGTGACACCGACGTGATCATCACCACTAACAGCTATCAACATGCCACAGTGGCGACCCTCGGCAAAAACAACACGCATCAGCCTTCTGACCATTAGTGTCTAATATATACTCCCCTCTGCTTCCAAACAGCATCAGCCAGCTTCACAAGCTACGCCTCAACTACGCTTTCCGGAATCCACTTCGAACTGCCTACGTTCACTGGATCTCCATGCAGCAACCCTATCCCGCTCGTTCTGGCTCATTGCGAACTAGGCATAGATCATTTAACAGTTAACATATTAAATTTCGCACTAAATTTTTTTAAGAATTAACAACTGTTATTTATATTAGCAAATACGGTTAAAAGTTATTTTTATGCATCACCGTTTTTTTGCTCGCTAACCCGATTTAGGATAATACTGTTATTAAAAATATTTCAAGAGGCCATGATTATAATAACTGAAAGTTATTAAAACTATTCTAGAGGACCTTTTTTGGTAGCTTCGTGTTTTTACTGTTTCTAATACTATATATATATACTACAGATATAATATAACATAAATAAATAAATAACTATTAAATATGAATTGACTTTAACAATATAACACTTAAACTAATTTAACAATAATTTCCATGCCTATTGCGAACCACAGAGGAGGCGCACTCGTCCCGACTCACCGAGGACGGCGCATATTCGGCCCGTCTCTACTCACCGCAGACTCGAGCACACAAGGCACATACGCTTCACTGGCACAACCAGATCGACCTTCGGTCTTGGGGGGAGAGTATTGTAGCGGCTCAAACAGTCACAAACGCTACAAGAAAAAATAATAAAAAATGGACAAAAATCAATAACAAATGGAAAAAATGAAACTAAAAAAATAATCCTGAATCGCGATATCACAATTATTTATCTTGTAACACTATATACAAGTTTCAACGCTTCTCAAACGGACTTCGGTCCCCAGGCAGTACACCTTGCCTGGCTGGGAAGATCTTCCTTTTCCCCTTACTTGTCCTTGTGTGACGTCGTTAACCTCCACAGTTATGACGTCATATTGACAAGAAGCTGGCTCGCTGGTTCCATCACTATGAACCTTCAGTGTTACGGACCTGCGGCGCAACATGGAATTTAAATAAGGTAAATAAAAACATTTAGTTTTCTCCTTAGTAGTCTGTGTTTAGGTATTTCTTGTCACTGGGTATCTTTAGTACAACTGTTAATCTCAGAAATCTAAGTCAGATTGACAAAATTCTAAGCTAAGATTTTGCCAAGGCACTTTTTAATACTTAAAATTACAAAAAAAAATCAGCTTTAAACTATTATTTAGAACAAAAACAGGGAAAAATTTTATTTGATATTTATAATGAAAATTATGATATATAAACTTATTGCTGTTCTAATGCAAATGTAGATAAAGTTTTTTATACAATGGTAACACTTAAATATGATGATAGAAGTCAAACAAATTAGTCTCGATATTTTTATATGATTGTTCCTAGCGATATATGTTATTTAATTAATTAAAAAAACGTAGAAAAATATTCTAGTTTATCTAATATTCGTCACTCCGAAAGAGACACAAGAGATGTACAAAATCAAAACGGCCTGTGTTCTTTAGAATGTAGATAATTTGAGTACTGTTATAATGATTAACATGTAAAAAGAATGGTAAATGGTAAGATAATAATAAAAAATAATATGCAAAGCGACATTGAGAAATTAAAAAGGAAAATACGTTACGCTCTAACATCGCAATCGCTAAACCGCAATTGCCGAGCGCAAAGTAATGCGACGAACGTAGCAGACTACGTTTCTTTCACTTACTTCTGTATTATACTATCTCACCAAACTCAACCAAACAATAATTTAATCTTATTTTCAAACAAATTGTTTTAACCGTACTTACGAATGCAAAGTAATCCCGTGTGTCTTATTTTTTTCCTTGAGTGATTCTAACACTGGTTGCATATACAAGAAGGCATTTTATTGCGTGTTTGTTGGTAAAAAGTCGGAAAGTATAAGCGTATGATATGATATCCTGCGCGTAATTGATTGTCACTGTGTCCACGGATCTACTTTTGTAGGATTGGGCGCTGTGACTAGGTGATGCAAATTGGCGAGTTTTTGCCCCGTGTTGGTTCGAGATCCGTTTTGAAGAATCTATTTGTCATTCTGCCGGGCAACTGCCTGCTCGTAAAAAACGAACGATTGGCTATACGTGTCACTACTTTCGTGACGACTAGGTCATAGAATTCTGTAACGGCTGTCCGCATTTGGTACCACCGTCTTACCTATTCCTGCCGCAATAGTATCAGTGCTTGCATCTGTCATGTTTTGGTTTGGAGGGTAGGGTAGGCAGCAAACTTATACGTGAGGCATTAAAACCCCGCTACATGCTTAGCAACGTACCATTAACATCCTTGATGTCTCTTGGGAGTGACTTTTTCCATCTGAAGAGCAATTAGCTTGTTTGCTATCTAGCACAGATAGCAAACAAGCTTACGGCTCTCTTATAAAATGAGTTTAAATAAATTGAGACTAAAAAATGATTGTAATGTCGGCTCACGGACGATAATTTTACGTGATAACGTTATAAGAAAACAAGATCGTGTCTCTCTATCGTTTGTTCCGCGCTCTCGCTTGCACGCCCGGCTCAGGCAGAACATGACAATGAGATATGCGTTTTCGTGTGTGCAGCTGGCATTCATCGATTTATAAGACGTCGTATCACGTTAATAAAGGAATATAAAAATCAAACTACAAAATCAGATCAATACTTTATAATCAGTTTTGCTGGTGATGTGCGCGTGCACCCAGTCCCAAATGACGGGGTTCGCCAGGCGGGTGTAGACGCCTGGGAAGTTGCCCCGGGCACAGCCAAGCCCCCACGACACCACGCCGATCAGGATACCATCACTCACAATCGGCCCGCCGCTATCTCCCTACCACATTAAAAGCGATGTAATATCTATACTTCTTTATTATTATACACAAAGATTCTTCTCACGTGTTGGTCCAGGTCCCGATGAATAATAAACCATATGCCATTCTGCCAGGCTGTTCGTAAGGGCCTGGTCTGGTGACACCACCTTAGCTATTCCTGCCGCGAAAGCGTCAGTGCTTGTTACTGTCGTGTTTCAGTTTGGAGGGTAAGGTAGTCAGTAAACTTTTGCACGTGACATTAAGACCCCACCACACCATACATAAATACACCAAACATAAAATTTGTGTGAAATAATTTGTGTATGACCCCTTGCTGTAGTATATAAGTAGAAAACTAAACTTATGCATGTAGCATGTGCAGAACTCGCCACAAGATAGCAACGCACCATTAACATCTTTCGTGTCTATAGGTGATGGTTGACTCTTTCCATCAGGAGACCCATCTGCTTGTTTGCTAACTTATACTATAAAAAAAAAGAAAAATTGTTTTAAATAAAAACAGAGTAGACAACATTTTCTCGCGTTCTATAAGGTCCTTCCAAAATAAGTGAACATATTTTAACACAGCGTTCAGTATGTCTAACCAAAGATATCCAGCCAAAAAAGGATGTGATCAAGCAACTAAAACCTTTTGATTTTTACAAACAAAATATTTTTTTCTCATAACGATTTACGCATTTTTGCACAAAATAATCCACTTTTAACAAGCAAAAGTGAGTAGAAAGTGGTAAATAATCACAAAGTGGATTATTCTATGCAAAAAGCGTAAATCGTTATGAGAAAAAAATATTTTGCTTGTAAAAATCAAAAACTTTTATGACGAATCTCTTGAATGACGTTCCTTTTCAGGTGGATATCTTGGGTTAGACGTACTGAACGCTGTGTTGAAATATGATCACCTATTTTCGAAGTACTTTATATATCTTAAGCGCGATGAAACGATTGTGCTGAAATATAATTATAAGACGAATAAGAAAATAATAAAAGTATGATTAAAAAGATAATACTAATTGAACACTATTCAAACCCCCTTTTGTTTAGGAATACTTTATTTATATAAAAAAAAATATTTTTGCAGCTTGTTTCATACAGCTCACTAACGGTTCAGAATGTGATGGTATATCAAAATGGCTGACCATGGGTGAGCAATTTTTTTGTATTATAAAATAGGAAAAACTGTAAATGGCTCTCCTGATGGAAAGAGATAACCATCGCCTATAGACACCAAAGATGTTAAAAGTGCATTGCTATCGCGCAACGCACGGATGTCTACATGAATAACTTTACCGGTAATGTAGTTGTTAAACTTATGTATGTGGTATTTTCACCAAACCAGTCAACACATGGATGGCAACGCTGTGTGCGTTGTGATAACTAATGTCTTTGGTCTATAGTTTTTAGGGTTCCGTACCTAAAAGGTAAAAACGGGACCCTATAACAAAGCCTCCGCTGTCTGTATGTCCGTCTGTCTGTCTGTCACCAGGTTGTATCTCATAAACCATGATAGCTAGAAATCTTAAGTTTTTACAAATTATGTATTTCCGTTGCAGCTATAACAACAAATAAATAATAAAAATAAAAAAATGAAAATATTAAGGGGCCCCATACAATAAACGTGTTTTTTTCGTATTTTTTTTGCTCAATATTAGTAACGGTAACCGATAGTCGCTTAACTTTTACATAGAATATTTAGTTGTATATCACCTTTCAAAATAAATAATTAAATAAAAATAATTAAATATTAAAGGGGGACTCCCATACAACAAACGTAATTTTTAAGTAATTTTTTTACTCGATCTTAATAAAAACGTAGAAATTTGAAACTACTCGACTCTAGACTCGCACTTGGCCGCTTTTTTTATATCCTACGATAGAAACCAAGCAGATGACTCCGCTGATGGAAATACTCAATCATCGCCTAGGCACCAAAGATGTTAATGGTGCGTTGCTATCCTTAAGGTGGTCTTAAAGCTACATGCATAAGTTTACCGGCTACCCTTACCCTCCAAATTGTACCGAGGGCGGAGCAGGGAGGGGCAGTTGCCCCCCCCTGGAATTTATTTACCTCTCTACTACCTATCTACTGTTGTAGATATTAAGATAAAAATAGTATTAAAATGTTACGGTTGCCCTCCCTCCCCTTGGCCTAGATCCTGGGTACGCCCATGGTCATAAGCACTGACGCTATGGTGGCAGGAATAGGTAAGGCGGTGCTAGACCCATGTGAAACAATGCTACCAATGCAAGAGATCTTCTATCTAGTAGTCATGACGGTAGTGACTCGCATAGCCAACCGTTCGCTTCTTGCGAAATGCCTGGTAGAACGGCAGATGGTATATTCTTCAAAGGAAGCCTTGACCAACACTTGGGAAAAGCAATTTATGATTATCATTTCCATCAGAAGAGCCATCTAATTGTTTACTTGTATGATATAACAAACAATAATAGTACCTGGCAAGCATCAGGAGAAGGCTGGGTGAAGGAGCCGGCGCAGAACATAGATGTAGGGTCGATAGGGTTCCTGTCCAGACCGGAAATACGGCACAGTTTCATTGCTATTGTTTTTATTGTCGAAGACTGCAGAAAAGTTGCGCTTGGACCACCTTCCTGATAAAGTAATTCTATTGTGGAATTAAATGAAATAAGACTGAGGTGTAAATATTGTAGTACAATGGAAAAGACGTCTTTATATATCAAAAAATAATTCTTCACTCAAATTTGCATGAAATGAAGTAAAATAAAAAATATTTTGGTTGGATGGATTTTTTTAATTAATCACGCAAAAACCACGGAGCGGTATTTTGGATGAAATTTGGCTCACAGGTAGATGATGACCTGGAATAGTACATAAGTTTCTTTTTATCCCGGAAAAATTCGTTCATTCGTTCGGGATTCAGCAAAAACTGTTATAGTAGTGTGTGTGTGTGTAGTAGTAGTATTATAAATGCGAAAGTTTGGATGTTCGGATGGATGGGTGTTTGTTACTCAATCACGCAAAAACTATTGAACGGATATGAATGAAATTTGTCACATAGGTAGATGATGACCTGGAAGACAACTTTTAAAGTAATCCCGGGCGTTTTGCCAAAATTTTGTATATTTGCATCGGGCTGCACCCTGCAGCTAAATAAAATAAATATAAGTTTCTTAATTTTTCAGTATTTGTTTTAAACATATTATTTTTATTTAATACGCATACTACCACGATGTAAAGGCTCGGTAAATATAGTATTTTAAGAGGTTTGAAGAGGGATTGACAAGAGTGTAGCTGATTACCATATTGCAAATAAGGATTTCCTTTTAATTCTGAAAATTCCAATTAAATCTACTGAACTTCTTCAAATAAAGATTTCATATTGTAGTAGATGAAATATATCCGTGATGAGCTAACAAAATAGCAGGTATGTTTGCTATCCTTCTTATAGTTCTCAAAACACAGACAAATCTATCAATTTTATTATAATGAGAATCAATGTGCGCTTTCTTATTGCAAATTACGCAGACCACGAGTGGTCAATTAATATCCCTAGACTTAGTATATTCAGTATTTTCTATATTTATATTAAGAATAATATATTTCATTGTTTAACTTTGTTACGGTAGTATGTTTGAAATTCAACTGTTTTTGTTTTAGTCGTATATACTTTCAGAGCATGATATTTCAGTTATATTTTTTGTACTTAAGTACTTTTTATTAAAGTATTTGTTAATATGTCATTCTAATATTTGTCTTTGCTGGTTTATAAAAAATATCCAATACGTCACAAATTATTTGAGAATTTGTATACTCGAAAGTAATTGAATGATTTCGAGTATACAAATTGAGAATATTCAAGTGATCCAATTTTCTCAATTTCTTTTATATTTGTTTTGTTCTGGAATGTTGTTTTAATTAAATCCTTCAAAACTCTGCATTTATTAGAAGATTTCTGAATAAATTTCAAAGATAAATGCTTTTGTGATTTTATGTTACATTTTGGTAAAATTCCCTTGTAACGCTAGTAATTGTTTTATTTGTAATTTTATTAGATTTAGCATAACGATAATTTAAGTATAGCTGAAGTTGAACTTTATAACATTCAAGAAGTCCTTGTGAAAGCCACCTATTTTTTATTGGTTTAATTAATGATACTTTTGATAATGATTAATTTTTTTGGAAAGCATATCTCGAAGTACAATATCCATACAATACCACTCACCGATTACAGCCTGCTTTGCTGTTTCGCATATCTTCAGCGTTCGTCAAGTAGTTAAAAATTATTTTTATTAATTCTATTTTAATTTTTTTTTATTTTACGCTGCTTAAATTAATTATGTTTATTTCACTTAAGAAGAAAACAGTAACTCAAGATGAATACGATGATTTTACTAGAAAAGCAGAAAAAGACGCTAAAACTGCTAACGACTTGGGACAGACAAAGCAAATTCCATAGGATCTCCTTTTTTTAAGAAATGGTAACGATGCATAAATATATGCTACTCGAATCTACCGTTGGAGTGATTCTACAGGATATTGTAACGATACATAAATATATATTACTTGAATCCACCGTTGAAGTTATTCCACAGGGTATTGTAACGATGCGTAAATATATGCTACTCGAATTCACCATTGGAGTGATTCTACAGGATATTGTAACGGTGCATAAACAAGTATAATTCAATACCGTGTATAATAGATATATATCCGAACAACCGAGCTGTCCACACCGGAGCTTCTATGTTCAAAAATAAGCACAAGCTACTCGGGTCTACCATCCAAGGTATTTCCACAGCTGTCTAATAGATATATCCGAACAATCGGGCTGTCCACACCGGAGCTTTCCACGTTCACAAATAAACACTAATCGGATCTACCATCCTGGGTTTCCATTTCCACAGCTGTGTATAAACGAAATATTTGAACATATATACAAAATGATTAGGTATAACAAAGAACAGAAATCTAGTAGCTACTTAATGGAGGCTTATTATGACATTTGAGATCAATCCGGAAATTGTAGAGCAAACAAGATGATACGTCTTGCACTCTTATCTTTCCTTAGTGAAATAATCAACATAAGTTCTTCAGAAAATAAGAAATAATCTTTTGAAGTTTCAAATTAAATTATTAATGAACACAGTTCATAAGCTGGGTGACTAACTCTTAAGATTTCAGTAATTAACGAATATATATTGCACAATTTCGACCGACAAACAAAAGTATCTGGGGGATTAGGAGCAGTGAAGAGAGTAGACAATCTTGCCTACTCTTAGTTTTTGAGCTTTGGTCAAATTATGAGGTATCCACCGGGCACAAAGCTTCCTGGCCGCTAAATGTTCATGGAGGATTTTGTGCACTTGACTCATACCGATTCCCAAACTTATCCGAATCTGCTGATAGGTCAATATTTTATCAGTCTCTATTATACGCCGCACAACACTGATGTTATCTTCAGTCGTTGCCGTAGAAGGCCGTCCTTCACGCAGATCATCGGTAAGATTAGTGCAACCTCGTTTAAACTCATTAAACCTGTTGTAAACAATGGAACGAGATGGTTCTTTATCGTCAAAGGTCAAAAATCATGGCACTGGCACATGGCAATCATAGATTTTTTATATCACAAGATAGCAAACAGTAGATGGTTCTCCTGATGGAAATAGAAACTTTTGATCTATAGACATAAAATTTGTTAATGGTGCGTTGCTACGAGTGTGTGTGGCGGGATGATAATCCCATATGCATAAGTCTACAAGTTACCTTATCCTCCAAACCGGAACACGACAATGACAAGCATTGATACTATTGCGGCAGGAATAAGTAAGGCGGTGGTACCAATCAATAACCGGGCGAGACAATGCGGAACTCTACCACCTAGTACATATCTTATAAAAACAAGAAAAACTGATTTAATGCTTCAACTCTTATAAAGTGCTATTCTAAAAACGCTTCGGTTACGAAGTGAAAGTGCGTTGAGTAAAATACTGCTTGTTTCCGATTGTGTCACAAACGTGGCAGAAATATTTTAGAAGTTGGAGGACTACTGTGACACTGAGGTCTCCTTTCATTCCAGACCCGTAAGTATTTTAAATACCTTATACTGCACTTATTATTTCAGTGATATTGTAAAAGTCTCATAAAAGTATCTGATGAAAGTTAAAAATTAAATTACTTTAAATTTCTCCTTCATTTATGGATTTCCGTAAAGTAAGGCCTGAATCTATAAGATATTAATCTGTTTTAAGATTTGAAACACGTCTGTTTCAAGTCCAAAAGAACCTTCTAACTTGAGCAATGATTTTTAAAACTTTTGTAGTACTCTTTCATGGATCATTTTTGCACACGAAAGTGAGTGATTAAGTTTTGATTTCGATATTATAACTTTTTTAACTGTGTTGAATAATTTGGCAGGGACAAAACCTATTAAAAAAACTAAAAAATTAGGCCTTACTTATTTTCTGGTGGCCAAAATATATACGATAGTATTAGTATGTACATTAAAAAGATATATACCTGTTTATGGGCCAGTTGTCACTTCTCAGGTATTAAGTGCTTAAAGTTAAGTCTAAGAATCGATTTTTTTGGTATATTTTAGAGAATATTGTATACAGTTTTAAATCAATATTGCCAGACACCTTCTATTAATCAACGCCAGATGGTATTAAGATCGAAACAAAAAAACATGTTCCTACTTAAAGTTTGAGACTTGATTTTCGTCTAGAATATTTAGGGGACTATTTCCTTTGATTACCATTTCAGTATCTTTTGCAACCTGCCAGACCAAACGTAGGGGACAAAGGCCAACATGAAGCATGAACCAGGACCAAAAAAGGACACAGCTGTTTATTACCTCATACTATAAAAAATTAACAAATAAAAATAGTTCTTTGTATATTCTTTGCATTTCATCTTTGACGAAATATTGATAAAAATTGTAACAGCTCATGCCATATTCATTTGTCTAATATGGGCAACACATTCTATCAATTAAATGATTCGAATAAAATATGTAAATATTATTACGCTTGCGCTGATTTGCTTGCGATGCAGGTAATAAGGCAGGTTTACCACGATTTACTAGTATGTCTGATTGTTGAAATAGATGGATGGATCCCATTACGACATTTTGCTAGTTTTAATAATTATTGCTTATTGTATGCGACAGCCAGAATCAACAGCCTAACTTGCTTTTCTAAAACACGGAGTATTGGCACATCCACAGACTCTAGGTTGTTATAAAGATTTTTCTAGATACAAACTTTTTCAATATTTTTTTAAACCTAAAATTGAAATCAGAAACTAATTATCTAAACCAGTTGATGAAAATTAACCGGTTGATCACCTTTAGACTAGTGAGGTAGAAATACCTAGTATTTATATTGGGTATCTACAAAACTGGTAAGCTTGTCCCATTACTCATACTGCTTTTATGTCAGTGGTATTGCACACAAAGGTCACAAAAATAGTATTTATAGTTTCCAAAGTGAATTTAGTGTTTATAAAAGGTATAAGAAAAAAAATGGAGGCAGTCATAAGGACTGCCGACAGAAGTCAAAACTTAAAACTGTATTTGAAATAACAAAGTCCAATTTATACTTGTCCAGTTTTTTCCGAGGGTTCCATACAAATTTGTAGGTAGGTACATGTTATAAATAGTTCAAGAATCAAGTCTCGCAGTTTTTTCCAAACTTTTCAGTTTTTTAATGTCCAATCCCTATGTTTTTTAAATAATTCTCTGTTGTATTAAATTTCTCATTACAGCATCATCAGTGCTTTGATACTGTACACACAACTGTTTTAATACACCCAACCGGTTTCGCTAGAAACCGGTTGAGCGTAATAATCTAAACGTAGGTAAAAGCGAGTTTCTTTGTAATACCTATGTTACTACTAACGCCATCTCTTAGTAAACCCAAGAGTTAATATCGGTGCAAATAAAATGTTTGTTTAAAAGTAACTATGTCGGATTGTTTGGTTAGATTTAAATAAAATCCAAACATTAAAAGATATAATTTTCAACCGACTTCCTAAAATGAGGTTATCAATTCGGCTGTATGTTTTTTGATCTTTGTTACCTCAGAACTGTCATTTATAAACGGATTTTGAAATTTTTTTTTATTTGTACATCCTGTGTGGTCCCAATTTTATCCGATGATGGGTTCTGGAGATACAGTATATACATACATATATACATATCTTAAATCATATACATTAGTGGTATACTCACGTCATGCGCGCAATGTCTAAGGATCTTTGTAAATAAGGTTGGCTATGCGAGCCATATGCGAGCACATCAGAGGCAATAGCGGAGTTACAAGTAGTCGCCATGACCGAAATCAGTCAGGACAACACATAAATATGTTCACACCAGATCCCTTACGGGGTAAGAAAAGAGAACCGTGTGCTATACATCACGGTCCCCTGCAGGCGTGTCTCGCTTCTTCCACATTCATTACTCTCTTCATACACACATGCCGGTTGCGAAGACTCTTGACACCACTTTCGGACAGTATTCGATCAAACTAATCTGATCATGGTACGTCTTGGTCTTCCCCGGTATCTACATCCTTCCACATTCGCAGTGTATATCTGTTTTGTTAACCTTTCATCTACCATTCTTTCTACATGTCTGAACCAACGGAACATTGCCTTTCTCATCTTTACACCGACACTTCTTTCAAGTCTAACCTCTCTCTCACTTTCACATTACGAACCCGTAATGTGGAAGCCACTATATAACTGCAATAAAAATATAATGTTAAATTAAAAATAATATAAACGAACGGAGTGGTACTTGATAAAGGTTAAGCAACTGTCCCGGTCTGAAATACTGCCTCATCTTTGCCAGAATACCAAGCGTTTTTGAGGCAACTTGGGCTTTCGATTCGATGTACGAACCAAAGTCGAGAGTAGGCGTTAATGTGATACCAAGAAGCTCGAGGTGGTTAGTTATCGGCACGGACACACCCTGAAAAGACGGAGACAGGTACAGGTATGGACTCCCTTTAGCGGAGAATAGGCACGCCTGAGTCTTAGTCATTTTAAACTTGACCAGATTGGCATCGTCCCAATCGGAGACTGCCTGTAAGGATAGGTTCATACAATCGACCATTGCCTCTCTGAGAAACTGGATCTGTGCCGCACTGGCTCGCGCGTTGGATGCGTAACTCTCCACAATAGTGCTATCATCTGCGTACCCATAGACACCGGGCTTAAGCAGACCGTTGATATGTAGCAAGAATAGAGTTGCAGAGAGAACGGATCCCAGAGGGACTCCGGCATTTATAGCCATTTAGTCGGATGAGCTGGTGTCGACGACTACTCTAATCGACCGGCCACTCAGAAAATCTGAGATCCAGGCGCAGAGACCAGTAGGTAGACCGTATGAAGGAAGCTTGCCAATAAGACTATCATGCCTGACCTTGTTAAAGGCCTTCAAGATATCAATGGAAACAGATGGTGCTTCACCATGCTTCTCGATGGCCTCGCTCCAGATGTAGGTGGCATACGCTAGAAGATCCCCAGTGGACCGGCACTGAGTAAATCGCTCGCTTCTAGGTGTACCATTAGCCTGCTGTTCAATACACCCTCCATAGTCTTGCAGAGTATGGACGTAACTGAAATTGGCCTATAATTGGAGGGGTCGGCACGACTGCCTTTTTTGGGCACATTATTGATTTTTGAAAAGCTGTATATTTTGAAAACAATGATCGATTTTGATCTTTTGAATAGCATTGTAGTCAATTTTTCAAGATCTGCTTGCATTGCTTTAGCTACAAATTTGATAAGTTGAAATATTCCGAAGCAATGTTGAAAACCATTTTTTTTAACCTTCGTCATTGATAAATCCCACACAAATTGATCGATTTTGATCCAATTAACGGTATTTGACTCAGTTTTTTAAGGAGAAAAGGTAATAAGATTTTTAAATAAATTGGTGTATTAGCCTGAAAGTGATTTCAAAAATATTAAGTAATTTTAATATTCGAAAAGCTGTAACTGTTGAAAATAAGATTCGATTTTAATCGTTAATACAACATTCCACGTGTTTTTTTTACTACTAAAATATCGCAAAATACCAAAAAATGATTGGTTGAAAAATTTCGAAGTTATATCGAAAAAGCTCTTTATTCAAAATTTTTCGTCAACGCGACTCCTGAACGTATAATATGATTTTGATGAAATGTATGCATTAGACGTAATTTTTTAAAGAATATAGCTAATTTGATTTTGTGAGTACAAATTCGGTACATTTGGAAGTTATATTTAAAAAATACTGTTTCGCCAAATTTTATTTGAGGTTTTTTCAAAGTTTCTCATAATCTCCTGGTCCGACTTGGTTCAAATTTTCAGGAAGTTTAAGTGCGGAATCCACGGCGTGATCGACGAATTTTCGCCGCCGCCGCCGCCGCCGCCGCCGGTTCGCGTGGCCGGGCGGTTAGGGTGTGTATATACGATGTTTATCTTTTTCCATCTGGAATACTATGGTTTTTGCTATCGTATGAAAAAATAATAAAACCTTATTTAGTCCCCCAGTCACAGAGATCAAGTATAACTTAAATTATTATTAGCATTACCCTCAGCTTTCCCCATCCAGATACAATAGCCGGTTTGTTTGCCAGTAACCTGCTTTCCTTTGCGACCAGTCTTATAGGCAAGATCCTGGCTGAGAATCGCAAAGGAGAATACAGCTTTACCAAACCAACGTCGTTTATCTTGGAGTTCCTGATGTATTTGGGGTGGACGTAGGACTCTTTGACGTCGTACATCTCGCCGCCGTGAGTCTTCCAGGAGGAGCCCAGACGGACACTGAGGTCGCTCGCTCGAGACCTGAAGTAATACATCATGTCATTATCATCAATCTGGCATTAAACAACGCCAATTTTCATTCAGTATTAATATTTAAATTAGCTTTAAAGGATTGTTTCCTGTAATGCCGAACCGTGGCGAAATGTAGCTTTTTTATAAAATACAGGCGAAGATAGGCGAAAGAGAGCGAAGGCAGCACCTCTGATTGACTTTAGCCGTAAAGAAAATAGACAGTATACATAAATAAATAAATATTCACGGGATAAATTACACTGACTGATCTAACCCCAAAGTAAGCAAATTATTTGCTTGTGTTATGGGTGTTAGTCAACGATACTGTTACATAGAAATACATATATAAATACTGGAATATATTTAATAAACACCCAAACCCGGAAATAAAAACATTTATGCTCATCACACAAATACTTGTCCCCGTCGGGAATCGAACCCGAGCCCTGTCGATTGCGTAGTCAGGTCAGGGTCGCTAGCCACTCGACCAACGGGGCGGTCAAACACATGATACACATGTGTGTGTGTGTGTGTGTGTGTGTGTGTGTGTGTGTATGTATGTATCTTATGTGTATGTCTCACGAATATAGTGTGTGTTATTTTTTTAAATGTATTTCTAGTGCATATCATAGAAAAATATTGTTTCTGCACTTCTTCTCCGCAATGTAAGCTTTAGTTGAACTAAATTTACTGTAACGCACTTAATATTTTTATTAGATAATTAGGTCAAAGAGATAATAAGGATATCGCCTCTGTGGTCTAGTGGTCCAGTGTCAGTGTCACATGAGGTCCCGGGTTCGATTTCCGGCTCCGCTAATTAAAAAACGTATTTTTTTTCAGTTTTCTGACATAAACAATGTTGCCCGGAGTTGGAAAAAGTGTCTGGTGTGCGATAGGCTGGTCACCTATCACATTGTGGGACTAAGTACCTTCGGCTAATCGTGGGTGCACTTGTTGTACTTCTGCATACCTCTTCGGGGATACGGACGTGAAGATACATTTCCTAATAAGGTCAAAATTTAAATACCAATCTTTTTAAATGTTCAATATCAGAATCGAGTACTGAAGAGTTTTGAGTTCTTCAGTACTTTCAGTCTTTTACCAGACAACCTGATAAACATATACAATTTTATATAGGTAAGATTTGGTGAAATTTACAAAATTTTATATAGGTAAGATTTGATTATTTGTTTGTTTGAAATAAACTCAAAAACTACTGATCGAATCGATTGCATTAGTTTTTAAAGTAGCTACACGCTCGTGTCTCCGAATTTATGGGTAGAAGTATAAACAGTGCACCCACGATTAGCCGAAGATACTCAATCTCATAATGTGATTAATGGCAAGCCTATCGGCAACCGGGCTATATCGCCAACTTAACCAATCTCGGGCAATGTAAGTTTTACCAGAATACTGAAAAACACATTTGAATTGCCTGACCCGGTATCCGAACCCTCTCGACCCGAATCGACTCATGTGGTCAACACTGACACAGGATCACTAGACACACAGGTAGTTTTTTAAGTATCGTATGTCTTATGTCAAATATCTGTAATATTTCATTTATGTAGACTCTCTTATAAACTGTCATGGTTACTGCTACTAATGACGAATCGTTTATTACAACGATTTGGCATTAGTGGCAGTAACCATTAGCAAGCAATTTAATAATAACGAGAGGTTCCACAAGTTTCTGGGACTATTTGGTAATTTAATATTTATAGGAGCAGTTTTAACTTAAGTCTCGTAAAAACTTGTTCCTATTACACGTAACCAAAATATCTAATGATTACTCAAAGAGTAATTTTACTTCCGTTTTAATTTGTTTTGTTTATTGTTCAGGTCGGTCATATTTCGGCTTTTGTATCAAATAAGAACTAAGAAGCACTTTGTTTAACATTTCCTACTTTGTATACACGGATTTGAATAGCTCTTGCTGTAATAACTGCAATACAAAGTAGCATAACTAAATCAAGGTTAATTTTCCTATTAATAACATCGAATACAATGACTAGCCTTTTGAGCAGTAATAAGAAAATTATGCTCGCTTTCGTAGACATATATTAATTTAAATTGATATTGGTATTAATGAAATGCGTTTTTGTTTATTTTACAGTCATTATCGACATTCTCGTCTGAAAGTATTCAGCGGCGTGCACAGGATTATGACACAGGGTAAGCACTATGCGGAGGGTTATTCGGTCACATTAACTTTCTTTTACAGATTTTTAGCATAGCCACAGCCACGCTACGGATCTCTAAATCGGAAACCATGACAACAGAACAAGTCTTAGATGTACTACTATTCATGTACATCTTCTACGGCAACAATATCCCGAATCACAGAGCCCGTTATACATTTCATAACTTTTAACATGAAAACTTACGAGTTACCTACGTTTACTTTTTGCTGGTTTATGCCCGGTTCCTATATCAGTAAAACAACTCGTTTAGTTACAAATAGTAATAATTTCTACGGCGCGTGAGCTAAAACTGTTCCTATAATAGTTGTATATATATATATATATGTATATATATATATATATATGTATATATATATATATATATATATATATATATATATATACTTTTACGAATGACGGATCGCTTAATATAGGAACCCAGCATTGTAACTCGGGTATACACCTACCTTTAGATACAATTTGAATCTTTTCACTGAATGTCGAATGACAATTGTGAGAACTTGTTATTTTTAATTTTTAATAAACACACGTTTTTAACACAAACTTCACAGTCAAGTAACATTTTAAGAAATCTACAAATAATGCACTAATAAAAGCAAATCACTACAATTATTGTAGAAACTCAGTTATAGACTTAAATGTACAATTTTTCAAATGTTAAAATGAAAAATATGACGCAAACAAAATAATAAACAATGGCTTTCGAGTTTCGTAAAACACAAATACATTTTTCCTATTTAAACAAATAAAACCTTACTAAACAAAAATTCATAATGTGCAGTAAGTGATTTATTAGATTTCTATCTTTTATTTTTAGTCGGATAATACTTTATAGGCATAAGCAACATCTCCGATTACTCCCGAAAACTAACGAACAGCCAGGCTACGGACTGCGGCAGGACATTTCACATTACTTCATCGCTGCTTACGAAATTCATAGTTGTGTGCGTTTGCAAACTGTGTGCAAACACAAAAATTACTACACACACGTTAACAAATATACTGCAGATCGTGATGTGCCTTACTTGGTTGAAAACTGAAGTTGCCAAACGCCTGCTAAACATAATGTGTGTGTGCTTGCAAATAGGTGCTATTTATAAAATATTAGACGTTTTTTTTTAAATTAATATGTTTTGTTTACTCATTTATTTACTATTAATTAAAGTCATGAATGGCAAGTAAAGCACTGCTTAATTGCCTTTATAGACTGCACGCTACTGATAGTATTGTGTAGTCTATGATTATAGGTTATGTCAACACTTAGCTGTAATAAAAACTTGAAATTCTAGACATTATTACAAAATATGAAAAACATGAACATTCTAGAATAATATTGTTTAATAAAAAATAGTGTTTATTGTACAAAAACTAATTAATAATTGATCAATAATTCATAATGACATTGACATTTACCAAATTGTTTTGTAAAAAAAAAGTATCTTCACGCCCATATCCCCGAAACGTTAGGCAGATGTACAACCAGTGCATCTACGAGTAGCCGAAGATACTTGGTCCCACAATATGATAGGTGGCATGCCTATCGGGAACTTTTTCAATCCCGGACAAAGTTGTTTATATCAGAAAATTGAAAAAACGCATTTTTGAATTGCTCGGCCCGGGAATCGAACCGGGGACCTTATGTGGTCAATGCCGACACCGGGCCACTAGACCACATAGGTGATAACCTAACTCATATTCCAACATCTAGCTATTACTCCCCAAGCTTAATAAATATATTATATTAAATGTAGATAGTTTAAGGATTTGATATCGAATCTTACAGAATTTGTTAAGTATATTAAGATGATACTAAAGCAAATGATGTATGGAGGATCTCGCCCGTGTTCTTTGTACATTATGTAACAGAAATTGAGATTAATATAGTCTTAAGTTCACCTAAAAAGCACCTATTTAAATATAAAAATTAGAAAAAGTACGTTTTTGTCCATCTTATCTTTATTTGTACTCCTATTATTTATAAAATAAACATTTTTTACTAAAACTACGGCTAGCGTGCCCTTTTTGCCGACTTTGAAAGAAAGGGGGTTCATTATATTTTTTATATCATAAGACAGCAAACAAGCAGATGGGTCTCCTGATGGAAAGAGTCAACCATCGCCTATAGACACCAAAGATGTTAATGGTGCGTTGTTATCTTGTGGCGAGGTCTTATGCCACATACATTAGTTTACCGGCTACCTTACCCACCAAACCGGAACACAACAGTGACAAGCACTGACGCTATTGCGACAGGAATAGGTAAGGCGGTGGTACCAGACCACCACCTAGTAGCCACGACGGTAGTGACTCGTATAGCCAATCGGTCGCCATTTACGACCTGCCTGGCAGAATGGCAGATGGCCTATTCTTCAAAGGAGCCCGGGACCGACACGGGGGAAAAATTCCTAATTCTAGGGACAAACAATAGATGTAAGTATTTTTGGGTTTGGGTGTTCATCTAATATTATAAAAAGGAAAGATTCGCTTACTGTTTTTTTCTTTGTTACGATTTAACTCAAAAACTGCTAAACCGTTTTTAAAGAGTTTTTCATTTTTAGAAAGCCGCATTATCACGAAATGACATACGCTACTTTTTATCCGACTAACCAAAGGGAAGTTATGATTTTTATCACGCGAATAAAGTCGTACGTGACTGCTATTAAATTATAATCTTCTAATAACAAGATACCATGTCGAAATTAATCCGAAGAAAATTAAACGAATTTAAATGAGAATTTCTGAATTAGTTTCTGAATACTCTTATAGGTCTCACGTAAATTGTATAAAGGATAAGCGCAGGGATAATATGGACAGGGTAATGGGATCAAAGTCCCAAAGACAAACCCGCATTCACGGCTCCTTTTGTGTAAATTCAGGCGTATATCCTCATGTACTTTTACGACTTGCCCCTTGTGAATAGCAACCTTCCGCGAATTCAATTTATTCTCGAGGGGAGAACTGTATTTTTTCCAATGCAAAGCAATCGTCCGGGGTGGTGAAACAACGGACGGATGAGGTGGCTCTTTACGAGGCAACAAACAAATTTATTGTCTCATACATCGTCGATATGTCACACAAGAACGGTTTGTTCTGCCAATTGGACATGTTTTAAGATATCATAGACATTTGTTTCATTTTACTATCAGCTTGGGGATTATTTTAAAAGCTGGCGTTTACGGGAAAAATTAAAATTACCATATTGATATTTATTTAATTTTTATACACTATTTTATTTAAATTCTTATATTTAATATCTTTCAAATTATAATACTAAAAATGTTTGTCAAGTAATATATTTGCGTATAATAATAATTAGTTTGTAAATGAAATCATAACAAACAAAAAATTAAAACTTTCTTCTTTATAGCATTTTATACATATTGCAGAACTCTACCATCTAATATGCTATTTATTTATTTACATTCTCAGTTTATAAATTAACCGGAATTAATTTTAAATAAATCATTAAAATAGTCTTTATTTAAAGTACACCTACAGGTTTTTGAAACTAGATTTCAAGAATATCTCAGAAAAATCTGCAAGCCTCGATCCCTAACTATTTACAGACACTTATTTGTATTGGACTCTTGTTGGGCGTGTCCGAATCGCACTTGTTCGGTTTTTTATAAGCCTTAGTGTTACACTACAGAATTATAATAAATCTAAATCATGATTCTTAATTTCAAATCTAATTTAGCGTACATCAAAAACGCGATTTAATTTTTAAACATAATTTTGACGATATTCCTCAATAAACGCTATTTAATCTCAGTTGGAATGCAATTTAAGCTAATATCTTTATCTTATGGGAATTAGAAGAAGGAAGTGTGAATATGAAAAACTAGTTTCAGATGAAATGTGAAATCAGTTATGCTTCGAATATGGCCTGAATACTCGGAATACGTGACAGCTGAAATACGATCTGAGTCTCATCCTGGAATACAACCTGGGAATATTTGTAGTCTCCGTTTAATTATGACTTGAGTTTTGTGTTAAAATACGGCCATGGAATATTTAATTACATGAATGTAGTCTCATTTGAAATATCATCTGAATTTTGTCCTGAAAAACGGCCTTGGAATATATGAAAGTAGACCACTGACGTCAGAGATCAGTGAAGTAGTCTCATTTTAAATGTGATCTTAGTTTTCTCCTGGAATATAGCCTAGGAATATGTAAAAATAGTTTCATTTGAAATGTGATCTAGGTTACGCCTTAGAATACACAGTTGGAATGTGTAAATCATCGGCAGTTGGTGAAATTACATTTTAATTATGACTAGCAATAACATCTATTTTAAGTTTGATAACGGATTAAAGCCGTAAAAAAATAGTATACATGTGTGTATATTACCATGTATATATATCACATGAATGTAGTGTGTGTAATGTTTACTTAAATTATTTAAAAATATTAGTTTTCTGCAGTTCTATATAATGTAAACTTATATTGTGCCTAATTTCATACTCCAACGTTTGCGTTATTGTCTTAAAAAGGGGTAAAAAACGTTTTTTTTTGGATTAACATATATGTATGTAGATATTTAACAAGCTGAACCACGTCGCTTCGCCAGCGAGTAAAATGACATGTTATTAATAAAATCTTTTTTACAAATTTTATCCCCTATTTCAACTTCAAGAAGGTTAATTTTAGTCTTCAACCCAAATTTATCACTAGAGATGGCCCTGGACGAAATTCGACCGTTTATAACAAACTATGATTCAGTTTGACCATAGACTGTATTAAAACCTCTTTACAGATTTTAATGCTGTGTCAAGTATGGTAGAAAGAAAGAAAGAAAGAAAGAAAGAAAATATTTATTTGCAAGAATATGGGTGTTACTAGTTGTTAAAAATAAATTAAGTTACCAACATATTCTACCATTATATGGTGTGCAAATATTTAAAAAAATTATCATTTTATAATATTACATTTAAAACATTCTTTCGATTATTTAAAATTACTACCGGATCGGAACGCGGCCACACACTGAGAAGATCCGGCGGAAGAAACTCAGCGGGCTGGTCTTTTTTCTCTATTTTATGTACTTGTTATAAATGTACAATGATGATTTCATATTACAAAAGTTATTTTTATAATTACAAGTTTCATATTTTGTGCAATTAAATTTTTTATAATTTACAAAATGTTCACTATTTACAAAATTTTACTAGGTACATTGAAATTTTTTAAGGACAATTCAACAAACTTATATTTCTATCCATTAATATTTAATTTTATCGGCTAAAAATTCTTTAATATCATAATAAGTTTTATCTAACAGCAAATCAAACAACTTTTTGCGAAATTTATTTATAGGTAATGATTTAAGACTATCAGGAATATGATTGTATATAATAATAGACATACAATACACATTTTTTATAAAAATATTTAATTTTTGATTAGGCACATATAATTTTTTACTATTCCTAAAATATGAGTTACCAGTGACTTCAGCATTTGTTTTAAATAACTTTTGGTGCTTTTTTACAAATACGCATACCTCTAAAATATACAAACATGGTAAGGGAAGTACCTTAAGAGACTTGAAAAGTGGTTTACAGGAATGTAACTGATTAACACCACATATTGCTCGAATACATTTCTTTTGGACTCTAAAAATTCGTACCAATTCAACAGAATTTCCCCAAATAGGAATTCCATATTGTAAATTAGAAGATACATATCCATGATATGCTAATAGGGAGGCTTTTACGTTTCCTACTTCTCTTAGTCTTCTTAAGACATAGACAAATCTATCAATCTTATTACATAGAGATTCAATGTGTGCTTGCCAATTACAATATTTGTCAATAATTATGCCTAAAAAGTTTGTACAATCTACATCACCTATATTTACTTTATTTAAAAATACATTTGTGTTTTTAGTAATATTACTGTGATAGTTCTGAAATTCAACTAATTTTGTTTTAGTTACATTAACTTTTAAATTATTATTAATTAACCAGTCTGAAACTTGAAGTAAGGTTTCAGTTGTTTCGTTTACCAAGTCTTTTTTATTTTTACATTTAATAAGTAGGGTAGTGTCATCAGCAAATAAAAAGCAATCATGTTGTGTACTATCAGGAAGATCATCGATATAAATTAAAAATAGCAAGGGTCCTAAAACACTGCCCTGTGGTACACCACAGTAACAACACGGTAGTTTGAAGTAAATATTTTTTTACGGTTTCCGTATATTTTAGATATTTCAACGCATTGTTTCCTATTTTCTAAGTAACTCTTTATCCAATCTAAAGCCTTCCCTCTAATACCATATTTTTCAAGTTTTGATAGTAGTGTGTGTAATGTTTAATTTCATTAATTTTATGTGTTATCGTTCACCAGTTTCTAGTGTATATTATATAAAAATATTAATTAATTTTCTGCACTTTTTCATCTTGTATACTGTGCTACTTTTTATACGCCTCCGATAGCGTAATTATACTAAAAAGGGGTATGACATTTTTGCTTCATGTATCAATATACAGATAATATTAAAAAACACAATAAGGGTTTCTACATAATATTTCTGTTGTAGACTTTGAAACCATGCATCCGATGCGCCCCAAACAGGTTTCATTTAAAAGGCAACATTGAGAAGATGGCTTTAGACTACCATAGGCTACTTTTTATCCGAATAAGCGAGGCACCGGAGATAAACGGAAAAAACTGATTTGCTTAATCACATTTTTATGTAGTTATTGTTAAATAACGGTTTTACAAAAATTACACGATATACCTGAAGACATTATCTAAGGAATGTACTAACTCATTACATGATGAAATGTATTTTACTCGATCATATAAAATTCCGAAAACAGACTAAAAAAATCTCTAAAACAAGTAATTTGTTAATAATATTTATAATTTTCCACATGATTTTTATATGATGATATTTAGTTTTAAATACAAAAAAGAATGTACTAAATTTTGGTTTTCAGCCGAAGTCCTATATTTATTTATCCGAAAACTGAACCGTTTCCCAGCGGTTTCAGAACATACCGCGCTGCCCACTTTCTATAGTATTGGCGCGCGTTAAAATACCTCGCCTTAAGCAAAGAAAGTTATATTTTTGGCTCACGCAAACATAGTCATGTGCTACAGCTACAGCAACTACCTTAGTAAACAATGTGCCGCAGTCAGCAGCCACACATCGGTGACCACGGAGCCGCCACATATCGGATAGGTTCGCTCTCTCAGAGACACTTGCCAGGGCACGGCTCCTATTGATGTGTTCCGGCCAGACACAATACGTCTGGTTAACCCTGAAATAAGCAACGCGGAGTTAAGAACCACATATACTGACGACGAGTCAACTCTTCAAGATTCAGCAGACCGAAGAAAATGAGACCAAATCCACTCTCAAAACGTGTGTATTACACACGTTAACCTTTATTACACACTGCCTTATCATGCGGCAGCGTAGCCTTTGCATAGGACTTGCATGCACTGCATCTCCCCTGCAAGGACTTGCATGCACTGCAAGAAGTCCAAAATAAATTTATGCGTATAATTAACGGGATACATATAGATATACCACGGTTTATGCACAGCGTAGACGTACGTAAAATATATTTCAAATTGCCGATATTATCTAGGCATTTAAAGACATATCCAGAAGAACTTATATGGTATAAACTCGCATTCAAATCTTCTGATACGGTACGGTAGTCACGGTAGATCATAACACAGATCCAAAATCCGTCTCAAATATACGTAGGTCTCGCTATATTCTTATCACTCCCGATGGCCTAATAACTCTGGCAAACAGACACGCCCACACTCTCGTCACCGCCGGCGGCGACAAAGACTCCTGATTCACTCATCGACGAACCGAAGCCAAGGTCTAGGATCAGTTGAAGGACAAAAAATGCCAGTAACCTTCCCATAGCGAATCAAAAGCCGACTATAAGCCGAGACTAGGTTTTATAGGTCACAGTTAGGGCATACACCACAAACCAATTTTTAAAATCATTTCCCTACGTGCCAAACGAATTATAGCGCTGTGGGCGATGGTCATCTCTTTCTGTCAAGAGAGTCATCTGCTTACTTGCTATGATGAAAGGAAACAGTTATATTGATGTTGTCACAGTTCGCTAATTATGTCACTATTTAATTCATTTTAAGTATGTGTAGGCAATGATATTATATGTTACTATTGAAGCGTTTTTATAAGCTCATTGTGTGTAGGTATTTAATGCACATTTTTCTATCATCGTAAAATCCATCGCATATATGACTAAATAAAAAAAAATCTGTAAACGGTTGACCCTGCAGGTCATCCCTGAATATTTCCGCTAAATTAAGGTATTGTAAGATGAAAAGAGCAAAAACTATAGGCTATATGCAACAAAATAAATATTTGAACTGGAATGATTTTTTTCTGTTATATCTATCTATCTATATTAAGACTTTTTGAAAGCTGTATATTTTGGAAACGATGATCGATTTTGATCTTTCGAATGGTATTCAACGCAACTTATACTTGAATATTGCTTTAGCTAAATGATCTACACGTTGCAAAATTTCGAAGCAATATCAAAAAATATTTTTTGATGTGAATAGGTACGGCTTTAAATTTGCATTTAAAGGAGGGACAATTCAAAAAACAAAAGATAACAAAATTAGGTGATAGAATTTTGCGTTATAGCTACATAACTATCACCAACATCTAAAATCTATTTATACAACTGGATAGCTAGACAATCATTGGATTTGATAAGCTGAGCGCGGATTACGATGCTTCGCAGGGAGTGGAGTAGGATGTGCCGCCATTTTTAAGTAATTTCACTGCGTTACATATTTTGCATATACCTGTTATATCTTCTGACTCAGAGCAACTATAAAGTTCGATTAAGTTTTATTCCAAAGCGCATGTAATGATTTATTGGTTAAATAACTTAACAAATAAATTAAACGCTTATAGAAAATATGTATTACATTTGAAAAAAAAATTAAAAGAAAAATTGTTTTCAGGTGTTGACCACATGGGGTCTCGGGTTCGATTTCCGGGTCGGGCACATAAAAAAAGTGTTTTTTCAGTTTTCTGAGAAACACAAATTGGCCCGGGATTGGAAAGTGCCCGGTTGGCGATCGCCATCGCCAACCGGGCACTTTCCAATGGCTTGCCACCTATCACATTTGTGGGACCAAGTATCTTCGGCTAATCGTGGGTGCACTTGTTGTACCTCTGCCTACCCCTTCGGGGATATGGGCGTGAAGATACTTTTTTTTGTTTTCAGTCAACAAAAATCTATAAAAAGCCATATCCAAATACAAGAAACGTATACCGTCTGATAGGGATTTTAAATAGCAATCTGATGATGCCCATGAACCTCTGAGAATATGAAAGAGTGGAGAAGGGTCGAGAACGCAAAAAGATGAAGGCGTCCGAACCCATAAACGATGGCACCTGTACCACGAATGATTTTTTTTCAGAATGTATGAATCACTGCTGGCTTTGTATAACTGAATTACAACGAATTTAGTCTTAGCTTTCACTCCTCGTATGTGCGGTTTAAATGACATTTTACTGTCCAGCGTTACCCCGAGGTTCTTGATTTTCTTTTCCCACCAGATGACGCTTCTGAAGAGGGTAATGTCGCCTAACTTTCGTAGACCGTGCATTTGCTGTTGCGGTTTTTGACCGCGGTAAAAATACACGGCTGCACTTTTATCTGGGTTGATTTTAATACGCCATTTTCTGGACCAACTGCCAAAGGCACTAGTTGCTACCTGCAACCCTTTGGTGATTGTTACTTCAGAAAAATTGGACGTACATATAGTACGTCACACGGATAAAGGGGGAATGATAGAGCCTGATCGGCCTATGACTGTAGAGGAAACTCTCTATACCGAATTGAAAACGGTAGTTGGTTAAGTACTCTCCTATAATGAGTACGAATCTGTTGGGCACTTCCATTTGTAATAGCTTGTATATTAGGCCATTATGCCAGATTTTATCGAACGACGTCGTAAAATAGAGCTCCGGTGGGAATTTGCAGTCCCGGGGCTGTATTTAAACCGTTTAGAATGTACTGTGTGAGTTGATGCGCTTGATAAGTTCCAGAGTGAGCTACTTGGAAATCAAACTACTTATTTATTATAAGACCTTTCTCGTGAACAAATGCCTTGAGGCGAGATAGTATGATTTTTTCGGTGATTTTACCTAACGTATTGATTAAGCTAATGGAGTGGTAACTACTGACGTTATTTCAGGTTTTTTTTAATTTATGTATTTCTGTGATGGTGGCTTCTTTCCACTCGTCCGGAATAGCGCAACTGGCTAGGCGTGCGTTGAAGATGGACACTAGTAGGTATATAAGGGAGGAGGGAGGTGTTTAACTACCTTATTTGTGATTTTATTAGGTTCTGGGGTCTTTTTATTGTATAGGTTTTTAATAATTTCACCTACTTCTTCGAGTTGGACGTGGTTTAGGTCCGTAGGCTGGTTTGATGAGAAACATTATGATTGGAACGACGAATGAAAAATGTTACCATCGCAAGATACGTAGGTCACACTATAAGTTTTGCGTAACTTAAAAAAACAACATGTTATAACCAAAATATAATGTTTATTGCTTTTCAAAATAATCTTCTTTACATTTTAAATATTTTTTCATGTGATCGAACCATTTTTTAAAACAGGAGGACCACATATCTGAAGGCATGTTTTCTACGTGCTGATTGAACGCTATCTGCACTGCCTCTTCGGAGTTGGTAAAAGTAAAACCTCTAATCAAATGTTTGATTTTGGGGAAAATACAGAAATTACAGGGTGCTAGGTAGGGGCTATGTGCAGGATGAGTGACGAGATGTACTTTTTCGGAAGCTAAAAATGATTTTGTTTTGTTGGCCGTGTGTGAAGAAGCGTTATCATGGTGTAGGAGAATGCGGCTTTTGGGTCGTCTTTTGCGAACTTTTTCTAACACTGGGTAAACAAATGGTAGAATACCACTTGGCATTAACACTCTTTTGATCTTCAAGTGGAATTGTACAGATGGGACCCGTAGCTAAGAAAAAACTGCGACCATTTTTTTACCAACGTTTCTCGCCCGCCTCACTTTTGTTGGCCTGTTCTCATTTTCAAACACCCATTCACAAAATTGCTGTCTTTTTTCGGGTTCAAAACAATAAATCCACGTTTCCTCTCCTGTTATAATGTCATAAACAGCATTAGAATGTCCGTGGTCGTACTTCAATAGCATCTGTGAGCACTATTCCACGCGAGCCCGCTTCTGCTCCGCTGTCAGTTCATGAGGGATCCAACGAAAACAAAGTTTCCGAACTTTCAATTCTTCGTGTAAAATTTTCTGAATTTGGCTCATACCAATCCCCAATAGTCCTCAAATTGTCTCATAGGTAATCCGGGGGTTTTCTTCAATTAACCGCTTAAGTAGCCACATTATTTTCGTTGACGGCAGTTGAAGGCCGCCCTTCACGAAATTCATCATGTAAAGAAACTCGACCTCTCTCAAATTCAGCCAACCATCGCATCACGCTGCTCAAACAAGGTGCTTCTCTCCCAAAAGCATTTTGAAGACAAGAGGCACAGTCTTGCGGAGAAAGAGAACTTTTAAAATTATAAAAAAAAAAAAATTGCTCTAAAATCTTTTCGACTTAATTCCATTTTCGTTGCGTACGTAGAACTTTGATGTGTGATAAAAAAACAATTGACAAATCATTTCCCGCCAATTGTTTACTTTTTTATTACTAAGAATATTGCAACGTTTTAAAATATAACATTCAAAATTCAAATAGTTCCGATTAGCTAGAAGTGCAAAACTTTTAGTGTGCCCCATGTATTACCCGTGACGTAGACGTATGCACGTAAAAGATGCACGACTGACATGACACAGCCAAAACCCGTTTCTTTATTTCAAAAATTCTCGTCATTGATTAATCCCAAACAAATTGACCGATTTGATCCAATTAACACTATTTGACGCAGTTTTTAAAGGAAAAAAGCTGACTAGATTTTTAAGTCAATCGGCTTATTACCCTGAAAGTTACTTCAAAAATATTAAGTTTGCTAAAAACAACCTAATTTTAATATTTGAAAAGTTTAATATGCCGTTTCAAAAATTAAAATCTAATCTAATTTTCATTCGACATAGTTTTTTTAGTACTATCGTACAATACCAATAAATAATTAGTTGAAAAGTTTCGAAGTAATGTCAACAATTACTCCCAAACGGATAAACTGATTTTGATGTAATTTATGCATTAGACGTAGTTTTTAAGGAAAAGAGCTGATTAGATTTTGTACTAGTATATTAATCTGCAAAAACTAATCAGCTCTATTCCTCAAAAAAATGAGGAACAGAGCTGATTAGTTTTTGCACTTAATTGGTACATTAATCTGGAAGTTATATTAAAAAATACTATTTCACCAAAATTGACTTGACAGACTTGACATTGACAGACTTGGTTCAAATTTTCAGAAAGTTGAACAAAATCTATTCGAATGTCATCAACCGCGTTTCGATTGGTCAAGCCGTTCAAAAGTAATGAGATGTTTACACACATACACACACACGCGCGCGCGCGCACACACACAAACACACATATACATATATACAGACATACTGACGTCATCATGAAAATAGTTGGAAAAGGTTCCTAGCCTCTCAAAACGTGGACACCTGGTTAAAAATTCGATTTTTGAAAATAGGGGAAAAATCAGTAACTGCCTTATCTACATACCTAGCGGGAAGTAAAAATTTGTAATGAAAAAAAATGTGTTTAAAGATATAATTAATTTGTTTGTAGTTTTCTTTGAAAATTATTTTATTCGAACGACAATATAAGCTATATGTAAGCCATTTCAACTGTTACTGCGGTGCTGTTTTTACGGCGAGCTGACTATCTCAGCCAGAGTTTAGGTCGTTAGAAATTATAGGCCACCCTAAAAGGTGTTTTCTGAGAGTCTGAGCCTCGGCTGAGGGGTAGTTACAAACAACGGTTGGCGAGACTATCGGCGTTGTGTTTTCAAATCGTTTCTTCCTCTGAGTTGTGTGTTTATCAGTTTATAGAGAAATTATTGTTTGGCACTCAGATTTTTTATCTATTTTGTTAGGGACCCGTCATAAAACTATGCATGTGTGAAGAGAAATTTTGTTTATAAACTTACCTCTTCTACGATGGTAACCTGAAATCGATACATTATAATTTTTAAATAACAAATCTAAAAATTCAAGTCAAAATAACTCATTTATGAGTTCATCAATCGTCTGAAAGATACTTTTGTATGGTTCAATCGGTAAATAATTTGAGACCATGTAACGTAAACATTTCCCAGTGATTGTAACTTGTAACACTATATGCAATTATTTATTTTGTAGCGCTATAAAAATATTTATCTTGTAGCGCTATATACAAATATTTATCTTGTACAGCTATGAATTAAGTGTGGTCACAGCGTAGGATCCAAAAAAAATCAACTTTATTTAAACTTACAATATAATTATTTAATAAAAGTTACAATTTAAAATATTCCTAAATTAAACTAAAGCTAATTAATTCATTAAACCATGGTAATGACGCCAGCCACTGCACGTTGCGCCGACTCAGCTCTCGTGGCCCGTGCCGGGTGACACGCGTGATGCATGCTCAGCGGTCTTCATACATTAAGGTGGCGTAACATATGTAACAATATTTATCTTGTAACGCTGTATACAGTTATTTGTAACGCTATATACAATTATTTATCTTGTAACGCTGAATAGGGTTATTTATAACACTATATACAATTATTTATCTTATAACACTTTATACAATTATTTATATTGTAACGCTATATACAGCAGCTATTCATTTCATAACGCTACATAGGTACAAATATGTATCTTTTAACGCTATACACAGTTATTTATCTTGTAACGCTATGTACAATTATTTATTTTGTAACGCTATATACAAGTTTCAATTCTTCTCAGACGGACTTCGGCTTCTAGGTAGTACACCTTGCCTGGTTAAGAAAATCGTTTGTGCTTAAGAAGATTGCTTATGTAATTCGACTTACACAGCAGTAACTTTATCTCGACAGTTATCACCCTCTTAAATTCATTAAATACATAAATATATTTAAAAAAAACTTGAGAGGTGTCAAGGGTCACCCGGATGGAACGAAATTCCTTTTATTATTATTTACAAAAAACCTGTATACACCCAACAAAAATAATCGTCGCGACACCACACTGTTTAATGCGAAATATAAATGAAAATATCTGGCTTGCTTTCTATAAGAAAGAGAGACAGACAGAGAAACATCCGCACGCCGCACAGCTTACAATACCTTACCATAGCAAAAAGTGTCGTGACAACTTTTCGTAAGAATTTTTTCCGTCTAGCCCCCTTTCACAACGCGCGATAAGGAACTTCGTTCCAATTAGCTGACCCAGAAGACGTTGTTCTGCGTTTTTAACTACTCTTATTTTTTTCTATATTTTCTCACCTTTTAAACATTCCAGGACTTCAACAATTAATTCAAAACCAAAATTAGCCAAATCGGTTCAGTCGTCCTCGAGTTTCAGTGAGACTAACGAACACACACACACACACACACACACACACACACACACACATATTTATATATATATATCATTTTATATATATATATATATATATATATATATATATATATATATAATATATATATATTTATATATATATATATCATTACATAGTATAAAACAAAGTCGCTTTCTCTGTCTGTCCCTATGTCCTTATGTTCCTATGTATGCTTAAATCTTTAAAACTACGCAACGGATTTTGATGCGGTTTTTTTAATAGATAGATTGATTCTTGAGGAAGGTTTAAGTGTATAAACCTTTCCGATATTCCCACAGGAACAAAAGCTGCGCGGGTGAAGCCGCGGGCAGGTCGCTAGTATATATATATATATATATACATATATACATATATATATATATATATATATATACATATATACATATATATATATATATATATATAAATCAATTGCTGTTACCCTCCTGCAGTCGGGTAAAAAGGCAGAACAACGTTTGCCGGGTCAGCTAATTTTTAATATCTAATACCTTAAAACAAGCAATTCTTGATATATATTATATAAATTAGGGGTTTTTCGGGTCAAGGAATCGATTTATCAAGGTTCCAGGTCCAACAAAAGCTCGGTTCCCAAGATATGGGTATCTAAAAAACCAAGCGAAGCTCGGTCAACCAGATATTATATATATATAATAAACCAAAATTAGCCAAATCAATCCAGCCGTTCTCGAGTTTTAGTGAAACTAACGAACAGCAATTGATTTTATATATACAGATAGATAGATAAGACTTTCTTAAGAAAAACTGAGTCTGCCCCTCTTATATTCCCATTATAACCTACTTAGGTAATGAACTTAATAATCGTAACAGTTAAACGAAAGGAACGACCAATTATCTGTACGTGAGCTAATGGTTTTTTCTTTTCCGAGGGAGATTGGGGCTTAATCCCGACTTACAGAAGATTACAGGGCATCTAACTTGATACTCAAGCTTTGGAACCGCTTAACTAATATTCTACTGTGACTTTTTTGCTTTTAAGAATTTGTTTGTACAACTGCCTTGGAGCATATGTAGTGTTTTGGCTATAATTGATTTCTTACAAAAGAAGTTATTGCTTTCAGAAACCGATTTTCAAGAAAGGGGCAAACAAGCAGGGGCTCACCTGATGGTAAGTGATTACCACCGCCCATGGACAGCCACATCACCACAGGTCTTGTAGCTGCGTTGCCGGCCTTTTAAGAAGGAGTATGCTCTTTTCTTGAAGGTGCCTAAGTCGTATCCGTTTGGAAATACTCCCGCCAGTAATTGATTCCACAGAGGAATAGTGCGTGGTAAAAAGTGAGAATCTAAAGAGAGAGAAACTAGAGAATCGCACGGTTGTGGATTTCCAGACATCGAAGTAATGAGGATGGAGTTTTGAACTTTGCCGCGATGTCCGATGATGAAATTCAATACCAGGAATCAATCCAAACAGTTCGTCGGAACACTCTCCACGGTAGATGCGGTAAAAGATGCTAAGCGAATTTACATCTCTGCGTAAAGCCAAGGAGTCAAGCCGATTGGAGACAGCTTGGTCGTCAATGATTCGAACCGCCCTACGCTCAATGCGATCAAAAGGATGAAGCTGATACTGCGGAGCTCCCGCCCAGAGGTGAGAACAGTACTCCATGTGAGGGCAATTTTGCGCTTTGTAAAGTTGCAAGCGATGAACCGAAAAGAAGTACTGCCTCGCTCTGCGAGCTTTTTTGAGGCCGTTTAGACTTTCCTTCCTGATCACATGTGATTATGTGAATGTGAAGAACTGAACGTTGTTCGATATGTCAACGCCAAGAATTCCAATAAGGGCTGAGGCTGTCAGGAAAGTGTTCTCAAAACGAGGTGATACCACAAAGGGCGACTTTTTCGCCAACGCAGTTGTGTCTTCCGCACGCAATTGTATTTATTGTGTAATTAGGTAGGTACTATTTATATATATTTGTTTCGAGATGCTTTTGAATAAAGAGTAGGCATTTCTTGTATATTCTTTTAAATGAAACCAATAATAGTAGCCCAGTGATATTAGGTTAAATTATGCATATTATTGTCTTTTCTTAAAATTGTTTTCGGTGGTGACGATAACGAATCATCAAATACCACATCTATCAAACGAGTATGAGCGTGCGCCCTTCTACGTACTTCCTCTACGGTACTACGTCCTGTACTACGTACCCGTACTCCGTGCCAGTGCTACGTGCCAAGTTCCTCGCATTCCTCCACGAGCATCTACACCAGCGCGACTCTGGCTTCTTCTACACTTGACCCGGGGGGTCCAATAAAATAGTGCCGGACTTTGTCTTCTGACAATACATAATATTTTGTACTGCATTTCATTTACCCTTTCCCCTTGTGCCACCAGGTTTCTCGAACTTCAGGAATCTGGTGACAGCTTATTTTGTGACTTAGACCCTCTGCCTCCTACTCTCCGTAGAGTTTGACGGTCTAACGTTACAGTGGCGCCCACTAGAACCTACTCCCAGCTCTCCGACTTTCAAAATTCAAAATTAAGACCTACACAGGTCGGCATCATTTCGGTTCTTTTCGACCATTCGACTAAACTTTAGTCATACTACTGACATCCTTTTCAAAATTCAAAATTAAGATCTACACAGGTCAGCATCATTTCGGTCTTACATTCGATACTTTTCAGTCATACTACGGACTGACCCCTTTTTGGTTCTTTTCGTTCATACGACTATTACTAGCTATTCTTTACTCGTGGTTCTATTTAGTCATCCTACTGACTAATTTTTCAAAATTCAAAATTAAGACCTACACAGGTCGGCATCATTTACTACCGACATCCTTGTTCTTTTCGATCATTCGATTAAACTTTATTCATTCCACTGACTAACTTTTCAAAATTCAAAATTAAGACCTACACAGGTCGGCATAATTTCGGTTCTTTTCGATCATTCGACTAAACTTTAGTCATACTACTGACATCCTGGTTCATTTCGATCATTCGACTAAACTTTAGTCATCCTACTGACATCCTTGTTCTTTTCGATCATTCGACTAAACTTATGTCATACTTCATATTAAAATAACCACTTTTAACTTAATGCATATGGATGAAAACATGGTACATATTATACAAAAATAACATTTTTTTACAATTTTTTTCTGTCTGTTTGTCCCAGCTAATCTTTGAAATGTATGAACCGATTTTGACGGGACTTTCCTTGGCAGATAGCTAATGTAATAAAAATTAACTTAGGCTGCTTTTACTTTAGAATTTCAACGCAAACGAAGTCGCGGGTACAGCTAGTATAACAATATATTTCGAGAGTCAAGATGGCGAACGCAAAGTTTTTGAATAACATTAATTATATGGGTATCGTTTTCATAGTTTTCGGGGTTGCCGATTACGAAAATGACTTATTATGTTTCGAGGTATATGGGTATCGATTTCATGATTTTCCGGGAGCCAAATATGTATATGACAATATATTTAGAGGTTCAAGATAACGGATGCGAATTTTTTAACAAAATCAATATGGATATCGTTTTCATGGTTTTCGGGGATGCTGATTACGAATATGACAATATATTTCAAGGTTCAGGATAACGGCCGCGATTTTTTTTTTCATTTTATTCCTGATATACGTACACATATTACGAATACACAAATGTATACATATTTTGACAACCCTGCAGCAATGACAAATACCTATACAAAAGCGGCATTTCGCCTAACTTCAAATGCGATATCCCGTTGCGTGATTCGTGTATTCTTTTTACATTGTGGTACGTGCATACCAAATACGCGTTCACGCGTTTATTGAAATTATTAGTAAGGGGAGCCCAAGATGCTAAGTGGGTAGTTATTCGAATGTCGTAGGGACCTATTAGATTTTGTAGATTCAATTATAGGAAAAAAAATGATGTGGTGTCGCGGGACACCAGGTAGGAACGAACTTCCTTCGGCTAAACGGCACTACTCGCTTGTGTACGCGACTGTCGCGCCTGCGCACGTCTCATTTAACGCTTTTATTCCACGCATTTTTTCTTACGGTTTTACTATCACATTTTTTTCAGTTCGGTCGCGCAGCAAAATCCCTATCCCCTCCAAGCCTGCCGTAAGGAACTTCGTTCCAATAAAAGGTTATATACCTAATGTTTCTCGTTTCAATGATGGGGGAAAAATCTACAGATACAAAAAATGTTTAAAAAAAAACAGTGACATCGAAACACTGAAGCGCGTTAGATTGGGATATGGTGGGTTAATTGCCAGCTAAAAGTTAGAAAATCTGACGATTCAAGTGTAGCGTAAGGGAGTGGGAGGGTCACAAAGTTGCAAAGAACATTTTGTCCTTACAGTCTCGAGCGCGACTGAATTTTCTTTTATTATAGAGGAAATTATGTAGGAATTAACGAAAAAAGTATAATCTGACAATTTCCACAAGCCGAAGTTATCTTAATTTTGATTTTTTTCCGGCCATAGTTACACTCCTCTATAGAGAGGGCTTATATTTGGCGAAGAGTCTTAACAGTATTCGAGGTACCCTCTCGCATGTTAATCTGACGTGCTCGAGTAAATATCAAAATCTCCTCTTGGGCTCCCCTACTATATGATATCTTCCCCGTTTTGTTCTGGGCTCCCTTTAAAGAGTGCGGTTCTGCAAGGCGGTTCGCAAAAAGGGACCGACTGACTATACGTGTCACTACCATCGTGGCTAATAGTGTGGTGGTAGATCTTTGTATTGTCTTGCCCAGCTCTGATGCCACCGCCTTATCTATTCTTGCCGCAATAGCGTCAGTGTTTGTCACTGTCATGTTTCGGTTTATAGGTTAAGGTAGGCGTTAAACTTATGCATTTGGCATTAAGACCTCGTCACAGGGATATCAACGCGTCGTTAACATCTTTGGTGTTTATAGGTGATGATTTTCTCTTTATATCAGGAGAGCCATCTGCTTGTTTGATATCTTATTATATTAAAAAAAACTTACCGTTTAATTTATCCAATAGTATGTTAAACATCGCCTTATACTTCTCTTGGACGTGAGAATCGTTTAAAAACTTTAGTATGTTTTGCTTGTGAAGTTCAGCTTCATCTGCTAACTCAGAGTAGTCCACTTGCAATGTTGGGCTCGAGTGGGATCGTGTTTTGTGCTGTCCGGCTACACACACACTTAGAAACACAATTTTAAGCACCAACATTTTGGATTTAATGTGAGTTTGATCTCAATTCAAATTTATATTGAAGCAATATCTTGATATTTCTCTAATGCTGTATTCACACTTCAACTGTTATTTTGAGAAACCACCTTTATTTGCTCCAAGTTTACCTACGATGGAGAAATATTATGTAAAAATAGTGGTTTACCAAGCACTATGAAAGTGTAATGGCACAGTTTTACAAAAACTCATACATTTTTATATTTTTTTGTCATTAAATAGCAAACAAGCAGATGGCTCTCTTGATGGAAAGATAAACCATCGTCTATAAACACCAAAGATTTTAATAGTGCGTTGTTATTCGTGTGGCGGGATGGCAATGCCACATGCATAAGTCTACCGGCTACCCTCCAAACCGGAACAAGACAATGACAAGCATTGATACTATTGCGACAGGAATAGGTAAGGCGGTAAGTAATACCAAATACCCAGGCGAGAATTGCGAAACTTTACCACCTAGTAGTTACGATGGTAGTTACACGTTGCCTTAAAAAAAGGTAAGTAGGTACGTACTAAAACAAAGAAAATCCGTAGGTAGTTGAGAGTGGGATAATCGCTTTACTATTTAGGATTGGGAAGATTTTGAAAAAAATGTTAGTGGAATTGGCCTCTTTATTTCATTTCTTTAAGCTATATATAATGAGTAACGGTAATTTTTAAAATGACTCATCAAAAGTGAATAAAAAGGGTAATTTTAATAAAATATTTTTTGATTTTGATTTCACGTTTTCCCGATCTAATTAATTAGTCTTAAGGCGAGGCATCGCGACAAACGGGAAAAAACTGGTTTGTTTAGTCACGTTTTTTTGTATTGATTGTTAAATAACATTTTTTATAAATTACACGATATAGCTGAAGATATTATCTAAAGAATGTGCTAACTCATTACATGATAGAATGTACTTTACTCGATCATATAAAATTCCAAAAAACAGGCTAAAAAAATCTCTAAAACAAATAATTTGTTAATAATATTTCTAATCTTCCACATGATTTTTATATGGTGACATTTAGTTGTAAATACAAAAAAGAATGTGCTAACTTTTAGTTTTCAGCTGGTCTCCTATATTTATTTATCCGAAAATTGACACGTTTCTCAGCGGTTTCAGAACATACCGCGCCACCCATTTTCTATAGAATTGACGCGCGTTGAAATACCTCGCCTTAAATAATAATTTAAATATGATCTTTACTGCGTAATTGTACTCTAGTAATCTTTGTAAGACGACGACGTAAAAATATACAAAAAAGATCGTCTTACAAAGGTTACTAGAGTACAATTACGCAGTAAAGATCATATTTAAATTATTATTTAAGGCGAGGTATTTCGACGCGCGTCAATTCTATAGAAAATGGGTGGCGCGGTATGTTCTGAAACCGCTGGGAAACGTGTCAATTTTCGGATAAATAAATATAGGACATCAGCTGAAAACCATTCAACCATGTAACTTAAACCTTTGTCTTTCAGGTATAATTATAAAACATAAGTACACAAAAAAATTACACACCAAATTCAATATATAATTATACTATATCCTTCAAATACGTGTATGAGTAATTATCACGGAATTCACTAAAAGTGCTAGTACACTAAATTGAGAAACAAAATAAATTAAAAAGAAGGAAACCTTTAAATAAATTATTACCGTGCCAGTAATACGAAAACTGTTTAAATATTTTCATTAGTCGAGTGAAGAAATATCATTAAGATAAGACCGTAAAATTGCTACCTTGAATAAAGTGTGAGCTGCGTTTTCGTAATTTAATTGTTATTGAATATTGATAATTAAACATACATTGGTGCGAGTTATTTACCAAAAAGGTATTTTACAAACATGCAAATGTTTATATTAAAACCTAATATATGACTAAGCGCCGGGCAAATTCTTGCAGAATTTCCTCTTACAGACTCTTGAACATCATGATTTTTTTATACTATAGGATAACAAACAATCAGATGGCTCTCCTGATGGAAAAGAAACCATCGCCAACAGAAACCAAAAATATTCATGGTGCGTTGTTACCGTGTTGCGGGATGGCAATTCCACATACATAAATCTACCTTACCGTCCAAACCGGAATACGACAGTGACAAGCATTGACGCTATTGCGGCAGGAATAGGTAAGGCGGTGGTACCAGACCCGATCGAGCCGATGCAATGCAGACAATGTAGAACTCTACCACCCAGCGCTTTAAATTTATTTCTCCACATTTACCTCGAGTTGGTGCAGGCCCTCTTTGAAGAATGGTTCAAATGCTGCTTTGCCAGGCAGGTCGTAAAAGGCGATCGATTGGCTATACGTGACACGACCTACTAGCTGGTAGAGATCCGCAACGTTTCGGCTGGGTATATGGTACCACCGCCTAACTTATTTGCAATAGTGTCAATATTTCTCATTGTCGTGTTCCGGTTTGGATGGAAAACAAGCCGGTAGACTTATGCATTGAGTGGCATTGTCATCCCACTATACGGATCGTAATTAACATTTTTGGTGTCTATAGACGATAGTCTCTTTCCATCAGCAGACCCATCTATTTGTTTGCTATCTTATGATATAAAATAATGTATATTTATTCTGTTGATACACACACATTTCTTTCTATATCAGCGGCATAACTATCATGCATTCTAAAAGTTCATACAAAATATGCAAACTTCTCCATTTATTCCAACATTACATTAATGACCAGAACTCTTACATCCGTTCTGGTCAGTTCGCTTTAAAATAACAATATAATAATACTCCATATAATAATAATCCACTTAGTTGAAAACCCATGTTCGAAATCAGAAATCAAAAGTACTTTACTCAAACATTTTACAAGTTATTTTGACGCGTCAATATTTTTTTAAGCTCTGGCGGAAGAAACTGCAAGCTCGCAGTTTCTTTTTTTATATATATATATATATATATATATATATATATATATATATATATATATATATATATATATATATATATATATATATATATATATATATTATTATATAATGTATTTTTTGTTTTGTAAGATATTACAAAATGTTTAGTTAAAGTTTTAAGCTACAGTTTTCTTGACTTCTAGGTATTTAGGTATTTTATAAAAACCTTTTTTTACGGTTTTGTTTCAATTTATTTTTTAAAATTTTTAATACTATCAGGAAGCTTATTGTAAAAGCGTATAAATTGCCTGCAAAATTAAAAAAAGTACAGTATTTCTAGGTTTTAATTATATTCTACAAAGCTTAAATTAATAAAAGTGTTAATAAAAACATTGCAAACTTTTTTGTATTTCCGCAGCACGTTTTTGTAAAGGTACCCTCATTAAAAATGTAGTGTTATCTTAGGAAGCTCAACACGGTGTAGTGTTAGCCAAAGCTGAACTTCACTAACAAAGCTTTGTAAACGAGCACCTATGTAAATATGTGTATAAAGGGACCCTTAAATAGTTTCCTGTAACAAAGTATGACAAGTTCTAAATACACTTTACATAGGTTTTGTGACATAATATTATTCTTTTAATCCTTCCATTATATTGTATAACTTTAATTATACGCTATAATAGAAGCAACGTATTCTCTAAGGGTCAAGATTATTTTTTCTTTCTTTTGACCAAAGATCTATATCTTACCATCCACACTTGAACACTAGTAATAGTTGGATGTAAGTCTCGTAACTCGATAGATGTCTGAATATAAAATTAGCAGTTTCGACCTTTTTGTGTGTGTCTTGGTCTTCAGTGTTTTTTTTTTATCATAAGATAGCAAACAAGCAGATGAGTTTCCTGATGGAAAGAGTTAACCATCGCCTATAGATAGCAAAGGTGTTAATGGTGCGTTGTTATCTTGTGGCGAGGTCTAATGCCACATGCATAAGTTTACCGGCTACCTCACCCTCCAAACCGGAACACGACAGTGACAAGCACTGAATCTATTGCGGCAGGAATAGGTAAGGCGCTGGTACCCGACCCGGGCGAGACAATGGAAGTGTAGTCTGACTGTGTGTCACACCCTACAGACTGCTTAGGTGGTATTCACATAAAATATTTGAGTTACCATTAAAAAGTTGAATGACGTTCCACTAGAACTTTGACCGCTTTGAAATTATTAAAAAAAAATATTAATTACGGTCGTTAAAAGTAACAACTACTCATATTTATTGTTACCTTTACAATAAATTATTAGTAATTCTTAAATATTAACTATTTAATCGTGCCATAAAGCAAGCAAAAAATCTGTAAGCCAGTTGACCCTGTAGGCTATCCCTAAAAACTAACTTGAGGTATTTTAAGCTCAAAGAAAAAACTATGCCTAAGCATAGAGTTTTGAGTTCGAAGACCTGAAAAATCTAAAGTTTTTTTTAAAATGACACTCAGTAATTTAATGCTCGAAAAGATGTAGGTAGGTATATTTTTTTAAAATAATGACCGACTTTTATCTTTCGAAAAACATTGAACGCAACTTTTGAGCTTTAAATTGTTTTATTAGCTATAAAATCGATAAGTAAAAAATATCGAAGAAATGTAAAAAAAAACATTTTTCAAAAAATTTCGTCATTGATAAATTCCGAACGAATCAACAGATTTTAATCAGATTTATGGTATTTGACGCAGTTTTTAAGTAGAAGAGCTGACCAGATTTTAAAATTAATCGGTATATTAGCCTTGAAGTTATTTTAAAAATACGAAGTAAGTTTCCTGTTTTAATATTTAAAAAATTTTGAAAAACGAAAAAAAATATAACTGCCAGATGGATAAACCGAATTTGATGCAATTTGTGCATTGAACGCAGTTTTGAGAAAAACAGCTGATTTATCATCATTCAGATCAGATCAGATCAGATCAAATTCAGCCCCCTCTGCCTGGGTGGGGAGATCGTCCTTTTCCCACGTCTTTCTGTGACGTCATCAACCACCGTTCTGATGTAATCCTGACATTAGTTGGCACACTGATTCTACCACTAAGCTCTTCAGTGTATCGACCAGCTGCGCTGCAACATCGGGCTTCGCTGGGGACCGAGGAAACGGAAGCAATCTATCTAATTTAAGTATATCTTACAATAGTCAATGTTGAGATAAATATATTATATCTAGAAGATGCTATAAAAGTGAAAATTGGTTTAATAACATACTACAAACATATAATAAATGTTGTGAAGTGATCATAAAATACAATTATTGTATCAATTATTGTCTCTAACAATCTAATATTAATAAGATAACAATGCAATATTAATAAGAAATTGTAAGGGCAAAGCTTGATTATACAAATTACTAATCAAAGTGTGTAAGGCGTTTAGTTTTTGTGAAATTTCAATAAAATGCATGATGAAAATATCAAACTTGCTATTTACTAAACCAAGGACTATGTTTTTTTATTAGTACTTTAACGTTATCAAGTGATTTTCCATTCCTAGTCTTTATGATGTTGTTTAGATCTCGACGCAAAAACGCGGGGTGTTATAAGTTTAAGGTGTGTATCTGTGTATCTGTGCATCTGTCTGTGTGATCGTAGCACTCAGGCAGAAGGTCGTTTGGTTGCAGTTTTTTTAAATTGAAAGTTCTATATTTTGTAATATGGTTCTTATCTATGATTCAAGATCACCAGCTCTCTTCCATTTGATGAAAGGAATTAAGCAACAATATCGCATTGCTTAAATGACAGTCACACATCATTTAGTAAATGTGTTTATTAAAGTTACAATTAAAATTATTATGTTTATTAAAATTACAACGAAGTTCCTTACGGCAGGTTTGGAGGGGATAGGGATTTTGCTGCGCGACCGAACTGAAAAAAATGTGATAGTAAAACCGTAAGAAAAAATGCGTGGAATAAAAGCGTTAAATGAGACGTGCGCAGGCGCGACAGTCGCGTACACAATTAGTGTGAATTTACTTAACTTTACATAGTAATAATTTACGCGTACGGCCACGTGATTGAATGTGGTGTGATAACACGTCCAAGTATGAACGTGTTCTAACGTGCCCGTTACAAGTTACAAACCATAACTGCGGATAAATCCGGCTCGTCGTTACAGTCACAGTGATGTGTACTTCTCGTACACACTAGTACCTTGTTACTGTGTCTGTTAGGTTACAGTTACAGCTCGTTAAATCCGTACGCTCAGTGAAAGCGTTCGGGCGACGTTACGCCCCCAACTGTGACACACGAACACACTAGAACCTCGTTACTGTATCACACAAGTTACAGTAACAGCTCGGTAGTGAATACCCAGCTTAACTGATTCGTTTTTACTAAAACTTGGCAAACTTGTGTAAGTTGAGTGTCGAGGCGATATAGTAATAACATCTTATGATATAGCCTGGATGTCAGGGATGTCAGGACTGTAACTCTTACATGAAAAGTTTTGACGAGACGACCGAGTTTTGGCTCATTGGTTTGATGTTATAAGTAGGTACTAAATTTATTTAGTACTACTCATGATGACGAGGATCTAAAGATGGAGCTGAAAGAATGTTACCAAAACTCGCATGTAGAAAGGGGTAACCACAGTCGAGTTTGGTTTTTTTGATGTGTAGTTTCTATTGAAATAATATTAAAGATCATAAGAATGCCATTGTAATTCACAGATGGAAAGTGATAAGATAGTGGACTTTGGATTTTTTGTTTCGTAGCAATAAGTTCTTTATCATGATGACGAGGCTCTGAAAATTGAGCCGAACAATGACATACGAACTTCCCGAATCCAGGTGCAATAGCATTTTGCTATACAGTCAATTCCTTAATTCAACAAGCTTTAGTTAGCACTCAGTTGTATTGTATTGGTATACAATTTGGTACTGGATGATTTTTAGAATCTGGTAATGGAATTGGAAAGTGTCTGTAGGAATTTTTAAACTAAATAAGATAAACCCTTTGAGTTTGGACTCATTTGTTGTGTTTGGACAAGTACCCTGTTGCTGGATGATTTCTAAGGCTTTATGGTGAAACAGGAAGGAGTTCATGGAAACTTTGTATTAAAATTGAGCAACATTACCAATTTTGGGCTCATTTGACTCATTCCTTTCAGCATTTTGGGGCAGGAAGGTGTTTTTTAGTGTGAGCTGCGAGAAGTGCATAGAAACTTCTAAGGCTTAATGTACATTAAATTAATTTGATAATTTCGGCTGACGATATCATCTTGTAGCATTTTGAGGCCGACCTCATCAATCTCCTTTATTTATTAATTTATTTACTTACTTGCTTACACAGGTACCATCATAGGACATTGCCCAATGCGATAGTGCGGCATTTCAACCGTGATTTTTTAATCCCCGACGCAAAACGAGGGGTGTTATTAGTTTCAGATGTGTATCTGTATATATGTGTATCTGTGTGTCTGTCCGTGGCATCGTAGCGCTTTGGCAGATGGTCCGATTTAGTTCCGGTTTTTTTAATTGAAAGACCTGTTTTGCGAGATGGTTCTTAGCTATGATTCAATAGAATCTGTTCAGCCCTTTCAAGATCACCAGCTCTTTTCTAATTGATGAAAGGAATTAAGCAACTTGTAAAGGCTTTATCAACGCTAAATTTTGTATTCTCTTACTTTATTGATATTGCAATTACATGGTAATCTTGACGTGATACTTTAAGATTCTCTTTTATCTTTAAAATTCGATCCTTTTTAATCTCTTTAAGATTCGAAGACAGCAGCATCTATTTAACTGGCAATTTTTGTATGTAAATAATAGATTTTCTAAATATGACTTTCTGATATCCATTTGTACAAAAACTTGGCAAACTTGTCAAAGCTTAGTGACAATGCAATACTATGGTACCATCTAACTGAGCTCATGATGTAGCCTGGACGTAGGCTACTAGGAACTCTCTGATCCAAATTTTTAACAAGACAATCTTGTTTGGACTCATTGGTCTTGTTGCTATAAGTACTAAGTTTGATTAGTGCTCATAACGATGAGGATCTGAAGATGGAGCTGAAAAAGTGCTACCGAAACTCAGGCGTAGAATGTAAAAAGAGATAAGATAGTCAAGTTCGGACTCGATGTATTTTTTGATGAGGTATATCTTCCATTATATATTTATGCTGCAAGACTGTTTAAAAGGTTATTAAGCCCTTTCACGTTTTGCTCTTAAAGTAATGCATATGTAGCATAATGGCGGTCTTAGGATGTGTCGGGGGTTTTTGAAATTTTTAATTTTATCTTGTTTACCATTATCAAATAATAAGATAAACTCTATGACATTTTACTTTTTTACATATCGCTGAATAAATTAAATTTTACTATCTAAAAAATGCAAAAAAAATGTAATATTATTTTCAAATTACACAAATTGATCTAATCCAAAATTAAGCAAATCATTTGCTTGTAGTATGGGTATTAGTCAACAATACAAATACACATATAAATACTGTTAGATACATAATACACACCCAGATCCAGAAATGCAAACATCTATTGTTCATCATACTAATGTTTGCCCATGTCAGGAATCGAACCCGAGCCCCATCGATTCGTAGTTAGGTTCACTAATCACTCGACTGAGGTGGCGGTCACAAAACGATTCGTTTCAGTTGCATTTAAAATATCCGTTCTGTCTTGGACCAAATTTATTAAGTTCAAGGCTCGAGTTAATGCTGTTTGTGCCATTAAACTAGTTTTATGGAGCCGTAAGTGTGTCATTGTAACTTACATATAGAAATTGCTAATATGGAGTTTGGAGTCATTTCATTTGTTTCAGTAAGTTCTTTCTCAAGATGTATAGATATAGCTCTGAAGATTAAACCGAAAAAGTGACATTGGAACTCCAAGAACTTTTTCCCCGTATTGGACCCGGGCTCCTTTGAAAAATATACCAACTGCCGTTCTGCATTGTCTCGCCCGGTTTTGGTACCATAGCCTTACTTATTCCTGCCGCAATAGCGTCGGTGCTTGTCGCTGTCGTGTTCTGGTTTAGAGGGTAAGGTAGCCGGTAAACTTATGCATGTGGCATCAGACCTCGCTACAAGATAGCAACGCACCATTAACATCTTTGGTGTCTAAAGGCGCTGGTGGACTCTTCCTATCAGGAGACCCATCTGCTTGTTTGCTATCTTATGATAAAAAATAAAATAAAAAATCCAGATTCAAAACGCAGCTACAATGAACTCCTAAACTAAACGAGATATGTTTTGGAATTTGTCTTAATTGACATTGTATTGACAAACATTTTAGTTTTGGATGATTTTGAGGATGTGATGATAGAACTGGAAGGTAACCATAAGAACTAAACTAAATAAGATAAACTAATCGAAATTGGACTCATTTGTTCAGTTTGGACAAACACTCTAGTGCTAGGCGATTTCTAGATTCTCACGATAGAGCTGAAAGTACGTTATGGGAACATTGGAATAAAACAGAGCAACACCATCGACTTTGGTGTCGTTTGATTCGTTATTATAAGGACTTTGAAACGGAGTGTCTTCCAGTGCCTGATGATAGAGCTGGAAGATGACCCTGAGAACTCCTCGGCTCTAAACTAGGTTAATCCATCAAGTGGAGACTTATTCAGTTTGTTTTTGCAAATAATTTGGTGCTGGATGATTTCTAGTATATGATCTCATAACTAAACTAAATAAGATAAACTAATCGAAATTGGACTCATTTGTTCAGTTTGGACAAACACTCTAGTGCTAGGCGATTTCTAGATTCTCACGATAGAGCTGAAAGTACGTTATGGGAACATTGGAATAAAACAGAGCAACACCATCGACTTTGGTGTCGTTTGATTCGTTATTATAAGGACTTTGAAACGGAGTGTCTTCCAGTGCCTGATGATAGAGCTGGAAGATGAACCTGAGAACTCCTCGGCTCTAAACCAGGTTAATCCATCAAGTGGAGACTTATTCAGTTTGTTTTTGCAAATAATTTGGTGCTGGATGATTTCTAGTATATGATCTCATAATTGGAAGGCAGTTATAGGAACTTATAAACTTAACTAGATAAACCTATCGAGTTTGAGATCTTTTGTTCTGTTTTAACAAACATCTTGGTGCTAGACGATTTCCGTGTTCTTATAATAGAGCTGATGATTGTGGTCATGGGAATTTTGGAATAAAATTGAGTAAATTTATCCCAAAGAATTTGAAGCAGGATGTTTCCCAGATTTCTGATGATGATGATAGAGCCAGAAGAAGTGCATGAGAACTTCTAAGCTAATCTAGATAAACCCATCAAATGTCGGCTAATTCGGTTTATTTTGGCAAACACTTAGGTGCAATCGTAAAAGGCAACCGATTGGCTATAAGATTCACTAACATCGTGGCTACTAGGTGGTGGAGTTCTGCATTGTCTCGCCCGGGTCTGGTACCACCGCCTTACCTATTACTGTTGCAATAGCATCAGTGCTAGTCACTGTCGTGTTCTAATTTGGAGGGTAAGGTAGAACTCGCCACAAGATAGCAACGCACCATTAACATCTTTGGTTGTTTGTTGTCTTATAATATAAAAAATATATATATATATATATAGTTGGTCCTTATTGCTAGGAGATTCGTAGATAGGGTTTAATAATGGAACTAGAAAGTGGCCGTGGAACTTATGTAATAAACAAAAAAAGCCCATTAAGTGAGGTCACGTTTGTTATATTTTTACGTAAACTCTGAATCAAAATGATTTCCAGGGTAACATAGTAGAGCTGAAGACCATGGGGGCTTTGCAATAATACAACTTAAGCTCATTGAGTAAGGAACCGCGGTAATCTTAACCTGATGCTGCAAGACTGTTTAAAAGGTTATTAAGCCCTTTCACGTTTTGCTCTTAAAGTAATGCATATGTAGCATAATGGCGGTCTTAGGATGTGTCGGGGGTTTTTGAAATTTTTAATTTTATCTTGTTTACCATTATCAAATAATAAGATAAACTCTATGACATTTTACTTTTTTACATATCACTGAATAAATTGAATTTTACTATCTAAAAAATGCAAAAAAATGTAATATTATTTTCAAATTACACAAATTGATATAATCCAAAATTAAGCAAATCATTTGCTTGTAGTATGGGTATTAGTCAACAATACAAATACACATATAAATACTGTTAGATACATAATACACACCCAGATCCAGAAATGCAAACATCTATTGTTCATCATACTAATGTTTGCCCATGTCAGGAATCGAACCCGAGCCCCATCGATTCGTAGTTAGGTTCGCTAATCACTCGACTGAGGTGGCGGTCACAAAACGATTCGTTTCAGTTGCATTTAAAAGATCCGTTCTGTCTTGGACCAAATTTATTAAGTTCAAGGCTCGAGTTAACGCTATTTGTGCCATTAAACTAGTTTTAGCCCTGGGTACAGCTAAGAGTGGCAGATAGGGTCGCTTTCAAGGCTCAATAGTCGAAGAACATACAGCTTATCCTCCTTAACTAAAAGCATTCTTATGAAGTATCCGGCCAAATGAAACTACATTACTCGCCGTGTTCCAAGTTTATAGCTGTAATATAAAATGTTTTCATCTAATCCTATCCGTATCAAGTTATTTTAAATAAAGAACTTCATAAAAAGACTCTCTGAAAGGGCGCAAAGTTTTCCATCGCCTCAGGTTCTGTCGCCATGTTTGAAAACTCCTAAGTCTACGCGAATCTAATTACCAAGTTTGGGACCACTAGTACTGTTTGTCCGCCGATTGTTAATTAAATTTATTTCATTCGCTTGAGTTTGGCACAATGTTGTTGATTACAAATAGACTGGGGAAACTCCGTGCACCGCTTCTTAACGTTTTGTTATAAAATTATTACTTTTATCTCATTAGACTTTTGAGAGTTTATTTACTTCACTGAACTTTTAAGAAATACGAATTTTAAAATTGCTTTTTAAGCAAAATGTCATCTTCCATTAACATTTTATCGGATTTATAATGGGGAGCGTTCTGACGAGTTGTTCGGATTAATTCCTACCGCTAAATTCCATCATCAGACTTCGCATCAAAATTTAAAATTCCATCCTCACCACCTCGAAGTCTGGAAATCCACAACCGTGCGCTTTTCTTGGCACTTTCTGCCTCGCACTACTCCTTTGTGGAACTAATTATCAGCGAGGGTGTTTCTGACCGGATACAACTTTGGAACTTTTAAGAAAAGGGCTTATGTAAGGGCTTTCTTACTCATTTTTAAAAGGCCGGCATCGCAACTGCAAGACCCATGGTATTGCGGATTGCGGCGGCGGTGAATATTTACCATCAGGTGCACCCCTAGCTCGTTTGCCCCTTCTATATAAAAAAATATAAATATGTAAATATGTTTGATGATTGTTACTGTTTTCTTTTATTATATAGGCTGACTAGTAAAAGACTGTACATATGGAAGAAAACGAGTGTTAATTGTCATAATATCTATACATATAATAAAATCGTAGGAAAGTCAAAACTGTACATTGAATATTTTTTAAAAAGAATACTTGGGGCGTGATCTACAATCGATGTCGAAGCCAAAAATATAGTTTTTAGAATTTTTGTCTATTTGTCTGTTTATCTGTTTGTCTGTTTGTCTGTTTGTCTGTTTGTCTGTTTGTCTGTTTGTCTGTTTGTCTGTTTGTCTGTTTGCCTGTTTGTCTGTTTGTCTGTTTGTCTGTTTGTCTGTTTGTCTGTTTGTCTGTTTGTCTGTTTGTCTGTTTGTCTGTTTGTCTGTTTGTCTGTTTGTCTGTTTGTCTGTTTGTCTGCTTGTCTGCTTGTCTGCTTGTCTGTTTGTCTGTTTGTCTGTTTGTCTGTTTGTCTGTTTGTCTGTTTGTCTGTTTGTCTGTTTGTCTGTTTGTCTGTTTGTCTGTTTGTCTGTTTGTCTGTTTGTCTGTTTGTCTGTTTGTCTGTTTGTCTGTTTGTCTGTTTGTCTGTTTGTCTGTTTGTCTGTTTGTCTGTTTGTCTGTTTGTCTGTTTGTCTGTTTGTCTGTTTGTCTGTTTGTCTGTTTGTCTGTTTGTCTGTTTGTCTGTTTGTCTGTTTGTCTGTTTGTCTGTTTGTCTGTTTGTCTGTTTGTCTGTTTGTCTGTTTGTCTGTTTGTCTGTTTGTCTGTTTGTCTGTTTGTCTGTTTGTCTGTTTGTCTGTTTGTCTGTTTGTCTGTTTGTCTGTTTGTCTATTTATCTGTTTGTCTGTTTGTCTGTATGTATGTCCGGGGTAAACTCAAAAAGAACTGCATGGATTTACTTCAAATTTTGCATGAATATTACCTACAGGTCGGGTCAACATATAGGCTACATATTATCACGCTATCACCTACGGAGGAGGAGCAGTGTGGAGTAAACGAAGTCCGCGCGGTGAAGTCGCAGGCAACAGCTAATGTAACCAATAAAAATATAGGTGCGTGCTTTGTGTGACACGTGCCGCGATGACTAATTATACAATGAACTTCGGTATCTATGTGCGAATGTCTGCACATAACCAACTTATATTCCATATTTCGGTTAGGAGGGTAAGGTAGCCGGTAAACCTAAGCGTGTGGCATTATGACTTCACCACACGGATAGCAAAGCAGCATTATCATCTGTCTATTGTAAGCTACGATGTACACACTTCAAAAGAAACTTTGAAGAGGTATAAGGAGCACCAATTATCCTATGGACAATGAAGAGGAAGCTTTTAGTGGCTAGTATACATAGTTGAAGACCAGCGCGGTCCCTAAGTTACTTGGAAATTAGGTAATTGGAGTAGCGTATTCTTCTCCAATAAGGCTTGGGTTTTTCTGAATAATAAGTACCTATGTCGGTGCGTGTTACGAAGACCGACGTTATGTCGATAAGCGGTTTGAAGAAATCATCCCTTATGTTGGAGGGTTCGTTACGTTTTCAGTGTGCGTAACTTCCAGCAATGCTACCGACTTGATATTTTTTGGCAATGGCTCAATAAGTGCGCAAAGGTACATAACAAAAATCCTTTGTCAAAATGCAAAACCAGCAATGATTGTAATTGGTGAAGATGCTATTTACATGGACGTTAATGCTCTTGTCTACCGTTCTGTTGACGTAGATGCAAGAGGTCGGTATTCATCGTATAGATTGACCAGCGCAGAGCTCCGACCCCAACCCTATTAAGCAGGTCTAGTAACTCCCAAAATACGAGTACGATCTGTCCAAACACTTCCACAGCAGCTTTCTGCTGAGGGGGAATACATTTACAGGCTACCATCGAAAGTTTGGTGAAAACTATGCCGCGTTGAAGATTACATGCCCTAATCACTGTAAAAAGGTCATACTTTTTATTAATTTTAAAATACCATAAAATTACTCTTAAATAAAGTAAAGCTGCCATATATTTATCGCACTATCGTGCTAACATGCTTGTGCTTTCATTTTTTTGCAGGCATTGAAAAAAAAACATATTATACTATTCATTTATTTATTTTAAAAGTTATAGTTTGAAAATAATAAGCAATCTGGACTTGTATTTTAGTGTACTTAAAACTAACAACATATGACATGACATTAATATGCAAGGAGAACTTGTTATTTTTGTCATAGTTAAACGGTTTACGGTCCAAAAAAGAATGATCAAAAAAAATTGGTTAATTTTTTTTGGTCACATAAGAGCTGATTTGGTCTGTGAAGGTCCATAATTCTAATTTTGATCAACTGAGGTTTTGTTATTACTTAAGCCTTTTTTCACTCTATCTCCAAGTCTGAAGTTGATGAAGCTCAATAAATTTACTGCCCTATCTTGCAAGAAAGTGTAGGCATTACTTAGTGAATAAAGTATGTTTTCAATCACAGTGCTAAATTCTTTCTCCGTTAAGCTGTAAATAAAATCAGACGCTTGATCAAGGTTATACGGTTTGGTTTGCTGTATCTCAATCAACTTTACATTAGATTTCATTCGGCGTGGTGTAGGACCATGAAATGAATTTGGATAGTAGTTTGGACTGCTTCCTACGCTATAACCAGATGGTCTTAGTCCATCACGCAGGTATGTTTTAACATGAGTTTTGTATGGACAATTCACTGGAATTTTACGAAAATTGACTCCTAACCGATAAAGTTGAGTATCTCTATATGAGAAACGACGAGCTTGGAACATTTGGTCAGGAGCTCCAATAATACCAGGCACAAGGTTACCGGGACAAAATGCTACTTGTTCTACTTCGGCAAAATAATTTTTAGGATTTCGATTTAAAACTAAACGTCCCACTGGCTTTAAAGGATATGAATCAAACGGCAAAATCTTGCTTACATCAAAAGGATCGAACGGTATTTTTTTTATTTGTTCAAGTGTTAAATCTTGAAAATAGAGTATCCAGCTTGGGAATTCATTCCTACCAATAGCTTTGTATAAATCTCGTGTTAGGTAATCGCTATCTACTCCTCCAATCTTCGTTGCTTGATCAGCAGTCAAATTTTTTATTCCTTGGTCAGGTAAAAAAATTAATCTTGCAAAGTGGGGGTTGCCAAGTGAATTTGTAAATTGGTATGTGTGTACAGAGTGACCAGGCATGAAGCGATAGCCAAGTGGAATACCAAAATCCGTAAAAATGTATAAAAATTGAAAGGCAGCTTCTGGATTTAGAGTAATAAAGTCCCAAATAGTATTATCATCATATAAATTTGTGACTGGATTTTTTTTACGTGCATGCACGAATGAGGGAAATTTTAATGGATCTTTTATCACAAAAACTGGCAAATTGATACCAACAAAATCAAAATTTCCATCTTTAGTGTAGAATTTAACTGCAAAGCCGTGAACATCTCTAATAGTATCACTAGAACCACGTTCTCCAGCTAGTGACGAGAATCTGACAAAAACTTTTGTTTTTTTACCGATTTCACTTAAGAAGTCAGCTTGACATATATCAGTAACATCGTGGGTAACTATAAAATAACCATGAGCTCCAGCACCTTTGGCGTGTACGAATCGTTCAGGAATTCGTTCGCGGCTTAGATGAGTAATAATGTCCATGAAATATTCATCATCTATGAGACTTTTGTAATCAAATGAATTATCTGCATTTAAATAATCCACAGGTGCGCCATTACTTGTAGTTAAACTGCCATTATCCATCTGAAATTATAAAATTAATTAATTTAAGTAGGTATACTTTTCTCATAATGAGTTTTAGCGTATGAAAGTGGTGGAATTTCATATAATTGACTCGAAGCTTATCTTACACATTTATAAAGGAACCTGATTTTACTGTGGTGACTTAAATATCCGGTTATTGTTAAGAGTATTCTACAAAGTTTTAACACAGTAATACGGAACTCACTTAGGGCAATTACGAATGGATAATGTATTTTTGCCATCGAAGCATCATTGCTTGATACTCTTAAGTTTTAGGTTACTTAAGAGTCCAATATAACAACGCATTCAGGGTTCAGGGTCCGTTAGCATGCCGGAAGCACTGCAACGTTGCCACTGCAGTGCTTCCGGCATGCTAACGGATTGGCATGGGCGCGTCAATGGATTTCATGCTGTTATGCGTAAGAGGTGCGCGTCTCTGCTGCAGAGGTTGCGAGTTAGTTCAAACAGCATTCTTAAGTTTAGGATGTCGTTTGAACTGGTTCGCAGGACCTAAACGCGCTTGCGGACCGCTGGAACTCACTAATGTTGCGCCACTGAATACGGGTGTACAACCTCTGGTCGCTGGTCGTATTCAAAAGGTTTAATTATTCATATTTTATTTTTATTATTGTTAACTATTACTAGATTTAAGATTAAAATATCTTCACGCCCGTATCCCCGAAGGAGTAGGCAGAGGTGCAAGTGCATCCGCGATTAGCCGAAGATACTTGGACCCACAAATGTGATAGGTGGCAAGCCTATCGCCAACCGGGCACTTTTCCGATCCCGAGCAACTTTGTGTTTCTCAGAAAACTGAAGATTTAAGATTTAAGAATTTTATATAATTAGCATCAAAATGTATATGGATAATAATTAACGTCTGAAATAAAAAGTTATTATTATTTTAAATTCAGTTTAATATCCTAGCATATCCGTGGCAATGTAATTATCAGCTTTTTGTTGGTATTAAAATAAATAATGAGAATCCTCTGCTTGTATCTTGTATTATGTATTTACTTTAAAAATGTTTACGTTGGTACAAAAAAAATATACTGTTATTATAAGCAGCCTGTTTTAGTTTCAGTTGTCCAGATATCTGTCTGTAATTAAATTGTGGGAGGTAAATTTTACCCAATTTCTAGTGTTCGATTAAGCTAAAATTTGACACACATATTCGCTTTCTGCGAAGAGCCACGATTATTTTAATGCCACAACTTTTAATCTATTACACTGCACGATACAAAATGGCGATTTTACGAGTTTTTATTTAGTAATAATAATAATAACATATACACTAGCAAAACACGTGCGAATAATTTGCGTTAAATAAGTCTAATTATTATCACTTTACGAAATTACTTCAAAATTATTTTTTCCCCGTGTTGGTCCCGGGCTCCTTTGAAGAATAGGCCAACTGCCGTTCTGCCAGGTGGCTACTAGGTGGTAGAGTTCTGCATTGTCTCGCCCGGGTTTGGTACCACCGCCTTACATATTCCTGCCGCAATAGCGTCAGTGCTTGTTATTGTCGTGTTCCGGTTTGGAGGGTAAGGTAGCTGGTAAACTTATGCATGTGGCATTAGACCTCGCTATAAGATATCATCGCACCATTAAAATCACCATTAAAACACAAACACACCCCATACACACACACACACACATACATATTATACGCAAATATATGCTCTATGTCATCATATCTCATCTAATACCTTTAAACGAGCAATTCTGGTATATATATAATTGGAATCTCGGAATCGGCTCCAACGATTTTCATGAAAGTCACAAATTAGGGGTTTTTCGGGTCAAAGAATCAATTTATCAAAGTTCCAGGTCCAACAAAAGCTCGGTTCCCAAGATATGGGTATGTGAAAAACCGAACAAAGCTCGGCCAGCCAGATATTATATAATAATGAGAATATATATAAATATATAATTGGAATCTCGGAATCGGCTCCAACAATTTTTATGAAATTTCGTATATAGTATAACAATTTTTATGAAATTTCGTACTCGTTTCGGGAGCGATAAATCGATCTAGGTAGGAATCATTTTTCGAAAATGATTTTGATTGTGTTTTATCGATAATAAAGTTTTTGTCGAATATGCTAACCAAAACTCCACTGACTCGGGCTATCGTTACACTTAACGAAGTTCATGCCAGGTTGGATATATTTTCATCCAAATTAAGTGAATTTGTAAAAGTCTTGCTGTGTGTCTTGTGTTATTCATAGTTGTATAGTTATGTTTTGTTGTAAATGTTACGTCATATCACTTGTTTTAAGTATACATAGTTATTGAGTGTTGTATTGTCATGTGTAGTAATGGATTGTTTTGTCGTCCTATTATCGCATTGGGTCTGTGCCTGTAATGATAGTAGGAAAATTATGGAAATAAATAAATAAATAAAAGTCCCAATTAAAACTGAACATCTATTGGCGAATAATAATACTATTTTTTGTATTGTAAGTTATTCCAGCAGATGGCATTGTTAAGTAACACGAAGTCAATGAGTGTTTGCTTTGAGGTTAGACTAAGAAAATCAATTGTTTATCTAATGTGAAAAAATCAAAAGCAATATCCATGTTACAAAATGAATTCAATAATCTATGTGAATAGTCACATGATGCAGGACTGGTAATAAACGCAAATAAAACTAAAGTCATACGTGTTTGTTCAAACCACCCCAATAACGTTGACCAACCCATAACAATTCTTGCACATAGTCATGTTTGCTTGCATAAGATCGTTCCAGTTTTAAACAAGTGTAATTGTGACCCTTTAGAACAAGTTACTTACTATAAATATCTAGGTTTTATAGTGGACGAGAGGTTCAACTGGACTCAACACATTGATTATATCAGTAAAAAGTTAAGAGCTATGTTAGCTAAATTTGCTATTTTGAAATATAAAATGCCTTTTCCTATTCTTTTAAATCTGTATAATGCAATTGCTGAGTCCTTAATTTCATACGGTATTACGAGTTATGGTAAAACGTTCAAAACGGTCAAAAAATTACCGGTACATAATAAATTCAAAATGCTACTACTACAAGAACAATTCCTTAATAAAGACTTGCAAATAAGAATTGAACACAAAATCACTACAAGATCTGTACTAAAAGAAAACTAATAATACCTAGAGAACATAATTACTATGGTAAACGAACAAATAAATATCTTATACCTACTTTAATAAACGAAATTCCTCCAATAGTATTAACAGATATTACCGATGAGAACTACAAACGCATTTTAAAAAAATATTATTACGATATGCTGCAGAAGACGTAAATTCATAATGTATATTTATTAAATGTGTGTATGTATGTGTATATATATATATGTATGTATATAATATAATGATATGAACCAACAACTAACAATATATATATATATATATATATATATATATATATATATATATATATATATATATATATATATATATATATATATATATATATATATATATATATATATATTAAATTTATGACATTTAAAATTCATGACTGAAAACAAATATTTATAAATGTAAAAAATAAAGGCCATGCTCGCCAAGGAATTTTTCAACCTATACCGTCCGACAGTGTAAACTAGTACGAAAGTTGAAGTTAATCGCTCATGGGTTAGTTGTTGGTTCATATCATTATTAAATAACTTTCTACAGTTTGTTTATAATACACATAGCTAATAACCATTAGATGTCACCTTTACAGCTTGTATAATAATTTTATTAAGTGAAAATAAACAATTTGAATTTAAAATCAACATCAAATTCAAATTGTTTATTTCAAATCAATTAACAGCATAAGAAACAAGAGGATATAACTTATTTTTATATAATAATTAGGAACTGTGGTAGACAAAGGGTATAATATATATGGTATGAATTTTTAAAGTTTAAAAATATACAAACTTTAGTTAAGATATGCGATGATTTTAACATGAAAAAACCTTTATTAATTTTAAAGCTAAAGAATTGCAAAGCGGCTTATTTACGGTCCGAATAATATGATTTATATTTTTTTCTTTTTTCATCAATTAAGTAATGAAAGCTTTAAATTTTTTCTTTATTTATTTTTCTTCCCACATTACTTTCTTTGGGTGCTGAGTTTTTTCTAATGTAATTTGACTTTAAAGTCTTTCTGTAGTAGTAGTTCTGCTTGGACGACTCCTACAGAAAGTAGGATGAATGTTGTTCATATTATAAGATTTCTATTAATTGGACTCTTTCTTGAACCCAACTTTTTCTTCTATTTTATACGATTGCCACTGTTCTGTTTGCCTGCATTTTGTACCGGTATTCTGTCGCATAGCGTGTTAATATATTTGGTGTCTAAATATTATATTAATATGTTATCTAATATGGTTGCCTCTTTCCATCAGGAGAAGCGACTGCTTGTTTGCTTTCCAAACAAAAAAATGTATTATGATATAAAAACATCCGCTTATTTGCTATTTAAATTTTACAATGTTAAGTTTATGTATAGAAATAATGTAGCTGGCAAGTTTTCTGTCGAGTTAAGCAGCTGTAAGATTAATAATATCGTTTGTTTCACTCACTGGGTGACTTTCTTTGTAAAATTTTAGTTGCTGCAAATCGGGATCAAATTTTTGAGCATATGTCTCCCATAACATCAAAAGCATAATTGCAAACGTCCCACCTGTAACATATTAAACTTGATACAGAAATTATTTAAAATTTAGCAAGCGTTGTCCTCAGCGTCTTTGTGGTAAGCCCGACATTGTCTTCCAGTGTTTGGCTAGTTTCTTCATTACGATTTCGAACTTATGTTAAATAGACCATTTGTCTTTTAAAACGATAAATGTGCCATAGCCGTTTTGATTCCTTACTCCTGGGGTAAAGTTTTACAGCATTTCGCCGGGATTGTCAAAATCGCCTTATAAAATACTTAGTGATAATATACTATATCTGCTGTCCTCAGACTAAAAGACGGTTAAGTGACAAAACAGTTTTTGAGTTAGAGCTAAACACGCGAGATTATTTTGAAATCGATGCTCGTGATTAAGCGGTGGTATGAGTCCCGGGCGGGACAATGCAAAACTCTGCCATAAGATAGCAACCCACCATTAACATCCTTGGTGTCTATAGGCGATGGTTCACTCTTTTCATCAGGAAATCCATCTGCTTGTTTGTTGTCTTATAATATTAAAAAAAAGCTAGTAGCCACGATGGTAGTGACTCACATAGCTAATCGGTTGCCTTTTTTGACCTGCCTGGCAGAACGGCAGTTGGCCTATTCTTCAAGGTAGCCCGGGACTAACAAGGGGAAAAAATTCTGTAAACGATTGACATTGCGGGCCATCCTTGAAACTTTCCGCTAAATTAAGATATTTTAAGCTCAAAAGAGTAAAAAGTATAGCATAGATTTTTTCATTTGAAACATCTATTTTGTTAATATGGCATTATATTGATTTTTGAAAAGCTGTCTATTTTGGAAACGATGATTGAGTTTGATCTTTTGAATGGCATTCAACTTAATTTTTGAGATCTTAAATATTGCATTAGCTAAATAACCGATAGCTTAAAAAATTTCGAAGAATGTCAAACAACATTTTTTTATGTATTCGTCATTGATAAATTACAAACGCGAATTCACCGATTTTGATCAAATTAACGGGATTTGACGCAGTTTTTTAAGGAGAAAAGTTGATAAGATTTTTAAGCCAATCGTTTTATTAGCTTTAAGTTATTTCAAAAAATTATGCAAGTTTGCTAAAAACAACGTAATCTTAATAATAATAATAATTCTTTATTTGCACGATATAATAATAATAATAATAATAAAATTTTCAACAGATATCCACATGGAATTTGGAATAGACAAATGTAAAATACAATCAGTTAAAAAAGGTAAATTACAGACTAACGTTTATACTCTTAACAACTACGAACAAATAGACCCTGTGGATGAAATAGAAGGTTATAAGTATTTAGGCTATCAGCAATCACAACAAATTCATACCAAACAAATTAAAATAAATCTGACTCAGAAATTCAAAGGCAGATTAAGTAAAATATTAACTACTCACTTAAATTCTCGTAACACAACCAAAGCGATAAATACCTACGCAGTATCCACCCTCTCATATTCTTTTGGAGTCATATCTTGGTCCCAAACTGAACTAAAAAACCTGCAAAGAATGATTAATACAACTATGAAGAAAAACCGGAAACATCACCCGCGCTTCTGTATTCAACGTCTCACTCTTCCACGTGCCGAAGGAGGCAGAGGACTTATTGATATACAAAACTTACACAACAAAATTGTAACAGATCTCAGGGCATTTTTTTACAAAAAATCATTAAGTTCTCATCTACATAATATAGTAGCGCAAACTGGTTTTAAATATACTCCCTTAAATTTAAGAAATAACAACTTTAGTTTACCTAACAACGATAAACAACAGAAATTAGAAGTATGGACACAAAAATCACTGTACGGAAGACATCGCCTCGATCTTACTAATGAAAATGTTGATAAGGCTACATCTAATACTTGGTTAAAAAGAGGAGAACTGTTCCCAGAGACCGAGGGATTCATGATTTCTATTCAGGATCAAGTCATAGAAACTAGAAACTATAAAAAGTACATAATACGTGACCAAATAACACAAAATGACTTCTGCCGTCACTGCCACAGCAATCCTGAAACAATTCAACATATAACTAGCGCCTGTAAATCTATCACACAGACAGATTATAAGCATCGGCATGATCAGATAGCTGCAATAATTCATCAATACTTAGCACACAAATATAATTTGATTAAGGAAAAAACAGCATATTACAAATACATACCACAAATAATTTTAGAGTCTTCTACTCACAAAATTTACTGGGACCGAACTATCCTTACAGACAAAACAGTTCATTTCAATAGACCAGATATTACACTACTTGATAACTACTAACAAAATAGTTTATCTGATCGATATTGCCGTTCCAAATACACACAATCTACAAACCACTTTTACAGAAAAAAATACAAAATACACCGACCTAGCAACGGAGATAAAAAGTCAGTGGCAAGTCAGTACAGTTAAAACTATTCCTATCATAATTTCCTCAACAGGTGTCATACCTAAAACCTTACACAATAGCCTGAAACAATTACAAATTCATCCACTTACTTACATCCTATTACAAAAAGCTGCTATTTTAAACACATGTCGTATTGTTCGAAAATTTCTGTCACTCAGTTAAACAACACACAAACATGTCCTTACTTTCGCTTGGTGAAAAACCCGTGAAAGTGAGTTTAAAATCCCTTTTATTATAAAAAGGAGAAAAAGAAGATAAAAACAACAACAATAATAATAATAATATAATTTTTACTATATAATTTTATCATTGAATCCAATAAAAAGTGGCTACAAAATATAAAAATAAATATGATAATTTTAAGCAAATATATATATCCACCTACTACTTCAGAACGTGACAGTATAGTGAAATATAAACAAATACCAAGAAGAATACTAAAGACAATGGCAAATAAAATATGATAACAAGATCGAGGAAGGCTACACAGGAGAACGCACGCCCAATAACGCAGCCCGTCGCACCCAGTGGCTCCGCGTCGTCTGAGGAGGAGTACCCCTCCAGAACACGATGCGTTGAGCAGTGACGACGAGCTGCCGCCTCCAGCGCCGCGCTGTAGCCTGCGCCGCACCGAGGGAGGCCACCGCCGCCGCGCTTCTGACCAGCAGGACGACCCGCCCCGCATCCGGTCCCCGCCGTCGGTGGTGCAGTGCGCCGCATGAGATGAACGCGAAAAATAAACGAAAATGTCATGCGAGCGTACTATGGGGCGACAGAGGGAGGAACTAGCCTCACTGCATGACGATCCCGTTTGCTGCCTCTGTATCAGGTCCTTGAGCCGGAACTAACCGTGTCGACGCAACGGTTATCGGATCAGGTGCGGTTCATTCAACGCAACCGTGCGTTGGATGCAGCTACACTTGACAGGCTTCGCTCCGAAGTAGTTGTCTCCACGTCCACCACCGATCAAATTCAGAAGCGAACTCAGTCACCGAGTGTTCCTCCAGAAATAAGGCTGGCGGATGGAAATTATAATGTGATGGACATTGAGACTACAAACGTAAGTACCCACGAATTAGAGCAATTGAGGAGGACTTTGGAAGATGCGATTCTTGAATTTAAATCTATGCCGATTTGTGAGAGGCCGCTACTACCACGTTTTCCCACACACAAACGCAATATGGCACTAGTGATGGCTTTAGATGGCATGCTAGATTCTTATTTACGATCTAGCCAAAATCTAGCTGATACACATTCAATCCTCTATTGTGCGGGTGTCACAGCGTGCCGTATCGCTCATGTCAGTTTTCCAGTATCTGACAGGGTTATACGGTCCACTGAAGATGTACCTGCATGGCAGAAGAGAATTGAACGGCGTATCAGTGCCACTAGAGCTATCATTGGTAAGCTAATTTGCTTTAGATCAGGAAACATCCGACCGAAGGTTATGCGTTTTGTGACACAAGCCTTTGCCGGTACAGGTGTAAGTCCACAGGACTATATGACTTGTGTCACATACCGTATAGACTATCTAAAGCAGAAAGTTTGTGCGTGGAAAAACCGTATTCGTAGATACAAAGAACGGATAAACAGGTTTAACCAGAATCGAATTTTCCGAAGTGATCAAAGAAAGGTGTATAGAAGTTGGGAGGAACCCGCTACTGGGATGGTTGATGGGCAACTACCAGATATTCAAGAAATGTCTTCATTTTGGAGAAATGTCTGGTCTGTGCCAGTCAATCATATCAATGGTGAATAGGTGAGAGTAGTTGAGCGCTCGTGTGAATTATTGCAACCCATGGCGTCTATAAGTATAACGCCCCAAGATGTGAGAGAAGCAGTTCGTTCTACTCACAACTGGAAATCCTCAGGACTAGACGGACTGCATAATTTCTGGTTGAAATGGTTGCAATCTTCACACGAGCTCTTAGCTGAACAATTCCAGGAAGCTATTGAATCCGGGTGCCTCCCATCTTTTATGACAACAGGACTCACCTTTCTGCTCTACAAATCTGGTAGTACCACAGATCCGAAGAATTTTAGACCTATCACATGCTTGCCTACACTTTACAAGCTCCTTACCTCCATTTTGAGATCAAAATTAAAACAACATTTTTATACAAATAACATTTTAGATCCTGCTCAAAATGGATGTAGGGCTGGGTCACGTGGTACTAAAGAGCAACTCCTCATTGACATGGCCAGTAATCATCAAGTTCGTAGAAATAGAAAGGGTCTCGCCGCCGCTTGGATTGATTACAAGAAAGCCTACGATTCAGTGCCTCATTCATGGTTGTTACGAGTGATGGAACTGTACAAAGTTGATACAGTTCTATGCGATTTCCTACGCTCATGTATGAGGCAATGGACCACGACGCTCTGTCTTCCTACGGGTGGTGAGAGTTTTTGTATTTCTCAACCTATAAGGATAGAGCGTGGAATTTTCCAGGGTGATAGTTTGAGTCCTTTATGGTTTTGCTTGGCTTTGAATCCCTTAAGTGTCCTATTTAGGGATTCAAAGGTAGGCTATCGGTTTCGTAGAGAGGGTGAAATCATTTCTCATCTCTTATATATGGATGATCTTAAACTCTTTGCATCTAATAAATATGATTTGTTGTCATTGCTCAACCTTACGCAAAGGTTTAGTAATGATATCAGAATGGAATTTGGTGTAGATAAATGCGGGGTCATACATGTACAGAGAGGCCGAGATCTGAACAGCGAAAATTTACAACTCTCAGAGACAGTGTCTTTCAAATCTCTCTCTGAAACCGAAACCTATAAATACCTTGGTATGTTGGAGTGCTTAGGTATACAGGATGGGGACATTAAGCAGTTGGTGACTGAGCGTTTCTTTGGCCGTCTGACAAAAGTTCTAAAAAGTCTTTTGTGGTAATAAGGTGCGTGCATTCAACAGCTGGGTGATGCACCTGCTTGTGTACACCTTCGGCATACTAAAGTGGACTCAAACTGAGTTGGACGCTCTGGACTGTAAGGTCCGTAAACTACTGACAATGTATCGCATGCACCATCCACGTTCATCAGTAATGAGATTATATATCCCACGAAAGTACGGGGGTCGCGGCTTTCTTAATGCCAAAAACCTACATAATCGTGAGGTGTATAATCTTAGGGAATATTTTCTCCACGTCGAATGTGGAATGCATTGTGATGTTGTTGCAGTAGATAATGGTCTGACACCGCTCTCCTTAGCTAAAGAGAACTGGCACAAACCAGTGGTACTCAGCACTCAGGACCGCTTGAACGTATGGAAAAGCAAGGAGTTACATGGACGGTTCTATCGGGTTCTTTATGGGCCTGATATTGATTTACCGGCGTCCACTGCCTGGCTACGATTTGGTGACCTCTTTGGAGAGACTGAAGGATTTGCCTGTGCAATTGCTGATGAAGTTGTCAAGACGAATAATTACCGGAAATACATCATGAAGGATGGCACGGTCGACATATGTAGGGCGTGTCACCGTCCTGGTGAGTCCATCAGGCATATTATTTCCAGTTGTTCTCATCTTGCCAATGGAGAGTATTTACACAGACACAATCAAGTGGCCAAGATTATTCATCAACAACTTGCTCTTCGATATGGTCTAGTAAGTTTTGAAGTGCCGTATTATAAGTACGCACCGGAGTCAGTTCTAGAGAATGGCCGTGCTAAGCTCTACTGGGATCGATCTGTCATCACGGACAGGACTATTATCACAAATAGACCCGATATCGTGTTGGTAGATCGAATGGAGCGCCGGGCATTTATTGTTGATATCACAATCCCGCATGACGATAACCTCGTGAAAGCAGAAAAAGAAAAACTATCTAAGTATTTGGACTTAGCTCACGAGATTACCGACATGTGGGGTGTGGAGTCAACAATAATTGTCCCGATAGTTGTTTCTGTAAACGGTTTAGTAGCGAAGAGTCTCGACCAACACCTACGAAAGCTCTCCCTACAGTTCTGGATCAAGGGCCAGATACAGAAGGCGGCAGTGTTAGGAACGGCACGTATTGTGAGGAGGTTTCTTTCTCTGTCACCCTGACCACCGGCGGCTTAGCTGCAAGGCTCCCATCGGCGGGAAACCTATTTTTATATATTTATTTTTATAATATTGTATTTTTTTAATATTATAATTATAAATGTATGTAAAATAAGAAGAAAAATGTAAATAAAGAATAATAATAATAATAATAATAAAAATGATGTGGTGTCGTGGGATACCAGGTAGGAACGAACTTCCTTCGGCTAAACGGCACTACTCGCTTGTGTACGCGACTGTCGCGCCTGCGCACGTGTCATTTAACGCTTTTATTCCACGCATTTTTTCTTACGGTTTTACTATCACATTTTTTTCAGTTCGGTCGCGCAGCAAAATCCCTATGCCCTCCAAGTTTGCCGTAAGGAACTTCGTTCCAATAATAATAAATAGTCCTTCTTACTTCACCATATAATGTCATGCAAATTTTTCAGCTTGTGTATTTTATAATTATTTAACTTTAATTTAACATATTTTTATGAAATATAAATAATTACAAATGAAATAACCAGTAGTCAGTGTTAAATTAAAATTTTACAAATACCTATCAAATCTATAAATATAATAAAATCGTAGGAAAGTCAAAACTCTACATTGAATATTTTTTTAAAAGAATACTTGGGGCGTGATCTATAATCGATTCCGAAGCCAAAAATATAGTTTTTAGAATTTTTGTCTGTTTGTCTGTTTGTCTGTTTATCTGTTTGTCTGTTTGTCTGTTTGTATGTCCGGGGTAAACTCAAAAAGTACTGCATGGATTTACTTCAAATTTTGCATGAATATTACTGACAGGTCGGGTCAACATATAGGCTACATATTATCACGCTATCACCTACAGGCGAGGAGCAGTGCGGAGTAAACAAAGTACGCGCGGACGAAGTCGCAGGCAACAGCTAGTAATACAATATAATCTCATCTATACTAATATTATAAATGCGAAAGTTTGGATGTATGGATGGATGTTTGGATGGATGTTTGTTACTCCATCACGCAAAAACTACTGAATGGATTTAAATGAATTTTGGCACACGGATAGATGATGACCTGGAATAGCACATAGGTTACTTTTTATCCCGGAATAATTAACTGCTCCCGCGGGATTCGCCAAAAACTTTTATAATGCGGCGGGCTGCACGCTGCAGCTAGTGTGATATAAATTTACAATTACCAGTAATCTAAATACATTTAAATATTTGTATATTTTACATTTTATTATATTTATACAATACAATAATTAATCAAAAAAGAGTCAATATGATATAAAATCAACTTACTACTTTGTATTAGCAATTAATTTCAACTTTGATTAAGCAAAATATTATCTGTTTTTACATTACAATAATTAATATTAATTATTACTTAGAATTAAAATTTTGAAGTTATCTAATATATGAGTGTGTGGCTATCAAAAAAATTTTTTTTTGATGAAAAGCTCCCTTACATCATAAAAACGTTTATTTCGGTAAAACAACCATTTCGGTAATTCCCTCTTAACTTTATTAAGTGCTAGATCCTTAATATTATTAGGTATTTTATTAAATATTTTAATGGCCATAAAATAGACATTTCTTTGGAATAATTTAATATTACACTTTGGTATTAACAACTTATTGGCATGCCTAATAGACCTAGGATTATGTTCTATATTTAGTTTAAAAAAATGTGGGTATCTTTTGTCAAACATTGCAATATCCCTAATATACATACTGGTAATGTTAATATTAAGTTATTTTTAAACATTAGTTTGATGTTGTATATTGTTCTTAGGCATCTCTTTTGGACTTTAAAGGCTCTATTTACATCTACTGAGTTACCCTACAAAATTGAGCAATAAGAAAAGACTGAGGATACATAGTCACGATGTGCACTAAGAGCTGCTTAATTAGATACAAGTTGACTCAATCGTCTTACTCCATATATAAATTTATCTAACTTAGAACAAATTGTATCTACATGTGATTTTCAATTTCAATGGCGATCATACATAATTCCCAGAAATTTTATAGCATCTATTTCCTCTATTAATTGATCATTATATCTAATTTCTATTAGTATTTTTTTCATATTTACATTATTGAACTGTATTATTTTGTTTTATTTATATTAACATTCAAATTCTTCATATATATCATAAACTTCTGCAAACTTTCATTTTGAAATACAATTTAAAAATTTATTCTCGTTTTCTTTGCTAAAATCTTTCACATACTCTGTCCAACAAGCATTATGTATTGTTTGTTCTGTTGCTATTGTTATAACCTGACCCGTCTCATGATCTGAAAGGGCTAAATAATGAGTCATAGCTTTTGCAGTTTTTATATTGCTTATAATAAGATCTATACATAAAGACAGCCGAGTTTGACAATTTATGTGTGAGACCATATTATAATTATGCAATATGCTTACTGATTCTGCTGAGTATTTAGTTTTAGCTAAAAGATCGATGTTCCAGTCACCGCATAATATAATATTTTTGTTTTTCTTTTTTAGGCTCAATGTATATAAAAGATCTTCCATCTTCTGTAAAAATATATTAGGGTCACTTTGAGGAGTTTTGTAAATATAAACAACAATTAATTTTTGTGATGGCACTTCGATGCCGCAACACTCAAAGCATTCCGTCGTGTCCATTTTTTAAAAATAATCCATTGTTATAAAGTGTATGTCTTTTTCAACTGCAGGTCTGAGCCTTTTTAACAAAAATTTCGGTCAAATAAATTACATCGGTTTTATTATATATTTTGTTTAAATCCATTACAGATAAATATAGTAGTTCACATTTATTAATGGCGCCAGCAATATTCTGGTGCAGTATTGAAAAATTACAATCGAAAAAACTGCTTTTTATTTTTTTATCGCTTAAATTTGATTTTTGGCCCGATGTTTTATCATCTTTTATACTTTTAAAGTAATGCGGAATCGTACCTTTATCGCTTTTTTGTTTTTATTTGATGGATGTAGTATTGTGTAGAGTTATTTTGACATCAACATTTTTAACACTAAAATAATAGGGTATAGTCCATTTTTTATAGCATTTTGTCTGTAATTTGCTTAAGTGACCTTTCTTACTCGGATTTGTGTATTGTGATACATCCATACTATACTAATATTATAAATGCGACAGTAACTCTGTCTATCTGTCTGTCTGTTACGCTTTCACGGCTAAACCGCTGAACCAATTTGGATAAAATTTGGTACAAATATAGTTTGAGATCCAAGAAAGGACATAGGATAGTTTTTATCCCGGAAATCCCACGGGAGCGGGAACTATGCGGGTTTTTATTTTAGAAATTTTTCCACGCGAACGAAGTCGCGGGCACAGCTATTTTTTTATATTTCATGTAACGCTTGTTTCAAGAAATATGTTCCTAAATTTAACCTAGCCAGCTTATTTTTAGGTAGTTTTAGAAAGATACAATTATTATACAACTTCAGAATAGAGTGAATATGGTTGTTTAATAAATTTTCGTTTAATGTTGTATTTGATACTACAGGAACTACAAACACTTTTGTGTTTTGGAGCTTTTCTAATGTCATACTTAGTTGTCTACCGACATCATGTGGATTTGTGTCGTTTGATCCTTTGCTAAAATTATGCTGTCATCATTATTTAAGTTTGAGAGCTTATTGCAATCTAAAAGAATGTCTTGAGCTTTCGCATTAGGTTTCGTGAAGCCTGTAATGGTATATTTGTTATTCCATTTGGGTTTTAATGTCCTAATCATCATAGAAGACATCCCAACTAATTGTTGATCTCCATAAATAAAGATTCGTGATTTTTTTCTACTTTTGCTTTTAGGTCGTCTTCTTGGGTCATTTTAATAAAGTCACTAAGAATATAGCTTAGTGACTTTATTATAAAAAGATGACTTCTAACAGTTGTATTTTCTTGTGTTATGATATTGAATTTTGAAATTCGTGGGCTACATTCATTGCTAGCTTTTATTTTTGCACGCTTTTTGCACTTAAGTTTTCTCAAAAAAAATTTCGGGTGGTTTGCTAGGTCTAGATTATCTAGCAATGTGAAATCGTCATCCAAATTTTTAGGTATTTGGGTCACATTGTCTGAATTTCCATATTAATCGAATATTGATTTTATTTTCTTCACAGTAGGGGTTGGTATATTTTGATCTGATGCTTCTGAACCCCCTATTTTTTAATAATTTGATCGTTCTTTCATAACGCGATAGAGTTTTTCGCAGTACTGTTTTCTATATTCAATTTTTCTATTTCCGCATGTGCCCTTTTGAGTTCAAGACTTAACTGTTCAATTTGTAATTTGTAATCTATTGTTATGCTTGTATATAAAGCTGAAGTATTTGGCAAACTCTGCATTGAGAAATTAGAACTGCTGTATGTTGTGTTGGTTCTAATATTTTCAATATGTGATAAATCCAGCAGTGACTTAGATAGCTGTTTTTCCTTAGTGTAATAAAAGCGTTGCTCGGTGTATCCATATCTATTTTGTGAACTTATAAGTAGTTTACAATTAATCAACTTTTGGTTTGCGTTTCAGGAAATTGTCTTTATTTCTTACAATATTTATTGTGCTACTCAGTCTTAGTTTATGCAGTCGTGTGCTATGTCCCTTAGCTTAATTTTGTAGAATTTACTATACTAGTATTTTCTTAGTAGTAGCGTAACTTGAAATAATCAATTCAATTAAATGTTTGTGTTACCGTAAGATGTCACTTTAGACAAAAAATGCTTAAATATTTGTAAATTTATAATGATACAAAAAATGGTTGCTCGGATGGAGTTCGATCCTTTGTTTAACTGTCTGTAGGATTACGTGACGCGCACGTCATACCGCTGTTCACTCGGTTACTATTTGCATTGACGAAAATTCGCTATTTATTTAAATATTAGTGCTAATCAAAAAGGCTTAAATTCATTCGATGAATCATCACAGAGGAATTTTTCTGCATCCAATACTATCCTAAAAAGTTTGAACAATTTCATTTTATATTTTTACACTTTTAAACCATTGTTTAATTACTTTGAGTTTTTATTTATTAATAGAATTATTAATTTAGTACTTTAATTCATATTAATTATAGCACTATGAAGTTATTTTAATTGTTACATGTATAAAAAGGAAGAATCCACTTTTTGTCAATATTTTGCACTCTATCACTTAAATAACATTTCCATATATTATAATCACAATAAAATTGTACATACATTTTAGTAATCATTGGTAAGAAGTATATACAAAAACTATTTTTATAAGCACTAAATACGGAGCCGATGTTACTATGGCCACAACGCCTCCGTTAATATTTGAAAAGTTGTAACTTTTGAAAATTAGATTCGATTTTGATTTTTGAAATGGCATTGGACCTAGTTTTTTAAGTACTAAAATATTATAGAATAACAAAAATGATTGGTTGAAAAATTTCGAAGTTATGTCAAAAAATGCTTTTTTAAAATTTTTCGTCAACGATTTCTCCCAAACGGATAAACCGATTTTGATGCAAATTATACATACGTAGTTTTTGAGAAATAGAGCAGATTAGTTTTTGTATTCAATAGGTACAGTAATCTGGAAGTTATATAAAAAGTATATGCTTTGTTAAAATCATATTTGTTTTTTTAATATCATAAGATTGCAAACAAGCAGATGTGTCACCTGACGGAAGGAGTCAACCATCGTCTATAGACACCAAAGATGTCAATGTTGCGTTGCTATCTTGTGGCGAGGTCTTGTACCCCATGCATAAGCTTAACCACTACATTACCCTCCAAACCGGAATACGACAGTGACTAGCATGGACACTATTGCGCCAGAAATAGGTAAGGCGATGGTATCAGACCCGGGCAAGTCAATCCAGAACTCTACCACCTAAAGGCCATGATGGTAGCGACTCGCATAGCCAATCCGTCGCCTTTTACGACCTGCAGGGCAGAACGGCAGTTGGCCTATTCTTCAAAGGAGCCCGGGACCGACACGGGGAATATTATTAGTAAAGTAGTTGCAAAAAAAGTTTAGTTCTCTGTTAATTTAATATTTATAATCGATTAGTGGAAACCCATGATAAGGAAAACTACTGTCAAAGTTATGTCAAAAATTTAACAGGACGCACGCACCATTGAGATTATTTCTGATTCGAAGAGGAATATGACTACAATTTTTTTTTGTATCAATAGGGAAGCTCTTGACCACGATCTCACCTGATGGCAAGCTAAGATGTGGCCTAAGATGGAACGCACTTCCCTAGAAGGTTCACTCTTCTCTTGAAGATCCCCAGATTGTACTCATCGGGGAACACAGACTCGGGAAGCATGTTCCAGTCCTTCCCGGTTCGAATGAAGAATGTCAGAGTTTGTCCGGGTACATGGGACGTCCACAATATGGCGATGCCTAGAATTTGTGCGCCTCGACGATCAATAAAAAAATGGGGATGGTGGAATTAATTTGTCCGCAATGCACTATTCAAAACGTATCTGATAAAAGACCGATAAACTAGTCACTCTGCGACGATGAGCGGGGCTCTGGAGTTTTTTGCCTACGAGGTCATCATCGTTTATGAGCTTCTTGGCTCGCCTCTCTATCACTTCAAGCGTCTCCAGCTGGTATTTGGCGGATTTATCCCAGAGGTGAGAGCAGTATTCCATGCAGGAACGAACTTGTGCTTGATAGAGGTTGAGCAACTGCCCTGGGCTGAAATACTGTCTCACCTGTGACAAGAACACCTTTGTCGCATAATATTTTATATCTATGCTACCCAGATAGCACTTAGTAATACATCATAAATATACTTGATGTCTATAGGCGACGGCTGCTTCTGTCAAAACTTCAAAGCAAAGCAAAAATTAATTAAACTAGTATATATGTATGTACATACATCTATCGATCAGTATAATCGACGGATTTGATCAAAAAGCAACAGAGAATTTTGCCATCCAGTTGACAACGGCTCAGTTGGTAAGAGCGTGCCGGCAAGGAGTAAGGTCGCAGGTCCAAGTGTGATATCGAAAATTTTCTTTGTTGCTTTTAAAGTTTTTCAAAACAGAGGAAGCCTACGAATTCAAAAATATAGCAATTCTTACCTGCTTTCATTTTGTTTTCCATGGCTGATTAACAAATAAAGTCACTTACTGCTGTTTCTTTAATAATAAAACGTAAATTGAGGACAAATCATCTGATATAAAACGTGTTCCACAATCTAATTTAAAGTTTATCATGTATTACCCAGATAACTAAAGTAGGGCATTCACCTTGTGTTAATTGCAAAGTTATTTAATTCCTTATTTTTAGGGTTCGTACCAGAACAGAACCCTTATACGATCACACGTGGGCCTTTATGTTCATCCGTCACAGCCAATTTGCTATAACTCTATTGGACCGATTGAGTTGAAATTTAGTACACTATATTATGGAAGTTGGTGCCCCAAATACGTCTAACGTAAATAAATGAATTCAAATAAAGTGCGTGTCAATATTTAACCTATTTAATGACGGATATATCCGCACCACGCCTGTAAAACTTCTCCAATTTCATTTTATAAGTTGGATGACTATTACTCAAAGACCTGTCAAGTCGTCAGAGCCGTGATAGTTTTCTTTTAATTTCATTATATTTATTACTACCGTAAACCAACCGTTTAGTTGACAGACTGGGAGGTGGAGACCCTTGTCTCTAACAATAATTACCACCATAAAGCTTAATATTTCACAATTTTATTATTTTTTAAGATTTTATGTATTATCACATTGTTGTGGAGACTTATATGTGCAGTCATGACAAGTTACAGCTTTCTAGATTCAAGACCTAAAACAATTCAACAATTCAAGATCTAAAAAAATCCCAATCTAGAAGTGAGACTTACTTTTCGATTGCTATCGAGTTTTCAAATAAAGATTCCCAGAAAATTATCCAAAAGTCATTAGATACTTTGACCAAGAAAAAGTTGTTTTTAAGATAAATTAACGGGATTTTTGAGGATCCCAATGAAACATCTTAAAAAATTTTTGAAAACATTGAAATTATTATAAATTAATACGATTTAGACATAACTTTGTTGTTTACAGACAATGCATTGGAGAATTGTGGTCTTCACAATTACGTGTACCAAGTACCTAATTTAACCTTCGAAGAAATTTATTTGGAATTACAACAATGCCCAAACAATGCCAAAATTAGAAATTAACAAGCAATCTACATTGCTGTTAATGACTAACATTAGGATACTTTTGGAAAATTCAATTAAAGATTAGCCTAAAAGCATAAATTACGATATTGATATTTATTTGTTGAATTATTACATTATTAGTCTTATCATTTTAATTATGTTATTTTAAGTATGAGCAACATTCAGAAGGACCAAGTGAGTGTGTAGATTTTACAATTCATGCACTCAAAAACATAATATGTAGATGAAGATATATAAACTAAATATTATTTTATTTCATTACATCAAAAAATAGCAGTTTTGAAGCTGCTTAATATAAAATTCAGTAAATTATGTAAATCCAGTAACCGTGACATTAAACATCTGAAACCTTGGCAGTAAGCCATAAGTACTTATCAACACAGCATCTATTTATGTTTCTAGCGTTTATCTTATTCTACAATGATGCTGCTACATCACATTCACGTGATGAAAAAATATGCATCTTTATGAGACGCCTTCTTAATTACATTTTTAATCATTTGAACTGCGTTCTCCGCCGCTACATTTAAAGATGGGTGGTAAGGGTGTGAATATATACGTGTTTAATACCGTAAGTTTTAAAAATTGATTGAATTCAGTACTCAAAAATGGGCCACTGTCGGCTACCACCTGTTGGGTAAGCCTCACCTATCTCCCCCCCACTCTCAATTTATTGATGGTATATTGTACAGTCGTGCGCGTCATTCTGAAAACCTCTATCCATTTCGAACGCACGTCTATCGTCATCAGATACACGTTACCATCTATTGGACCTAAAAATTGCACTGCCACGGTGACGGTGATGTGGCTGGCGGAGCTGCCACGCATTTCGCGCAAATAGCACACGACTTGCACTGTGATTCGACAGCCCCATCTATCCCCGGCCACCATACATAACTTCTAGCTATTGCTTTCATTTTGACTGTACTCGCTTAGTTTAGATATATACGGGAGTTATGTTAGCCGCATATGGCTAATGTAACTCCCGTAGTATCTGCTCCCGCCAACCTGTGGGAACCACCACCCAATAGCATTACATTATACATCTCCAGTAATTGACCCTTCAATTTCAGTCACGTATATACTCTGCAAGACTATGGAGCGTTTACTGAACAGCAGGCTAATGGCACAACTAGAATCAAACGATCTACTCGGTGACCGCCAATACAGATTTTGTCGAAATCGGCCAATTGGGGATCTGCTAACGTATGCCATCTACATCTAGAGCAGGGCCATCGAGTAGCATGGTGAAGCACTAGCTGTCTTTCTTGATATCTCGAAGGCCTTTGACAGGGTCTGGCATGATAATCTTATTGGCAAGCTTCCATTGTACGGTTTGCCTACTGATCTCTACGCTTGGATCTCAAAGATTCTGAGTGGCCGGTCTATTAGATTATTCGTTGACGGCTTCTCGTCCGACCAAATGACTATAAATGCCGGAGTCCCTCAGGGATCATTTCTCTTCGCAACTCTATTCCTGCTACACAGTAACGATCTGCTGAAGCCTGGTATCTATGGGCACTGTTGTGGAGAATTACGTATCCAGTGCGTGGTCCAGGACGGCACAGATCCGGTCATTCAGAGAGGCGCTGGTTAATCGTATGAACCTGCCCTTACAGACAGTCTACGATTGGGGCGATGCCAATCTGGTCAAGTTTAATACGACTAAGGCCCATGCGTGTCTATTCTCTGTTAAATGGAGTCCATTCCACCTATCTCCGTCTTTCCAAGGTGTGTCCATACCGATAATTGACCATCTCGTACCCTCATGTCACCTTAACGCCTACTCTCTACTTTGGTTAGTACACCGAAACGCTTGAGGCGACAGAGAGGCGTGCCAAGAGGCTCTTGAACGACGATGATCTGGTAGGCAAAAACTCCAGAGCCTCACTCATCGCCACAGAGTGGCTAGTTTATCGGTCTTTTATCGAATACATTTTGGAGAGTGTGCTGCGGAATTGAACGACTTAATTCCGCCATCCCCGTTTTCTATCGATCGTTGAGACGCACAGATTCTAGGCATCACCATATGGTGGATGTTCTATGTACCCGGACAAAGCGGTACAACGCAACAGTCTTCATTCGAACTACAAGGGACTGGAACATACTTCCTGAGTCTGTATTTCCCGACGAGTACACACTGGGGATCAAGAGAAGAGTGAACCGGTACCCATATTAAGCCACATATTAACTAACTATCACACGAGATTGTGGTCAAGCGCTTCCCTATCGCACTAAAAAAACAGATTTCTTAATATTACAAACTATTTTTCAACGATTTCCTGGTATCGTTTTGTACTAAAACTTGGCAAACTTGCGTAACTTCAGTAACAATGCAATATTATGTTACCATCCAGTTGATCTCATGATGTAGCCTGGATAAAGAAACTGGAATGGAGAAAGTTTTGATAGACAACCGAGTTTTGGCTCAGTGGTATTTTTGCTATCAGTACACACTAAGTTGAATTAGTACTCATGATGACGAGGATCTAAAGATGGAGCTGAAAAAGTAGGGTTTGGAAGTGTTTATTTCGTTGCAGTAAGTTCTTTATTGTGATGTCGAGGTTACAAATTTCCGAATCCAGATACAAAATGCGAAAAAAATAAACAGTGAACTCCTAAACTCAACAACGTAAAGAACACAGGTCATTTTAATTTTGTACAACCCTTGCGTGTCTTTTGGAGTGACGAACATTAGATAAACTAGAATATTTTCTACGATTTTTAAATCGATTAAATAAAATATATCGCTAGGTACAATTATTTAAAAATAATTGAGACTATAATTTGATTGAATTCTATCATCATATTTAAGTGTTACCATTTTATAAAACTTTAATTACATTTTCATTAAAACAGTAATAAGTTTATATATCATAATTTTCATTATAAGTATCAAATAAAAATTCTCCCTGTTTTTGTATTAAAGAATAGTTAATGCTAATTTATTTTTTGTTCTTTTAAGTACCTATAAAGTGTTTTTGCAAAATCTTAGCTCAGAAGTCTGTCAATCTAACTTAGATTTCTGAGATTAGCAGTTGTACTGAAGACACCCAATGACAAGATAAATACCAAACCACAGACTACTAAGGAGAGAACTGTTTGTTTACGTTAACCTTATCTAAATTCTAACTTTATTTAGCTACTATTCCCCAAGTTTAAAAAATATTTATTAAATGCGTATAAGTTAAGGAGTTGATAGGAGGAAACTTAAGCAATATATTAAACTTTAAGGTATTAACTAAAAATAATGTATGAAGTCTTGCCCGTGTTCTTTATCGGATTAGCACTTCTACCCACCCATCTAGTTTTGACTCATTTGTATTGTTTTTACCACGGATTAAACTGGATACGCCTTTCAAGGCAAAATTACTTAGGTTGTCAGTGTCGCTTGCATTTACACACAGAAATACCGAGTTATAGTAATAACTAACGATTACAAAACTTCAGAGGCATTCTTTAAGCCTTTGTTTTTTATTCGACACGATTAAATAGCACAATATGGCATATTTCTAATTTTTTAGGATATAATAAATCTAAAACCGTTTGCCATTTACATACATTTCCCCGTGTTGGTTCCGGGCTCCTTTGAAGAATAGACTAACTGCCGTTGTGCCAGGCAGGTCGTAAAAGGCGACCGATTGGCTATGCAAGTCACTAACATCGTGGCTACTAGGTGGTAGAGTTTTGCATTGTCTCGCCCAGGTCTGGTACCACCGCCTTACCTATTCCTGCCGCAATAGCGTCAGTGCTTGTCATTGCCGTGTTCCCGTTTGGAGGGTAAGGTAGCCGGTAAACTTATGCATGTGGCATTAGATCTCGCCACAAGATAGCATCGCACCATTTACACCTTTGGTGTCTATAGGCGATGGTTGACTCTTTCCATCAGGAGAACCATCTGCTTGTTTGCTATCTTATGGTATAAAAAAAAACATGCGCTCATATGAGCGGCTACGTATTTTGTGCCCAACACCGCGTCTATTAGTATTTGTGTAGTTTGTGGTTTTGACAAACACCATAGTGCTAGACAATTTCCAAGGTAACATGTTGAAGCTGAAAGGAGATCATAGGAACTTAAAAATAAAAGACAGCAGTACCATCGACCTTGCGGTCGTTTGATTCGTTATTTTCGAAGGGTTTTCGATCAAGGTGGCTTTCAGAGCCTGATGTTAGAGCTGGAGGAAGTCTATAAGACCTCCTAAGCTGATATAGATAACCTCATCGAGTGTGGGATGATTTGGTTGCTTTCCACATTCACTTTGGTGCTGGATTTGGTCCCATAACGGAACAGGATAAGATAAACCTGTCGAGCTTAGACTCTTTTTGTTATATTTTGACAAATACTCTGATAGTAGATGACTTCCAGGGTCTTGATGAAGAAGGAAGGCATTATTTAAAATTTTGAATTACAATTTTGCAACACACCATCGGTGTTAGGCTCGTTTGATTTATTCTTTCGTTCGTGAGTTTGTCTTTGCAGCGGGTTGTTTTGTGGTAGCTGTTGATAGAGCTAAAAGACGTTCATGTTCCTAAGCTATTAAAAATTAAGGTTATAATTAAAGTTAACATACTTACTTTAAATGTTTATTTTGCTTGTGGCTTTAAATAGATTTAGGCCTCGATTAGACTCACTTGATTAATTTTGCCTGTAGTTTTTTAAATAGTCACCTTCTACCTATATAGGGTTTCTTTTAAAGGTCCGGCCAAATTTTTAGGTCCAGTTCAGAATCGATAATATGTACAATATAGGTGATAAAAAAATAATATAAAATATTAAAAATTTTATTTTTATCCGACACAAAAACAAAACGCATGGACATAATTTCAATTACGCAATATCCGAACTAAAAGATTTTAGTGCCTTCAACCAAATTAAAAGTGATCAAAAAAAATGTACTTAGCGTACAGACCACAACATGATACTTCGTGACTTAGAGCTACAGATTAATAATAGTTCCTATCGTAATTATAGGTTAAAATAACACACTGCCAGCATTACAAAGTTCCTTCGTAAGACTCAGTGCATCCAATTCATAAATTTAGTAGGATATTTTTAACAAATTATTTTTATAGTATCTTTGCAATTTTTACAATAATAATTAAAATGCACCTTCATTTCAACATTTAATTTCTAGTTCTTAAATTTGGCCGGACCTTTAAAAATAACCCTGTATTTGTCATCGCTATATTATACATACATATAACAGGCCGCAGCAAGCGTTTATGACACGTGTACACTAGTAGTGGTAGTGCTATGGAATTAAATAACCTGATAATTGTGAGCGAAAAGTGAAAAAAATCTAAGCTATAATTGTAAATCTGTTAGACTTTTGTAATGTTTTGCAAACACGTTTCTTATTATAGAGACCTAAAGAAGCCAACAAAGTTGACAATAAAAAAATTTAAAGTTCACATAAATTTCTTATCCACCTTTTGCTTAAAATCAATTTGATTAAAGAAAAAAACATTGAGCATATGACTATCTAACCTTCCAAACTAAGGTTGCCTTTTGTTGAAATAACAAATGTATTTACATTATACCAGAGAACCTACGTCTTAAATCGGAATTTGTTTTATTATAATATATCCAGTTGTTAAAACATTACGACATGAGCTATACGCCTGAAATGGAGCCACTTTATGGTCAGTTATATTTATTATATTATCATTTCATAAGCCGTGCTTTTAACAGAGATGAAAGGTACATTGCGGATGTCGATAGAAGAGTGTGTACAGAGAACATAGTGAATGGAGTGTTAGGGAGATTATTTAAAAGCAAATTTTTAGTCAAGGTGCTCATCTTGCTCTGCATAATTATGTGTTTATTTTATTATTAGCTGTTGCTCGCGACCTCATTCTCGCGGACTTGGTTTACTCCGCACAGCTCCTCCCCCGTAGGTGATAGCGTGATAATTATTATTTTTTATTATTTATTTATTTCATCAAAAAAATTAACATAAATTTACAAATATTTCAACATCCTTAAACCTCGTTGTAGGTTTGTGTGGATGTTGCACACTTCACGGTTTAAGTATTGATTGATGTTTTAGCGAAGCTACATTACACTACATAAAATTTTAACATTACCATCGCTCTTATCAGTTGAAATAAACTAGTACCTATCTTTAATCAAGTTGCTACTGGGTGTTCCACTCTGTGTCGTTTGCGTACAGGCCATATTCCATTGCTAACTGTAGTTAAAACCAGTTTTGGTCTGATTCATAAATACTTTTACTGTGCATTAAAGATAATGCGATCGTCGTTACGTACACAATATACAATGCGTACAGGCTGCTCCTTTTATTATGATAAAATATGTGTGTGTGTGCAGGTGTACTTGTGTGTGAACAATGCATGTCAGTATATATTTGTGTGTGGGTGTATGTTTGTGTGTGTACTTGTGTATGTGTGTATGTGTGCGCGTGCGTTTTTATCTGCATATAAATTTAATTTAACCGTGTTAAAATTTATATGTACACATGATTAATTATTCTTGTGAGAGTTCGCTCAAGTAAGCACTTAATTTATGGTACTATAATAGCTTTTAATATATGTTTCAAATTATTTTCATTGATTTTATTTCGCATTTCAATATTTATATTATTATTAATTAATCTAGGTACTAAGTAGTCAGTTGTTCTTTCTCCATAAAAATTCCTAGCACTTACAGTACATAGTTTCTTTGTTGTTATTTGTCTAGTTACTATATAACTTTTTCTTTCATTTTCTATATGTTTAAAATAATTCTCTTTAATAAGTGAGAGTTTTATTTTCTAGCTTACAGGCAACACTTTACAATATTTGAATAAGAATTCGGGATCTTTTTTATACTTAATTTTAATTGCACTTGGAACGATAGTTTTTAGGATTCGTAACTGTAGCGTCAATATGTAGCCTATATGTTGACCCGATCTGTTAGTAATATTCATCCAAAATTCGAAGTAAATCCATGCAGTACTTTTTGAGTTTACATACATTGACCGGACATACATTGACTTTCCTACGATTTTATTATATGTATATAGATATAGACGCTATTGCATGGAAGTGAGAGTTGGCTATGTCATAAAAGGGACGAAAGTAGAATATACGTAGTCGAGATGAAACCGCAACGAAAAATATGTGGCGTAGCACTCGCAGACCGGATTCATAAGTTTAAGATGCGTGTATCTGTGTGTGTACTTGGCATCATAGCGCTCAGGGTGGATTTTCTGATTCGCCAACGATTTTTTAATGAAAATCTTATTTTGAGAAATGGTTTTTAGCTATAATTCAATAGAATCTTTTAAACAATTTCATAATCATAACCTCTTTTCAACTTGGTGAATGTAAAGGTTTTGTCGATACTAAATTTTGTATTATGTTACTTTAAAGATATTGAAACGACGTGTTTAACTTAACCTGATGCTGCAAGATACTCATTCAAAGATCATAAACTCTTATTTTACTTGCAATATTCGTATGTAAATAGCAAATTTTCTAAATATTGTAAACTATTTTCAACGACTTACTGATATTTGTTAGTACTAAAACTTGATAAACTTATAAAGTTCAGTGACAAATGCAATATAATGGTAACATTGGATGTAGGAACTGCAAAATTCGGATGCAAAATTTTGACGAAACAACCGTGTTTTGGCTCATTGATTTTACTGCTATAAGTACAAACTAAGTTTAATTAGTACTCATAATGACGAGGACCTGAAGACGGAGCTGAAAAACTGCTATATCTGAAAAATTGGTTTTTTGAGTTTGGTTGTATTTCCAATTATATAAAAATTTTGAAGTTCTGAGATCATCAGATCTACTGTACCATATAACTCACAGATAGAAAGTGTTAACAGTGAATTTTAGAAGCGTTTCTTTCGTTGCAATAAGTTGTTTCTTATGATGACATGTCTCAAAAGATAAAGCCGAATAAGTGACTGAAACTTCCCGAATCCAGGAGCATAATGCCTAGACAGTGAACTCTTAAATTCACCATATCCAGATAATTACCAGTTTGTATTTTTTTGGAGTTGCACTAAGAACTCCTTTTTATCCCGTATTGGCCCGGGCTCCCTTTGAACAATTGATTATCTGCCGTTTGAATCGAATTCGAATTCGAATCTGCAGTCGAATGATTGGCTATGCGTATCAATACCATCGTGACTGCTAGGTGGTAGAGTTCTTTATTTTCTCGCCCGGGTCTGGTACCACTGCTTTACCTATTCCTACTACAATACCATCAGTGCTTGTTACTGTCATGTTCTGATTTGAAGAGTAAGGTAGCCAATAAACTTATTCACGTGGCATTAAGACCCCGCCACATGAATAGCAATGCATCTAAACATCTTTGGTGTCTATAGACGATGGTTGCCTTTTCCCATAGGATAGGATAGCTATCTGCATGTTTGCTATCTTATGATATAAGTCTATTTTGAACAATAAATAATGCGTAAAACTGTTAAGAATGCGAGCAAAAGGCTGGTCAAAAATTTGATTTCACAAAATATGTTAACGGTTGATAACTTTTAAGGGCAACGTTATGAAATTAATGTTTGATGATTTTAGACTTAAAATAATAACTGAAATAATTTTGTTACAGGATTATTTTTATTCGCACTGGTTAGTTTTGCAGCGAGAAGTTTGGCAGCATCCATTCCTTCTTCATGTTCGTGCCCTGAAATATATTTACCATTATGTGGATCAGATAACAAAACTTATAGTAATGAGTGTATATTTAATTGTACACAAAATTATAATAGTAAAAATAATAAACCTCTGTTATTGGTAGCTTACGAAGGTGAGTGTAAGAAATCATGCAATTGTCCGGAAATGTATGATCCTGTTTGTGGCAGTGATGGCGTAACATACGACAATGAATGTTTATTCCAATGCAAGAACGAACCTGGATCGGGTATAATCATAATATGTAAAGACATATGTCCTGGCGAATGTGTGTGTCCATTCAATTATGATCCAGTTTGCGGCACTGACGGTAAAACATATCCTAATGCATGTGCTCTGGGATGTAAAAATAGGAATCAAACGTGCTCAGACCAGAAAATAATAGGTGAAGCTTGTAAAGGGGAATGTCCCGGGTCTTGTATTTGCACTCGGGAATTGAATCCAGTATGTGGTACCAATGGAAAAACTTATGCTAATGAATGTTTACTTCAATGTGAAAACAGACAACGACTTTGCAATAGGCAAAGTATTATTGAAAAAGCATGCAAAGGAGAGTGCCCTACTTCCTGCATTTGCAATGCAGATTATGAGCCTGTTTGTGGTAGTGATGGTAAGACATACTCAAACGAATGCCAGCTAGATTGTGTAAATAGAAATCGCACTTGTCAGGGTCTTGAATTGTTAAACGTCACATGTAAAGCGGAGTGTCCAGGGGATTGTTTTTGTCTTGATATCTATGACCCAGTATGTACAAACGATGGCGAAACATATCCTAGCAAATGTGATCTTGAATGTGAAAATAAAGTACGACTGTGTCAAGGTCTCGAACCAATAAATATTACCTACAAAGGAGAATGTGAATGTTTAGATTCTTGCATTTGTCCCCAAGTGATACATCCCGTGTGCGGCACAGATGGAAATACATATAATAATGAATGTCTTTTAAGCTGCCAAAGTAGAAAACAAATTTGCAACGGAGAAAGTCCTATTGAAATAGCTTGCGATAGAGAGTGTCCCAATTCTTGCACTTGCACAGAAAATTATGAACCTGTTTGTGGTAGCGATGGTAAGACGTATACAAATGAGTGCAAGTTAGAGTGTGAAAATAGAAATCGCACTTGCCAAGGTCAAGAAAGTCTAAACGTGACCTGCAAATCAGAGTGTCCAGGTGATTGTTTTTGTCTTGATATCTATGACCCAGTATGTACAAACGATGGTGAAACATATCCTAGCAAATGTGATCTCGAATGTGAAAATAAAATACGACTGTGTCAAGGTCTTACGCTAATAAAAATTGCCTACAAAGGAGAATGTGAATGTTTAGATTCTTGCATTTGTCCCCAAGTGGTACATCCCGTGTGTGGCACAGATGGAAATACATATAATAATGAATGTCTTCTAAGCTGCCAAAGTAGAAAACAAATTTGCAACGGACAAAGTGATATTGAAATAGCTTGCGATAGAGAGTGTCCCGAGTCTTGTGTTTGCACAGAAAATTATGAACCTGTTTGTGGTAGCGATGGTAAGACGTACACAAATGAGTGCAAGTTAGAGTGTGAAAATAGAAATCGCACTTGCCAAGGTCATGAAAGTCTAAAGGTGACCTGCAAATCAGAGTGTCCAGGTGATTGTTTTTGTCTTGATATCTATGACCCAGTATGTACAAACGATGGCGAAACATATCCTAGCAAGTGTGATCTCGAATGTAAAAATAAAGTACGCTCGTGTCAAGGTCTTGCACCATTAAGTATTGCCTACAAAGGAGAATGTGATAGTTCAGAATCTTGCAGTAGCGAGTATCCTAAAACCAGCATTAGTGCTGAAGATTACAAGCCAGTTTGTAGCAGTGATGGTAAAACATCCTCAAATGAGTGTGCTTTTGAATGTGTAAATAACGATCGTACTTATCAAGGTCAAGAGCCCCTTAATGTGACTTGTGAAAGAAAAAGTTCAACGCAGTGTATTTGTCCATTAGCTATCATACCCGTGTGCGGCAGCGATGGGACAACTTATGATAATGAATGTTCATTAAACTGTGAAAACAGAAAGCGGGTCTGTAACGGTCAAAGTTCTATCAACGTGCAAAGTCAAGGGAACTGTCCTAAATCATGCATTTGTTCGGAAGTATATAATCCTGTATGTGGTTCTAACAATGTTACATATAAAAATGAATGCGAGCTTAATTGTGCAAATAAAAATAATGAAGTAAATAATTTACCACCAATAAATGTAGAATACATAGGAATATGCTTTGAAATTTGTATTTGTACGGATTTCTACACACCAGTTACAAATGAGAATGATGGAGTATACACTATTTTTAATGTACAATGTTTTGATTCTATAGACGCAGATAATGTTCCCTACATTGATATTACAAATAATAGCGATGATGAACCTTGTTACTGTAAACCAATATATCAACCAGTTTGTGGTAGTGACAGTCAATCTTATCCAAGTATTTGTGCACTAAATTGTAAAAACCAACATTTTATGAAACAAAACAAACGTACAATCAAAGTAAGTTCATTAGGACTATGCCCTGAATCTTTGTTTTTGTAGAGAGATATATGTTCCAGTCTGTGGTTCAGATGGAAAAACGTATCCAAGCACTTGTTAACTAGAATGTAAGAATAACTAACAATTAGACGAGTATCAGAAACGACAATTAGACGAGTATCACGAACCATAAAAAAAAAACAATAACAGAAATAAGTAAAAGAGAATATAAAACCTCCTCTAAATACAATTTTTGAAATGCGACTTAAAATTGACCTTTACATGCTTTACATCCAAAATACATTTTTCTTGCACGTACGATTTCACAAATTTTGCTATTATTTGTTTAATTTCTCCAATTCTATAAGCAATCTTACTTTGCGTGTCAAGTTTTAATAATAACTGCAATTAAACCAATTAATGCAATTAACCACGTTTCTATTGGTCAAGCCGTTCAAAAGTTATGAGGGGTTTACATTACCACATATACACACATACATACAGACATACTGACATACTGACTTTATTGTGAAAATATTTGGAAAGTGTCCTTAGGACCTCAAAACGTAAAGATCTGGTAAAAAAATCCAAAATTGGGGTAAAATCAACAACTTCCTTATTTCTACATACGTAGCGGGAAGTTAAAAAAATACATACAAATCGGTTAACCCGTTAAAGAGCTGCGGTGCCTCAGGCAGACACACAGACACACACAAATATACAATGTTAAGAATTATTGCATCTCTTTTTTGGGCAAGCGTTAAAAATAGAATAGAATATTATAAATAAGTGGTATGAAAAGCTGGATGAAGGCATATGGTTGTTGTTTTAGATACTATAAAAAATCTACGAAAATCCGGAATATACTAAATTATTAAAAATATTTATTTTCAAGTGAACAGATGTTAATGTTAATGAACGCTAAAGTAGTGGATTTGTAATATCAAGTATTTTATGTATTGATCCGTAAAGAAGGTGGATGAAATCGGGCTAAAGGTCCTACAAGAATATAACCTCAGCTAAAATTGTCAAATAAATTTACTGTATAATAAGCCCATATCATAGATAAATGATTGGTCTCGCGGAACTTGACTATTAAAGATACCGCACTATGCAAAAAACAACAACTCCGTGAATGCGGCAACACAATATTTTAGTGTGTGCTAAAAGACAATGTGTAAAGGGATGATGGTTAAGTGTGCGTAAGAATTGTGTTGCCAGTTGCTTAACAATTACCCGAGTTAATGGGCAAAATATTTTATGCTACAGTCTATTAGTTTATGTTACATAAATATATCTCAGAAAATACTTTAAAATTAACAGTTACTTAAAATAACGAATGTATCAATATATTTATGTATAGGTTAGGAGTAAGTTACTTTTTCTTAGAAGTGGTGGTTTTTCTTTCTATGTCAATGATTAGGGTTAATGTTTTCACAACCTCTGTGGTCTAGTGGTTGGACTGTCGGACTGCTGCCCCCCTAGACAAGTGGCAAACGCTCAATAACTATTCAAATATTACGCTTTGGCGATATTTAGGCCAAATTGGTAGCCAAGTGGATCATGGCTTGTTCAACGTTCGTTCCATACGAACTTTACGAATTATATCGAATATTGTCTCTGAATTGACGGTAAACGTCACTTTGAAGTATTATTTTCACCGAGGTTATAAGTTTTATTTATATGAAAAGTGCATTAAAAGCAAAAAAGACTTGCCCCCCAAGATGTGGCATCAACGTTAGTACAATAGAAAGAGAAATTTATGGATTTGTCATAAGCTGTTGACACGAGCGTAAACGAATTTGTAATTGGTAGCCAAGTGTCATTCGTGAAACGAAACGTTATATTGCATCGATCATTTTTGTCAATTTTCGTACAAGACCGTAGCCAAGTGGCACTTTTGACAAGCAAAATAGTAGCGAATTATTCGATAATCAGCGAACGCTAGAACCCTGCAGATTACGCTTAAAATGGCGGTTGATCACTATTATTCAATCAGCTGTTCTAAAGCGTGGATAACATCTGTGAGAATTTTTGATAATTTTAAAGTAAAATTAACGCAAATTAAGAAGGCTTTTGGTGGCACATTATTAATGGTGCTTTGATATCCTTGTGGCGGGGGGGGGGGGTATTAATGTCACATGCATACATTTACCGGCTACCTTACCCTCCAAACCGGAACACGACAGTAACAAGCACTGTTGCTATTGCTGCAGAAATAGGTGGGTCAGTGGTATTAGACCCGGGCGAGACAATGCAGAACCCTACCACTTAGAAGCCACAATACTAGTGACTCGTTTACCCAATTGTTCGCTTCTAACGAACTGCCTAGACACATTGTAAGTAGTGATAGGTTTGCAAAATGCTGACAATGTCTTAATGATGATAAATATAATATTTCGTCTTTAAATATTTTACAGACAATATAAGTTCAAGTTATAAACACTATATTCTTGTTACAACCCTTGTATTTTGTAAATTTAATGAAACAAAGAAAGATAGTTTATTTTTCAGTGTAGCAATAGATTTTGATCAATTTTACATTTCTGTAAATATGTATGCCAAAAAATACGTAAAAAAGAAGTTTTATATGTTCAGTTTTGCATATTTTTGTTCATTTTTAATAATAAATTTATCATCAGCTTTCATAAATCTGAAACATAAGTTTTAAAATGTGACTATCGATAACATTTTGCACAATTCTACGTTCACTTGTAAGGTAGGTAAAGAGGATTTACGTAAAATATGTTAAAACAATCAAATTTGATAGCAATGAAGATAAATACATAAATCTTGGTGAAAGTATTTAATTTTATAACTCTTTAAATTGGTAGTACTGACAGAGTTCAATTGACATGTTAGCTATATAGAAACTTACGGCATGACAGTAATTAAGAAGAAAAGATAGTATATTTTATCTTATTCGCACTCACGCGGTACATACAATCAAAATTGAATCAGATATAGCGACTCTGTTCTTATTTTTATTATATTCAATTCAGAGACAATATTCGATATAATTCGTAAAGTTCGTATGGAACGAACGTTAAACAAGCCATAATCCACTTGGCTACCAATTTGGTCGAAATGACGCCAATGCGTTATATTAGAATGAACAGAGAGCTCGGTTGGCGGTCAGAGCGTGCGCAGGACTTAGAAAAATTTTGATGGAAAATTTCAACCCTATATAACACCCCTTTTTAGTTGCACCATTACGTGGAGGGGGTAAGGGACACCAACTTTTGTCAAGGTCACTTTGCTCTGAGTTAATTCCCCGTGGAGTTAGGGGATGAAAACCGAAATTCATTACAAAGGCGTCTGCGACTTAAAAAAAGAAAATGTATTGAAAACCCCCTAGTTAGGTTAGGACTCTTAAATTATGGCAATTTGCGTTCATTTTACTTTAAAATTATCAAAAATTCTAACAGATATTATCGACGATTTAGAACAGCTGATTAAATAATAGTGATTATCCGCCATTTTTAGCGTAATTTACAAGGTTCTAGCGTTCGCTAATCATTGGGTCACCAATTTTGCTTGTCAAAAGTGCCACTTGGCTAAGGTTTTGTATGAAATTGATCAAAAATGATCGATACAATATAACGTTTCGTTTCACGAATGACACTTGGCTACCAATTACAAATTCGTTTACGCTCGTATCAACAGCTTATGTCAAATCCATACATTTTGTTTTCTATTCTCCTAGCGTTGATGCCACTTGTCTTGGGGGGCTGATCTGATTACGAGTTCGTGGGCTTTCTTTCTTCAAGTCTTTCAAGTTTTTATGTGATGAACATAAAGTATTTGTGGACGTCTAGGTGTGTTTTTATGTTTTATAACTTTATAAATAAGTGTTGTTATAATTCAAACATTGAACTGTATTTGTGAATATTTATATATTTAAATAAATTAATTAATATTCACGGAACAAATTACACTTACTGATCTAACCCCAAAGTAAGCAAATTATTTGCTTGTGTGATGGGTAATGGTGGGTGTATGGTCAACGATACTATACATAGTTATACATACTATACATACTTACTATACATACTATACATAGTTAGTAACGATACGATACATAGAAGTTCATATACATATAAATACTAGAATATATTTAATAAACACCTAAACCCGAAAATACAAACATTTATGCTCATCACACAAATGCTTGTATCCGTCGGGGATCGAAACTGAGCCCTGTTGATTGCGTAGTCACGGTCGCTAACCACTTGACCAACGGGACGTATTTGGTAAGAAATTGTAATTAATTTTTAGGGGTAAGTGTCTGAGTTTAAACTTATTTAACTCAGAAACCTACCCCGGCATGCGCACAACAACTCACTTAAATTTTATCTTAATTGAATGAACTCATAGAGGACAAATAAGGTCAAATAGGGACTCATAAGGTCGCACCCGGCGACCTTGGCTGCCGCTTGGGCAAATTATTAAGTACCATATAATATTAACTGGTCCTTAAATTATAAATATTCTCAGCGTTAATAAAATCTGTTTAGTAGTTTTTGTGATGCACGTACTAACAAACAGACAGACAAAATTTTCAAAAAAAAATTTAATTGCGTTCTGTCGCATACCCCTTATTTTCTCGCTATTTTTCGTGAATTTTTCGATGTATAGATACAAAAGTTTACATTTCGGGTACCTAAATAGTACCAGAAAAAAATTTTTGCTTTCCCACAGTAAGACATATTCGTCTTCCTGTACAACATTGGGGAAAGTTGTTCAGTTTCATTTTCGTCAGCTCACGTTCTTACACTTTATGAATATCTTTGACAAGAGAAAGATGAGGACTTGGCATTAATTTTCATAAACAATCAAAATTATAAAATTGCATGCATTCCAACGCTGTACTAATAAAAATCTCGGTCTAACAAGTTAGAATTTTCATAATAGACAAAGTTACAAAAATATGTCAGTACAGTAAAAATATTTCAAATCATTTAAGAAAATAACGTCACCTTAAACAGCTTGCGGCCAATACTTCATTACTAAAATACGCTGTCAATATATGTAAAATGTCAAATAACCCTTTGTTTACAAAATATTAAATTGATTTAAGCGTTTATTTGTATTTTTCTATAATTTTAGTGTGTACCTTAAATCTAAAATAAAAAGTAATTGTTTAAGTAATATGCCCAATTGCAATATAAGTTATCAATTATTATGTAGACAGTAAACAGCTGTTCTTAAGTCCGCCATTTCTTGGGACCAAATTACATGCTTTTCCCTTAGTTATTTCATATCTAGTAGTAGTTTCCTTCATCTAAGATGAATATGCACATAAAATTAATAGACAAACATTAAATAATGTAGAACTAGTTTAAGTATATGTATATATATATGGGGTGTGACCCATTGCGCCATGCAAATTTCATTCGTACAAGAGAAAAGACTGGAAAAAAAGTGTCGTGTTATCTATGAGAGTTTTCAGTCTAACGGAACGTCGTATCGATGGTAGCACCGTGGTCATTGCTACCACTGTCATGGTAACCGAAGATCGCTAGCAACCCACATTCACGACGGATCGCTAATGTCCAACGTAATCCTCAAGTGTCTCTCTATTATTTATTAGTTCTTGGATTACTGTAATGAGGAGCTGAGTATAGTATACAGTAACTATCTGAGACGATATTTCCTGTAACATTTACGTTACATTGAAGCTATTTTTTGAAGGCAATACGAATTGCCTACTGACTTATGTCTGTTTGTATGTATATTTATATATTTATTTGTTTATTAGATTTTACCCGTGGCTTCGCTCGCGTTAAATTTCCAATAAAAATGAATAACGATTTTTTTGTTACTACTCAACTCAAGAATAGGCCGCATACCAATTTTTAGCTTTCTGTCTTGAAAATTGAGGAATGCTCCGTACAAATTTCTACCCCTCATTTTAGGAAAGTGGAGGGTTAGAAAAGGACAAAAAGTAGCCTATATGTCACTCTCTCCATTACTTTAACTATCTCCAATTAAAAAATCATTTCGTTTCGTCGTTCTGTTTTGCCGTGAAAGATGAACAAACAAACACACACATGCACTTTACCATTTATAATATTAGTCGTAGTATGGATAGTATGCGTATGTATATATATATATATATATATATATATATATATATATATATATATATATATATATATATAGATTGCGTAATCTATATATGTATATATAAAACAATTTGGGGCTAGGTAGAATATTTATTTAGAAAATATTTATTTTTGTTTATTCTGATAGGAAATATATCATCATAATCATAAAATATGGTTTGATTTTAGAGTAATTTCATTCTTGTACAGCGTTTGATCCTATACTCCAAAAAACGCGCTTTGCGTTTCAAATGCGTAGTCTGCCTGAATTTTTTTGTAAGTCTGTAGTCTGCCTGAATTTTTTTTGGAGGATAGAAGGGCATTTATTTTGCAAAATGTTTGTTCTGATAGATAGGAAATATATTATCTACTCATATTGTACACGGCTATTTATCGAATCACTATCTGCACCGTGCAGCGCGCTGCATTATAAAAGTTTTTGGTGAATCCCACGAGATCATCTAATGTTCCTGAATAAAAAGTAGCCTATGTGCTATTCCAGATCATCATCTACCTGTGTGCCAAATTTCATTCAAATCCATTCAGTATTTTATTTAGTGGTTAAGTAACAAACATCCATCCATCCATCCAAACATCCAAACTTTCGCATTTATAATATTAAATATAGATAAAATATGGTTCGGTTTTTGAGTAATCACGGATTTTGTACAGTATTTGATCCTAGACCCCTAAAAGGGGCGCTGCAAATTTTATTTCTGCACTGCACCCACACCATGTGTAGAACCCACAAAAAAATTTTGGGGTTGGTAGGATTGATTGCCTTTCAGTTTACTCACCATTATTTTTACGAAGTTTTGTTGGATTGGAGATGGAGTGAAAATGAAGATATAAGATTTATTGGAAATGAACATTTTTATATCCAAATCGCCCAGAATAATAAGTTTTGTCTTTCAAAAATGGCTTAGCGCTGCTTAAGAAAACTCCACTCCAAAAAATATTTTAAAATATAACTTTTTAACCTTCCAATTTTTAAACAAACACTGCCTTTTGTTAAAATGAATTATGTATGTTTAAAGAAAAAAAAACAACGTTCGCCTTAAAATAAAATTTGTTTTATCATGTATGCAGTTGTTAAAACATCACGACTTGAGCTGTGCGTCTGAAATGGAGCCATTTTATGGTCAGTAATATTTAATTTACTTTCATTTCATTATAAATCGACTACAATTGTTTAATTTATTTATTATAATAAAATGTTCCCTTTTGGGAAATATATTAATTATTTCCCAAAAGGGATCATTTTCAACAGCTTAGTAATTTCTATTTGGCTCAATCATTAGATGTCAGGTTCTATCTCTAGCTTTTTCTCAAAAATCTAAATCTAATGAACAGTTTGCAGTTTTGAGGTAAGATCTCCTCTTCTTTCTGTGGACAAAGGATAACAGTTAACGATCTAGGTTATCACTAGAAATAAGCTAAAGTCTTTATTACGTCACGTTAGTAAAATACAGTGATGGTGATCACCAATCTCTTCAAGTAACGAACTGCTGAAGATGATTAAATGGTATAGATCTTACAATTCAATGTTTTTGCCTTTGATTGCTGTTGTAGCTATTCATAAACTTATTTTAGCTTGAGTGTAGATTAACGATCATTTTATCGCGTCAACCACGACATAACAATAAGTGATGACGGAGAAATTGCTGAATTACGTCTTTTATGTCATAGGATAGCGAGCAAGCTCAAGCTCCTAATGGAAAGGGACAACTATCGCCTACAGACACCAGTGATGTTAATAGAGCGTTGTCAATATGTGCCAAGGATGGAATACTAAATGCGTTTTTGGAACGAAGTTCCTTACGGCAGGCTTGGAGGGGATAGGGATTTTGCTGCGCGACCGAACTGAAAAAAATGTGATAGTAAAACCGTAAGAAAAATGCGTGGAATAAAAGCGTTAAATGAGACGTGCGCAGGCGCGACAGTCGCGTACACAAGCGAGTAGTGCCGTTTAGCCGAAGGAAGTTCGTTCCTACCTGGTGTCCCGCGACACCACATCTTTTCCAGCTAACTTACCCCCCAAATGGCAACACGACAGCTAAAAGCTTCAACTCTATTGCGGTAGGCATAGGTAAGACGGTGGCATCAGAGTCAGGTAAGATGTTGCAGAACTCCACCACCTAGTTAGTCACGACGCTAGTCTCGCCTTTTACGAGATGACTAATAGTAGATAGTTGATCTATTCTTCAAAAGGAGACAGAATCATAATGAAAAAATACACGATAAAAGGTATATGGGCGTGAAGATACTTTTTTTTTGAGATTGATGTAGGATAACCTATATTAGAATTTAATGGGCGCTTTTTAATATCAAGTACATTTTAAAGAGGAGCGCACTATAAAAGTATGAACTCATCAAACTTGTACACTTGTTTTTACTTTAAAAAAAGCAAAGATATTTATTTATGAAAAACGGAGCAAGTGAGAAAAATGTGGCATATGTAAGAACCAGAATGTTTAACAAAATATTGTATAATAAAATGTAAGAAAAATTTGAAACCTGTAACATAAAAGGCTGTAACAAGAAAATTTTAGTATATTTCTAAAAAAAAGAAACAAGTGACATCTATTTAATTTGTGAATGACATTAAATATTGTGCTTTGCTTATAATATTGATGTATTAATTTTGAAGTGGTTAAAAATTATAATATCTAATGGTTTTTAAAATGAGAGATACTAAAACGTATTCAATCTACGTTACGAATATTGTATACTACGCGGTAAATTGCTAATCAACAGTACCTATGTAATAGTTATCATTTGTCCGAATTTAAATATCCAGAATTTTTGTAAGTTTTTTTTTAAACTAAAGTATAAAAAAGTGGTTATAATAAAATTTACATTTTAGAAGACATTTCTAATTTATTTTGAAATAATCTATCAAAATGCGTTGGGTTTTAGGCGACCTTTGTACTCCTTGACCTTAGGCGAGCTTTGATGACCTTTGTAGTCATCATTCTCCTTTAAGCGTCTAGATACTAGTAATATTACAGATTTTTTTGGAAAATGGTAACTTAAACATTTTTTCTTATGATCGTCCAAAAATACTACACTAGTAAGCTTCTACTACTAAAATTTCGCCGTGTTGGTACCGGGCTCCTTTGAAGAATAGACCAAATGCCGTTCTGCCAGGCAGGTCGTAAAAGGCGACCGATTAACTAAACGAGCCACTAACATCGTGGCTACTAGGTGGTAGAGTTCTGCATTGTCTCGCCCAGGTCTGGTACCACCGCCTTACCTATTCCTGCCGTAATAGCGTCAGTGCTTGTCGCTGTCGTGTTCCGGTTTGGAGGGTAAGGTAGCCGGTAAACTTATGCATGTGGCATTAGACCTCGCCACAAGATAGCGATGCACCATTAACATCTTTGGTGTCTATAGGCGATGGTTGACTCTTTCCATCAGGAGACCCATCTGCTTGTTTGCTATCTTATGATATAAAAAAATAAATAATAAAAAACTCTAAATCGGAAGCGATGATTTGGCATAACAGAGTCGCTAAATTGTCGTAAAGGAGAACATTGGGCTTGGAGGTTGTCGGCCAAGCATTTGGCTTTTCCAGCATCGGAATGTACTAGTGATAGGTTTTCTCTGATGAAAGGGGGTAGACGTGGTTAGGGTCAGATTTGAGTGCCCTTGTCAGTTGCCAGAATTGCGTGCGGAGTGGGAAGGGTAGATTCCACCAAGGAGTCTGTCTCGGCGTTCGTTGCGATATTTGGCTATATGCCTTTTTGAATCGCGTTGTAAGGATCGAGGCGCACAGCGGTTTTCGTCCGTCCGGTATACATTGTAACGCCACTACGCGGCGCGGCAGGTTTCAGGAATTTCTCGCGTAGAACTATTTACCGCAGGCTCGACGTGTTTGGTTAACAGCTCTGTTGCATAGTTGGCATCTTAGATCGAGCTGATGATACTAGGGATTTGGTCCAGATGCTGTGTTAAATTTGTTGATGAGAATTGTTGAATTTGATTTACGCAGGACCAAATAAATTAGCAAAGACTAACTCCGAAACCGATCAAAATTACTGAGTTTTGAGGTGACAAACCAGTTAAATTTTGGGACGTTGCAATGAGCTAATAATAATTCTTTTATACGCTTTTTTATTTCTAATTGTACGCTAAATAATTGTACGTTTTTTTTTCTAAATTAAACAAAGATTTTTCTTTTCTGATTCACAATCATGTCTGATTATGTTTCTAAATTTGTTCCAGTCTACACTCTGTTTCGTTCTTGCGATTTGCGTATTAGGAGGGGGCTTAGTTAAAAAACTACCATCGTATGGCCAGAGTCCAGCTCATGTAGCACTTCTACGGAGCATACTTGTAGAGTAACGCCTCGTAGCAGTGCTATGTCTAGTGAATTCGGTCTATTGTTGTGTCTTTGGTTTGGAAATGGACACCTAGTAGGTTCCAACGGGGCAAGTCTAGCTTGTCTATTAGATTCACTAGCGCCATTGTTACGATTGCAGCGCAAGAGCGCGTGCCTACTATTAAGGTCACCTACTAAAAAGACCGAGCCTCTCATATTAAATATTGATTGTAAATCGTTTTCTTATATGTTTTTATTACCACTGTCTTAATAAACAGGCTGATAGGCCGATTCTATGAAAAGTCGGTGACCTATCATACGAGCATCGGCTAGTGATGGTAGTTCTAAAGGTGTTATTTTTAAATAATAATTGTTCCGCCTCAGCTACTGGTGGTTCAATCGATTCTTATAATGTTTTGGTTAGCTATCCTGCGGCTACGCCTACTAAGTTTTAGAAGTGTTTCTAGTATTAGGATAATCTATGTTGTGGTTGAAGAAGAATTTCCTAATACGTACGTACGTACGTTTACTAGAAGGTTTTCTTTTTAACACCTATTATTATACACACATTTTAGGCAAATAAATATTATTATTATTATTAATTTGTTTGGCCAGACCGTTTGCGTTGTATAACGTGACAGTCAGGGCATAGGGAAAGATCCTCTCGCGTCTGTTAAACATCGCGAGGGGTGGGGGTGTAACGCCTGATGGTAGTCAGCGGGGCTGTATATTTAATTAAAATAAATATATGTTGACCGGGTAGGTATTCTGCATATTCGCGTCTAAACGCCGTCAGCTTTTTAAAGTCAATTGCGTGAGAGAACTCTAGCGCTATTTCTAGATCTGCATTATTACTGTTTAATGACAGTGACGCAGTATTATTATTTGTATGCAACCGAATAGAAAATAAACAAACAAACTAGTTAGGCTACACCGTTAGGGCGTTACTATTTTACTATATAGCTAAAATCTTATTTATTTCTATTTTTACTTAATTATCACAATATGAATATACTATTAAGCAAAAGTAATATATTTTTGTTACAGGAATACTTTTATTTGCACTGCTGAGTTTTGCAGCGGAAAATTTAGCAACATCCATAACTCCTTCATGTTCGTGCCCTGAAATATACATACCATTATGTGGATCAGATAACAAAACTTATGGCAATGAGTGTATATTTAATTGCACACAAAATTATAATAAAAAAAATGGTAAACCTCCGTTACTGATAGATTACAAGGGTGAGTGCAGAAAATCATGCAAGTGTCCGAAAAATTATGATCCAGTTTGTGGCAGTGACGGTGTAACGTACAACAATGAATGTTTATTCCAATGCAAAAAAGATTCTGGATTGGATATAACTATAAGATGTAAAAGTATATGTCCTGAAGATTGTGTGTGCCCATTTAATTATGATCCAGTTTGCGGTACTGACGGTAACACTTATCCTAATGCATGTGCTCTTGGATGTAAGAATAGAAATCAAACGTGCTCTGGTCAGAAAGCAGTCAGCGAAGCATGTAAAGGAGAGTGCCCAAAATCATCATGTATTTGTCCATTAGCTATTATTCCAGTATGTGGTAACGACAGCAAAACTTATGACAATGAATGCTTGTTAAAATGTGAAAGTAGAAAAAATATATGTAGCGGACAAAGTGGTATCGAATTAGCATGTAAAGGTGAATGTCCTGGATCTTGTATTTGCACTCGGGAATTGAATGCAGTCTGTGGCACTAACGGCCAAACCTATGCTAATGAATGTTTACTAAAATGTGAAAACAGGCAACGAATTTGCAACGGAAAAAGTAGTATCGAAAAAGCATGCAACGGGGAGTGCCCTACTTCATGCATTTGCACAGCATATTATAAGCCTGTTTGTGGTAGTGATGGTAAGACGTACTCGAATGAATGTCAGCTTGATTGTGAAAATAGAAATCGCACTTGTCAGGGTCTTGGATTATTAAACGTCACATGTAAAGCGGAGTGTCCAGGGGATTGTTTTTGTCCTGCTATCTACGACCCGTACTGTGGCAGTGATGGTAAAACTTATTCAAGCCAATGTGCTCTTGGGTGTGAAAATAAAATTCGAGAATGTCAAGGTCAAGACCCCATAATCGCAATTTACAAAGGAAAGTGTAATTGTTCAGATCCTTGCTTTTGTGCCAAAGTTATACAGCCTGTGTGTGGCACAGATGATAATTCATATGTTAATGAATGCCAGTTGAGCTGCCAAAGCCGACACCAAGTCTGCAATGGACAAAGTAGTATTGAAAAAGCCTACGATGGTGAGTGTGCCAGTTCTTGTATTTGCACAGAAGAATATAAACCGGTTTGTAGCAGTGATGGTAAAACATACCCAAACGAGTGCAAACTTGATTGTGAAAATAGAAATCGTACTAACCAGGGGCTTGAATTGCTAAACGTGACATGTAAAGCAGAATGTCCAAGTGATTGCTTTTGTCCTGCTATCTACGACCCTTACTGTGGCAGTGATGGTAAAACTTATTCAAGCCAATGTGCTCTTGGGTGTGAAAATAAGCAACGTAAATGTCAAGGTCAAGACCCGCTATACGCAGATTATAAGGGAGAGTGTAATTGTTCAGAATCTTGCATTTGTCCTCAAGTAATACTACCTGTTTGTGGCACAGATGGTAATTCATACGATAATGAATGTCAGTTGAGCTGCCAAAGCCGACAACAAATCTGCAATGGACAAAGTAGTATTGAAAAAGCCTACGATGGTGAGTGTTCCAGTTCTTGTATTTGCACAGAAGAATATAAACCGGTTTGTGGCAGTGATGGTAAAACATACCCAAACGAGTGTAAACTTGATTGTGAAAATAGAAATCGTACTTACCAGGGACTTGAATTGCTAAACGTGACATGTAAAGCAGAATGTCCAAGCGATTGCTTTTGTCCTGCTATCTACGATCCTTACTGTGGCAGTGATGGTAAAACTTATTCAAGCCAATGTGCTCTTGGGTGTGAAAATAAGCAACGTAAATGTCAAGGTCAAGACCCTCTATACGCAGATTATAAGGGAGAGTGTAATTGTTCAGAATCTTGCATTTGTCCTCAAGTAATACTACCTGTTTGTGGCACAGATGGTAATTCATACGATAATGAATGTCAGTTGAGCTGCCAAAGCCGACAACAAATCTGCAATGGACAAAGTAGTATTGAAAAAGCCTACGATGGTGAGTGTGCCAGTTCTTGTATTTGCACAGAAGAATATAAACCGGTTTGTGGCAGTGATGGTAAAACATACCCAAACGAGTGCAAACTTGATTGTGAAAATAGAAATCGTACTAACCAGGGGCTTGAATTGCTAAACGTGACATGTAAAGCAGAATGTCCAAGTGATTGCTTTTGTCCTGCTATCTACGACCCTTACTGTGGCAGTGATGGTAAAACTTATTCAAGCCAATGTGCTCTTGGGTGTGAAAATAAGCAACGTAAATGTCAAGGTCAAGACCCGCTATACGCAGATTATAAGGGAGAGTGTAATTGTTCAGAATCTTGCATTTGTCCTCAAGTAATACTACCTGTTTGTGGCACAGATGGTAATTCATACGATAATGAATGTCAGTTGAGCTGCCAAAGCCGACAACAAATCTGCAATGGACAAAGTAGTATTGAAAAAGCCTACGATGGTGAGTGTTCCAGTTCTTGTATTTGCACAGAAGAATATAAACCGGTTTGTGGCAGTGATGGTAAAACATACCCAAACGAGTGTAAACTTGATTGTGAAAATAGAAATCGTACTAACCAGGGACTTGAATTGCTAAACGTGACATGTAAAGCAGAATGTCCAGGTGATTGCTTTTGTCCTGCTATCTACGACCCTTACTGTGGCAGTGATGGTAAAACTTATTCAAGCCAATGTACTCTTGGGTGTGAAAATAAGCAACGTAAATGTCAAGGTCAAGACCCGCTATACGCAGATTATAAGGGAGAGTGTAATTGTTCAGAATCTTGCATTTGTCCTCAAGTAATAGTACCTGTTTGTGGCACAGATGGTAATTCATACGATAATGAATGTCAGTTGAGCTGCCAAAGCCGACAACAAATCTGCAATGGACAAAGTAGTATTGAAAAAGCCTACGATGGTGAGTGTTCCAGTTCTTGTATTTGCACAGAAGAATATAAACCGGTTTGTGGCAGTGATGGTAAAACATACCCAAACGAGTGTAAACTTGATTGTGAAAATAGAAATCGTACTTACCAGGGACTTGAATTGCTAAACGTGACATGTAAAGCAGAATGTCCAAGCGATTGCTTTTGTCCTGCTATCTACGATCCTTACTGTGGCAGTGATGGTAAAACTTATTCAAGCCAATGTGCTCTTGGGTGTGAAAATAAGCAACGTAAATGTCAAGGTCAAGACCCTCTATACGCAGATTATAAGGGAGAGTGTAATTGTTTAGAATCTTGCATTTGTCCTCAAGTAATACTACCTGTTTGTGGCACAGATGGTAATTCATACGATAATGAATGTCAGTTGAGCTGCCAAAGCCGACAACAAATCTGCAATGGACAAAGTAGTATTGAAAAAGCCTACGATGGTGAGTGTGCCAGTTCTTGTATTTGCACAGAAGAATATAAACCGGTTTGTGGCAGTGATGGTAAAACATACCCAAACGAGTGCAAACTTGATTGTGAAAATAGAAATCGTACTAACCAGGGGCTTGAATTGCTAAACGTGACATGTAAAGCAGAATGTCCAAGTGATTGCTTTTGTCCTGCTATCTACGACCCTTACTGTGGCAGTGATGGTAAAACTTATTCAAGCCAATGTGCTCTTGGGTGTGAAAATAAGCAACGTAAATGTCAAGGTCAAGACCCGCTATACGCAGATTATAAGGGAGAGTGTAATTGTTCAGAATCTTGCATTTGTCCTCAAGTAATACTACCTGTTTGTGGCACAGATGGTAATTCATACGATAATGAATGTCAGTTGAGCTGCCAAAGCCGACAACAAATCTGCAATGGACAAAGTAGTATTGAAAAAGCCTACGATGGTGAGTGTTCCAGTTCTTGTATTTGCACAGAAGAATATAAACCGGTTTGTGGCAGTGATGGTAAAACATACCCAAACGAGTGTAAACTTGATTGTGAAAATAGAAATCGTACTAACCAGGGACTTGAATTGCTAAACGTGACATGTAAAGCAGAATGTCCAGGTGATTGCTTTTGTCCTGCTATCTACGACCCTTACTGTGGCAGTGATGGTAAAACTTATTCAAGCCAATGTGCTCTTGGGTGTGAAAATAAGCAACGTAAATGTCAAGGTCAAGACCCGCTATACGCAGATTATAAGGGAGAGTGTAATTGTTCAGAATCTTGCATTTGTCCTCAAGTAATAGTACCTGTTTGTGGCACAGATGGTAATTCATACGATAATGAATGTCAGTTGAGCTGCCAAAGCCGACAACAAATCTGCAATGGACAAAGTAGTATTGAAAAAGCCTACGATGGTGAGTGTTCCAGTTCTTGTATTTGCACAGAAGAATATAAACCGGTTTGTGGCAGTGATGGTAAAACATACCCAAACGAGTGTAAACTTGATTGTGAAAATAGAAATCGTACTTACCAGGGACTTGAATTGCTAAACGTGACATGTAAAGCAGAATGTCCAAGCGATTGCTTTTGTCCTGCTATCTACGATCCTTACTGTGGCAGTGATGGTAAAACTTATTCAAGCCAATGTGCTCTTGGGTGTGAAAATAAGCAACGTAAATGTCAAGGTCAAGACCCTCTATACGCAGATTATAAGGGAGAGTGTAATTGTTCAGAATCTTGCATTTGTCCTCAAGTAATACTACCTGTTTGTGGCACAGATGGTAATTCATACGATAATGAATGTCAGTTGAGCTGCCAAAGCCGACAACAAATCTGCAATGGACAAAGTAGTATTGAAAAAGCCTACGATGGTGAGTGTTCCAGTTCTGAATGAGTAAAGGAAAATGTAAAGCTTCCTGTGAATATTTTTGTTTCTTATAAGCTATTTTTGATATGTGAATTAAAATTACCGCATATTAGTTCATCTTTCTTACACTTATCATCTTCTATTGTTTGCTCTTAATCCTTTTAAATTTCGCAAACATTATATGAATTTTCAATTGCTATGTATTATTCATATCAAGTTTCGAAAATAAAGTATTTAAATATTCCTATGTGTTAGTTCTTTATATTTTAACTAATATTATTTGCAAGAATAAGAAATTATACAGAGGCTTTGGAGATGCCTAAGTACCTAAGTTTACTAGGTGGTAGATTTCTGCATTGTCTCACCCGGGTCTGGTATCATCGCCTTTCCTATTCCTGCCGCAACAGCGTCAGTGCTTGTCGCTGTCGTGTTCCGGTTTGGAGGGTAAGGTAGCCGGTAAACTTATGCATGTGGCATAAGACCTCGCCACAAGACAGCAACGCACCATTAACACCTTTGGTGTCTGTACGCGATGGTTGACTCTTTCCATCAGGAGACCCATCTGCTTGTTTGCTATCTTATACTATAAAAAAAACCAGCATCCCACGACACTAATCCATATCCTGGCCTTGATATTATTGTTATTTTGATTCCCGTCCAGAGTTTAACACGATATTGGCTTGGGTATCTTGTCAAGTCGCATCTTGTTTTAAACGAGCTGCCTGCTCAGATTGGGTATCTATCGGGCTAAGTCAAATTTAAAGTTTGAACCATATTTTGGCTCCATCTTTTTACTTGTCAAGACAAATGGAATGAGCTCAAACAAGATTGCTATATCTTGTTGCGTTAAGATGTTCTTATGATTAAATTTCAGGTATATCTTCAGTCTCTGAATATCATTCAGCACTAAAATGTTTGATTAGACAAAATAATTAGGCTAAAAAAAGTATTTTCACGCTCGTATCTTCGAAGAAGTAGGCAGAAGGACAAATGCACCCACGATTAGCCGAAGATATTTAATCCCACACAAAATGACAGGTGGCAAACTTATCGCCAACCGGGTACTTATCCAGTCCAGGGCAACGATATTTTTATCAGAAAACTGAAAAACACATTTCTAAATTGCTCCATACTTCAATCGAACCTGGGACCTCATGTGGTAAACACTGTCACCGGACCACTAGACCTCAGAGCGCAACCAATAACTCGAAGAGGTGCTTCACAGCTCGATATATTTGTCTGTTTCAGCTTAAGAATTCCCATGTTCATCTTACAGCTCAATCAAATTCCGTGCTAAGACGAATCAAATGAGCCTGAAACTCTACGAGGGTTAGTCATTTTGTTACAAAGTTCCAATTGTCACCATCCAGAGCCATCTTACGATCTTGGAAATCATCGAGAATCAGAGTTTTTGTCAAGATAACTTAAGGAACCCAAACGTGATGGGTTTCTTTTTAGTTTAGGAGTCCCTATTACTAGGTTACGACTGCATCAACAGTCTAAATCTAAGGTGACAAATTATCTTGCAATTTTCGTCAAAATCTTGTAATTTTCATCAAAATTACTGGTCAAAAACTAGTTAACTGCCAATAGTGGTGTCTACACGGTATGGATAGTTCTAATGAAGATTTTTTCCGTCATGAGATCACAAATAAGCAGATAGCTCTTCTAATGATTGTTGCTTGTCGACAGAACCATTGACTATAAACATCAAAGATGTAAATGGTGCTTTGTTATATGTGTGACGTAGAGTTAATGCCACATACATAAGTTTCCCGGCCATCTTATCCTCCAAACCGGAATACAACAGTAACAAGCATTAATGCTGTTATGACAGAAATAAGTAAAGTTTAAATAAAAATGATAAGTGTGAGGCGAGACGCCATGGAATTCTACCACAAAGTAGTCACGATAGTAGTAACTCGTATTGTCAATTGTTTGCCTTTTACGAACTTCCAGGCAGACAGGCTGATTGTTTATTATTTAAAGAGATTTCGGACCAATACACCCCATATTGTTGCACAGCATAGTCGGTTGCTACCCACTACGCAGCATGATGGGCGACATTCAATGAGTTCCACCGCGTAATTATTGGTCCCGCTGCGTCCCATAATACGCGATAGTTCATATAAAGAACATAATTAAAGCCATCTAGGCAGATTTTTGCGTTGCCACTCAGCCCACTGCGTTTGGGCATAATATGTTAGACACGGTGTTACACACTAAAAACTTTTTTACCTCTAATAATTTATTTTGACTCTTTTCTGCTGGGTGAATGAAGACGTGACTAGAACTGACACTATCCAACAGGAAAAACTGTAACAGTGATACCAAACATGGATGTTGAATAACTGTACCCCTAGTATTTACGATAATGGGGATGATTTTTAAGCCTGGAAGGAAAGCAGATGTCTTTTCTTTAAAACAGGACCGAATCAATATGAGGAAAATCTTCTTATAGAACAGAAATGCTTCTTATCATGTTACACGTGTTAATTGACATATTGTAAATAGCAACGAGAGGAAACGAAACGGAGATATATTATTTAGTATGCCATATTGTTATTTATTATGATTGTCAATCAGAAACGATTAAACTGATTTGTTATCTCTGCCTATTAGCCCTAATTGATATAATCGAAGAGCTCGTATTCTATATATTTATTAATATAGACACTGTATAGTATTCTAGTTAATTATTCGTTAAATTTGAGTTCTTTTTTGTTTAGAATTAAATACAAGATTGATTTAATATTTTCTATCAACTTCCCAAAAGAGAGAAGGTTAAATTGGCTGTATTTTTTAACCTCAGAACTCATTCATTTATTAACCAATCTAGATAGTTATATTTTTTTGGAACGAAGTTGCTTACGGCAGGCTTGGAGGGGATAGGGATTTTGCTGCGCGACCGAACTGAAAAAAATGTGATAGTAAAACCGTAAGAAAAAATGCGTGGAATAAAACCGTTAAATGAGACGTGCGCAGGCGCGACAGTCGCATACACAAGCAAGTAGTGCCGTTTAGCCGAAGGAAGTTCGTTCCTACCTGGTGTCCCGCGACACCACATCATTTTTTTTTGTTTTTGTAATTTCAATTTAATCCCATACGAATTTGTTAAAGACCTGATTCCAAGTTCAGAGATGCAGATTTTTTAGGATTTCGAAGTAAACTAGGAAACCATATAGTTTCGCTTTGTCCGCCCGTTCGTCCATCTGCAATCTATCGCAGAGATCCTTAGTACAAAAAGCTTTAATTTGGCATGAATATACATATTAGTCATAACAACAAAGTGATAATATAAAATCTTGAAAATTATTTTTTCGTGTAAATTGGTGATGTTATTTTTTTCTCTTGTACTCTATAGGTAGGTATTGTAGGATAGGGTTTTAAAAAATATTATATTTTTGCGAAAACAATTTTTTGATAAAGGGAACCGTTTGTTTTAAAGTGCTAATTTTTGTTAGAGTCAAGTGTCGTCCCCGCCTCCCTCTGCCACCTAAACGGTTGGTTCGGGGGGGAAATATTCATGGTACTATCATGTTACTTGGAAATTCAATTTAAAAGAAAACTATGACGGCATAGAAGAAGAATTTCACTATTGCTTTTTATTCTAAACTTAATGTCTAGTAAAATTAAACTTGTTTATCCTATGCAGAGGGGCGTTGATGGCTGCGACTCATTTTACTTTTGTAGCTATTATCGTTCAATTTTATTTCTTGATGTATTTTTCTGTATCCAATAAAATATTTATTATTATTATAGAGGGTTTACAAGTTTTTAAGTAATAGTCGGACAACTTATAAAATGTATATGCAGATGTTTTCATAGGCGGTGAACCTGTGGTGCAGATAAAGCCGTCATTGAAGTTAAATAGGATAAAGGTTTATAGAATGAAACAATAAAAGCCCTATTCTTCGTCCGCATTATTGTGCTGGCCAACCTTGGAACCCTATATTGCGCGTGGCCCGACATGCTTTTTACTAATTTATTTTATACATAAGATGGCAAACAAGTAAATGTTTTTCCTGAAATCAACAACCATCGTCTGTAGACATCAAAGATGTTATTTGTGCGTTGCTAGTCTTGTGTCGAGGTCTTAATATATAATTTGGCGACTATCCGTACCGTTTAAATCAAACACGATAGTGACAAGCACTGCGCCTTTTACGGTAGGATTAGATAATGCGGTGGTACTAGACCCGGACGAGATAATGAAGAATTCTACCACATAGTAGCCACGATGGCAGTGACTTTCATAGTTAATCATTCGTCTTTTCGAACTGCATGGCAAGCCGGCACATGGTATATTTTCCTAAGAGAGTCCAGATCAACACGGGATATATTTGCATTTTCGAAAAATATCAGTATAAAATTTAATACTTTTGCACGGCGCGAGAATTGAACCCAGCACCTAATAATCCAAGCCGAATAGGCTGACCCCTGAACCACAGAGCAATAAAATATACGAAAAATCTACCAGATTCACAATTTTTTTTTATCATAAGATAGCAAACAAGCAGATGGGTCTCCTGATGGAAAGAGTCAACCATCGCCTATAGACACCAAAGATGTTAATGGTGCGTTGCTATCTTGTGGCGAGGTCTAATGCCACATGCATAAGTTTACCGGCTACCTTACCCTCCAAACCGGAACACGACAGCGATAAGCACTGACGCTATTGCGGCAGGAATAGGTAAGGCGGTGGTACCAGACCCGGGCGAGACAATGCAGAACTCTACCACCTAGTAGCCACGATGGTAGTGACTCGATAGCCAATCGGTCGCTTTTTACGACCTGCCTGGCAGAACGGCAGTTGGCCTATTCTACAAAGGAGGCCGGGACCAACACGGCGTGAATTTAATTTAAATCTTTTTATTCAAAACGATAAAATTAAGTCCCAGAGCTCTCCGACTAATATCAGACATACGCCAGTATGAAGCTATATAAAACAAGGTGATTGTTTATAAATGAGCTTTAAGCAACATGAATACATTATCAGGTAAGTTTACTTTAACTGAAATCATTAACTTATCTACTACTACTAAACTTCAAATAAAAATAATGAAGTAAAGAATGTGCGTGTTGGGAAAAAATGCTAATATCAAAATATGAAAGCGTTATAAAAATACAAATATTATATTAAACCTAAATATCATAAAAAATACAAATATTATATCAAATCTATATATAAAAATGCAAATATTATATTAAATCTATATATAAAAATACAAATATTATATCAAAACTATATATAAAAATGCAATTATTATAAAAAAACTATACTATACTTAAATAAGTATTTTTGCACTTATTCCGTGTTTAGAACAACTTAACAAAGAAAAATTTCGATATAACAGGATTTAAACCAGTTTTGATACCACTGCCTTACTTATACCTCTCCCGGTTTAGAAGGTAAGGTAGCCGGTAGACTGATGCATGTGACATTGCCATCCCACAACACGGGTAGCAACGCACTGTTAACATCTTTGGTATCTATAGCGATGATTTCTCTTTCCACCAGCAAAACCATCTGCTTGTTTGCTAATTTATAATATAAAAAATCAGACAAAGGCGAGTCGGACGCGCATCAAGAATTCTGTACCATCTATATCATTAATTATTATCATTACATAGTATAAAACAAAGTCGCATTCTCTGTCTGTCCCTATGTCCTTATGTGTATAATAACATTCAATATATTGTAGAAAAACACTGCAATTTTTAATTTTTCTGATGTTATGTCGAAAATAATTATATTTTTTTCCGCTTACATTGCATACGCAGGCTAAACCCTACGAGATTTATCAAAATAATATACTAAGTATTTGTACACCTTGAAAAGGTCTACAGAAAAGTCCGCGATGGTATATGTCTATCTCTTATGGATAACCCACAATAGCATTTTTTTGTCATTAACTTTTTACGAGAAATAATGGCTTTTTTTCGAAGCAATTTTAAGCAATACAGCACTAATCCTTATCTAATTAAATACATTAAATAAATAGTTTATTCAATATAGATCAATATGGCCGTTTACGGCATCTAATTTAAATGAATATTTTCGAAGATATTACAGATTTAAAATGCAGGGGCATAGCGGTTGCAGGGTTACCGGCCGGTTGGCGACGCGCGCGGTATGTTCTGAAACCGCTGGGAAACGTGTTAATTTTCTGATAAATATTATGGGACTTCAGCTGAAAACCAAAATTTAATACATTCTTTTTTAAACTAAAAATCACCATATAAAAATCAAATGGATGATTAGAAATAGTATTAACAGATGATTTGTTTTAGAGACTTTTTAGCCTGTCTTCGGAATTTTATATAATCAAGTACATTCTATCATGTAAAAGTAATTAGTAATTAGTAATTTTTGTAAAATTGTTATTTAACAATCAATGTAAAAAAACGTTATTTAGCACATCAGTTTTTAACTTCCCACTATGTATGTAGATAAGGAAGTTACTTGTTTTTCCCCTATTTTCGAAAATCGAGTTTTCACCAGATATCCACGTTTTGAGGTCCTAGAAATCTTTTCCGACTATTTTCACGATGACGTCATTATGTCTGTATGTATGTATGTGTGTGTATGTGTGTATGTAAACATCTCATAACTTTTGAACGGCTAGACCGATTGAAACGCGGTTGACGGCATTCGATTGGATTCTGCTCAACTTATATTTCCTGAAAATTTGAACCGATTCGGTCCAGGAGATTTTGAGAAATTTTGAAAAAACACCAAAAAATTTTGATGAAACAGTATTTTTTTAATAGAACTTCCAGATTTATGTACCGATTGAGTATAAAAACTAATTAGCTCTATTCCTTAAAAAAACTATGCCTGACACATAAATTGCATCAAAATTGGTTTATCCGTTTGGGAGTAATCGTTGACGAAAAATTTTTGAAAAAAAGTGTTTTTTCGACATAGCTTCGAAAATTTAAACCAATAATTTTTTTGGTGTTCTACGATATTTTAGTACTAAGAAAACTACGTCTAATGCCGTTTCTAAACTCAAAATCGGATCTAATTCTCAAAACTTATAGCTTTTCAAAAATTAAAATTACGCGCCGTGTTGGTCCCGGCCTCCTTTGAAGAATAGGCCAACTGCCGTTCTGCCAGGCAGGTCGTAAAAGGCGACCGATTGGCTATCGAGTCACTACCATCGTGGCTACTAGGTGGTAGAGTTCTGCATTGTCTCGCCCGGGTCTGGTACCACCGCCTTACCTATTCCTGCCGCAATAGCGTCAGTGCTTGTCGCTGTCGTGTTCCGGTTTGGAGGGTAAGGTAGCCGGTAAACTTATGCATGTGGCATTAGACCTCGCCACAAGATAGCAACGCACCATTAACATCTTTGGTGTCTATAGGCGATGGTTAACTCTTTCCATCAGGAGACCCATCTGCTTGTTTGCTATCTTATGACATAAAAAAAAAACGTTGTTTTTAGCAAACTTACATAACTTTTTTTAAATAACTTTCAAGTTAATTTAGCGATTGACTTAAGAATATTATCAGCTTTGTTCTTTAAAAACCGCGTCAAATACCGTTAATGTAATCAAAATCGGTCAATTTGTTTGGGATTTATCAATGAAGAAAATTAAAAATAAAATATTTTTTGACATAGGATCGAAATTTTTCAACCTATCGATTATTTAGCTAAAACAACATTTTAGTTCTCAAAAATTGAGCTGAATGTCATCATCGTTTTCAAATATACAGCTTTTCAAAAATTAATAATATTGCCATTTTTAACAAAATAGATATTTGAACTGAAATATCTTCGCTTATATTTTTTAATTGTTTGAGTTTAAAATACCTTAATTTAGTGATAAGTTTCAGGGACGGCACGTAGGTAGGGTTGCACCTTTTAAATAAAAAAATAGAGTACATTTTCTAAAGTATTATTTATTAGCTGTGCTATTCGTTTACCATGCATATTTTTTGTTGCTTCTAGCAATATCTAACAATGCTTTTCACCAATTAGTTTCGTCCCTTCACTGGATGCACCTTAAAGAAAAAACTATAAATGAGAGTTTTATATATATTCAATATTTTCATACAACAAAAAAATCAAGTAAAGTGAAATGATACAAAAAATACGTTTAAGATGATGTTTAAAAGTGGTCAGCATCATTTTTGTTACAAATAAAAATAGATTAAGTTTTTGTTCCTTTAAGTCGACAATTTTAAGTGAAATGATAAAATAAAGTATTTTCATTTTTAAAGTACGTTTATTCAAAATAAAGTACAATACTTTATTATAAAGTATAACCCTACCCGAAGTATCGCAGGGTCAAACCTTCAACGTTACAGGTTTAGATTTGAGCGTTGATTGTTTTTCACATGGCCAACTATATATCGCTCTTTCAAGAGTAACCTCTAAAGAAAACATGTTTGTATTATCTTATGGCAAAAAAGCTGTGAACGTTGTATATAAAGACATTCTGTAATATATTAATTGTAGAAAATAAAAGAAATAGGTAAAAATGTCAAAACTAAAAATGAACTTAGATATTCCAAAGACAGCAGGAAATCTTCATGGTATAGAGAAAGGGGAATTGTTTAACTCCAACTTTAACGCGTGCGGGCCACGGGCAGTAATGAATAAATCAAAACTACTGGATCGATTTTAATCATTTTTTTTCACTGAGTGACATAAGCTACATATTTTATACCCGTGCGAAGCCGGGGCGGGCCGCTAGTATGTATATAAAAGGCAAAAGTGACTGACTAATGTATCAACGCCTTAGAGTTAGAAACTTGAAATTTCGCACACGTATTACTCTTATGAGGTAGGCATGATGTAGGCTTGTAGGAAGGATTTTTCAGAATTCAACCCCGAAGGGGTGAAATAGGGGATAAAAGTTTGTATGAAACTTTTTATTCCCTGGATATATTTGCATGAAATTTCATATGAATTTAATCTAAAAAAGTAATGAATTAGGTGTTTAAGCGTTTTTCAAAATTTAATCCTTAAGAGGGTAAAATAAGGGAAGTAGCTTATAAGGAAAGGTTAAATAAGTTCTAAAGTAAATATGCGCGAGCTAAGCCGCGGGTAACAGCTAGTCATCTATAAAAACAACAGAAAATCAATCACATCTGTTGTATGAAATATAAATATTTATTTTATTTTAATTAAATGATTTATGTTTAATGTGAATATAACTAAACTAGTTAACTAACTAATCTAGCTGTGCCCACGATTTTGCGTGGAAAATTTTCTAAAATAAATGTAGCCTAAGTTACTCCTTTATTACCGTGGTTTAAGAGATAGGCAATCTCGGGGTTTACTCCTATAGTTCCTGTTCCCGTGGGATTTCCGAGATAAAAAGTAATCTATGTCCTACCTCGGATACCAAAATTATCTTTGTACCAAATCTCATCCAAATCGGTTCGATAGTTTAGGCGTGAAAAAGGGACAGGTAAACAGAGTTACTTTCGCATTTATAATATTAGTATGGGATATTCTGTGAATATTTCAAGCGTCTAACAGCTGCCGTTATTAAGATCGAGAAAAAAATAGTAAAAAGATCACGTTTGTTGTATGAAATGTTTTTTTATTTGTTGTTATAGCGGCAACAGAAATACATCAGCTGTGAAATTTTGATTGTCTAACTATCACAGTTCATGAGATACAGCCTGGTGACAAACGGACAGACAGAGAGACAGACAGACGGACAGCAAAGTCTTAGAAATAGGGTCCTTGTCACCCTTCGGGTACGGAATTCTAAACAACCTGCGACCTCGCTTCTGACCGGCACGCTTCAACCAACTGAGCTACTGTCAACTGGTGGCGAAATTCTTTGTGATCGATTATTTAGCGATTAGTAAAATCAATAGAATCGATCACAAAGCAAAGAAGAATTTTGCCATGTTGGACAAGTCGACAGTAGCTCAATTCGCTTGGCAAGTAACAAGTTCAAATCTTGTCGTGTTGAAATTTTTCTTTGTAATTTTTAAAAAATCTATAGTAATATTAGAGAGAGATGTGATTTGTTTGTACATAACGGATAATCTCGGAAACTATTCGACTGATGTTTTCTGTATTTTTAAAATTTTTATTAATTCTGTATCTTCAACAGATTCTGCTACTTTAACTTGAAATATGTCGTCAACCGGGCACTTATAAAATCCCGGGCTACGTTGTTATTATTAAAACTAAAAAATACCCCGTCCTCTCCTCTCTGTTCGCCTCTGTGGTCTAGTGGTCCAGCGTTGGCGTTGACCACACGAGGTCCCGGATTCGATTCCCGGGTCGGGCACATGAAAAAAGTGTTTTCAGTTTTCTGAGAAACACAAAATTGCCCGAGATTGGAAAGTGCCCGGTTGGCGATAGGCTTGCCACCTGTCACATTTGTATGACCAAGTATCTTCGACTAATCGTGGGTGCACTTGTTGTACCTCTGCCTACCCCTTCGGGGATATGGGCGTGAAGATACTAAAAAATACATTTTTGAATTGCCCCGATAATTCTGTCGTTAATAGATATAAAGCCTCATTATCACCGAGTAATACAAGCTACCTGACCAAGTAAGAGGAAATAATGTGTAGGTCGTACGCACGAAGTATCTTGACGTCCGAATCCCTGAAGGGGTAAGCAGAGGTACAACCAGTGCACCCATGATTAGCCGAAGATAATCTCACAATGGGATAGGTGGTAAACCTATTGCCAACTGGGCAACTTTTTTTTTAAGAAAACTGAAAAAAAACCACATTTTAGATTTTCCCGACCCGGAAATCAAAGCCGGGACCTCATGTGATCAACATTGACATCGGACCACTAGACCACAAAAGCGAAAGAAGTAACGGGAAACATATAGTAAGTTATAATATATCAAATCAACCACTAAATACCTGAATATTTTTATTCAGGTATTTAATGGTGTTAATGGTGTTAATGGTGGAATTAATGGAGGTTAGCCTTTTCGGCTGTAGATCGTATGGTCCCGAGTTTGACATTTGCGTTGGGCAAAAGTGTTGTTAAGATATTTTCGTGAGGTATCGTGGTCTGAGTCGGTCGTGGACTGGGGCAAAGACTAGGCGAGGAAAATATTTTAATCATCTAATAGAATTTAATTAGTTAAACATGGCATATTCTATCAATTTTGTTGGATGGTGTAGAGTCGAATGAAAAGGAGATAAATATATATTACTAGCTGACCCGGCAAACGGTGTTCTGCCTTTTTAACTACTCTTATTTTTTTACTATATTTTCTCACCTTTTAAATCTTCCCTGGACTTCAACAATTAAAACCAAAATTAGCCAAATCGGTTCAGCCGTTCTCGAGTTTTAGCGACTTACTAACGAACAACAATTGATTTATATATATATATATATATATATATATATATATATATATATATATATATATATATATATATATATATATATATTAATGACTATTTTATTAATTCCTATTTTTGTTAATGTATTATATTCTAATTGAATACTATTTTTTTTAATTCAAGAATGTCGTTATTGCCTTTAATTGCGTTATTGTATTAAATATAATATTATATTAATGTTTATAATGCACGCTTTGTTGTCAATACTTTAAATAAATAAATAAAAAATACAAACATTGAAAATGAAATAAAAAAGAAATGAAAATGAAATGAAAATGAAATGAAAATGAAATGAAAATGAAATGAAAATGAAATGAAAATGAAATGAAAATGAAATGAAAATGAAATGAAAATGAAATGAAAATGAAATGAAAATGAAATGAAAATGAAATGAAAATGAAATGAAAATGAAATGAAAATGAAATGAAAATGAAATGAAAATGAAATGAAAATGAAATGAAAATGAAATGAAAATGAAATGAAAATGAAATGAAAATGAAATGAAAATGAAATGAAAATGAAATGAAAATGAAATGAAAATGAAATGAAAATGAAATGAAAATGAAATGAAAATGAAATGAAAATGAAATGAAAATGAAATGAAAATGAAATGAAAATGAAATGAAAATGAAATGAAAATGAAATGAAAATGAAATGAAAATGAAATGAAAATGAAATGAAAATGAAATGAAAATGAAATGAAAATGAAATGAAAATGAAATGAAAATGAAATGAAAATGAAATGAAAATGAAATGAAAATGAAATGAAAATGAAATGAAAATGAAATGAAAATGAAATGAAAATGAAATGAAAATGAAATGAAAATGAAATGAAAATGAAATGAAAATGAAATGAAAATGAAATGAAAATGAAATGAAAATGAAATGAAAATGAAATGAAAATGAAATGAAAATGAAATGAAAATGAAATGAAAATGAAATGAAAATGAAATGAAAATGAAATGAAAATGAAATGAAAATGAAATGAAAATGAAATGAAAATGAAATGAAAATGAAATGAAAATGAAATGAAAATGAAATGAAAATGAAATGAAAATGAAATGAAAATGAAATGAAAATGAAATGAAAATGAAATGAAAATGAAATGAAAATGAAATGAAAATGAAATGAAAATGAAATGAAAATGAAATGAAAATGAAATGAAAATGAAATGAAAATGAAATGAAAATGAAATGAAAATGAAATGAAAATGAAATGAAAATGAAATGAAAATGAAATGAAAATGAAATGAAAATGAAATGAAAATGAAATGAAAATGAAATGAAAATGAAATGAAAATGAAATGAAAAAGTATTTATTTGCAAGAATATGGATGTCACAGGTTGTTAAAATAAATTAAATTACCAACGTATTCTACCATTTATGTTCATCACATAAATGCTTGTCCCCGTCCGTCCCCGGGGATCGAACCCGAGTCCCGTTGCCTGCGAAGTCAGGGTCGCTAACCACTCTACCAACGGGGCGGTTAAATTATCATAGCGGTCATATTGAACAAATTGCACGAATTAATCTAATTCTTAAATAAATTAATTTTGTTTTATTCACCGATGCTAATACACTTGACGTATTCAAGTACTGAAATATATCTAAATAATTACACGCTTAACTCGCGTTTAATACCTATATAATATATAAGTATAATATTTCACTGTAAAAGGTCAGAAAGCTACTTAAACCTACCAAGGGCAGACCTGGGAAAAACATTATATGGGCTGATAACTAGAGATATTGCCAATTAAATAAACATATGCACGCCAACGCTAACGTACAGAGAATGCCTGAAACACGATGAAAGCTTTCATCACGAGCTATTCGAGTGCGAGGAAATAAAATACATATTTGTTAAGTCCACATTTCTTTAAAGAGAGTGGAAGGTATAAGGAGCTAGTTCAAAATTCCCCTGCGGTACTAGATTACTAAAATGTGCTGGGTTTACGCGAATAACCGATAAAACAGGAGATAGATAGCAAATGCTAGCAAGACAACCATCGCCTAAAAATATGCTGACCGTGTAGCGGGATGATAATGTTAATTGCATAAGTTAACAGGCAATCTTACTCTCAAAACCAGAATACGACAGCAACAAGTAATTACGCTAATGTGTCAGAAAAAAATAAATCGGTTCGCAAAATGGCAAACAGTCTAGTTTTGGAAGGAGTCCGGAACAACACTGGGTCATATAAATTAATGTTATTATTCAAAAAGCATGAATTTAGATCCGTGCTCATACTATTGCATGGACTACGACGTAGCAATACGTAAGACTGAATGAAACGAATGCACATGATCCAACTTATCTACATAGATTAGGAGAATGATCAAAAAGAATCACTGAGCGCTAATCTCCGCAAATAGTTTTTAATTAGCATTATTAGAGTCCGGAATTAAATACCGTACCCTTGCGGGTAATTGTAGACCTGTATCTGAACGTTAAGACAGCAAATTGTACAAGCCTCTTTTTTATGTCATAAGATATATCTTAAAATGCTTAGCTCGGGGCAAAACGTTATGGCTGTAAAAATATTTAATAAATTACCCGCAAAACTTAAATCGGAAGAAAATTGTAAAATATTTCTACGCGATGTTAAGAACTTATTGATATATAAATGTTACTACACTGTAAGCGAATTTTTGAATGATAAATTTTAATAAGAAACATATTTTATTCAGAAAAGTGAATCAGTCCGCCTTTGCATTTCTACACCCTATTAGGGTACATATGTTGTTCCTAGAATGCATACTCAACACCTATAAATGTATCACATATGACGCAATACAGAGGGCCTACCATGAACTCTTATAATACTTGTCAAGTTCCAGGCAGTTCAACTATAAGTATTAACCTGTCAGGTTTTACGATCGTACCATGAACTAATTCTTATTGACCTGCAATGGGTCGTCTTCTGGCCGGTTACATTATCTCTGGCAGGACATATCAAGTTAACGTTGAGAAACACATAACTTGCCGATTTTTAAATTTTAGTATTAAGTTATTAATATTAATGCACTAGCTGACCCGACAAACGTTGTTTTGCCTTACATATTAGGAATATATAGCGGACAAACAACGTGACACGTAATTTATATAAGACTACGGAGTTGTCCTTCCACGCAGCCAAATTGGCATTAAACTTTATATGGTGGTTAAGTATTCTTGAATTTTCTAATTTTCCGCGCAATTTTCTTAATATTTTCTTTTATAAGAACCTTCTCCTTACAATTACAAACACAACAAAAAAAAATACCGAAATTGGTCCAGCCATTCAGGCGTGATGTCGTGACAAAGGAAAATAGGGATTGATTTTTATATATATAGATTTTAATTAGAAATCTTGAATTTAAGAATACAAATTGGCAAAAGAGATCGAGTTTTAAGTTATTTAAAGTCTACGTAATATATCTGGAACATAAAGTAAACCACGTAAAATTTATTAAGCGTCATCCATTAAAGAACGCAACTCTGGGAATATTACACATGACCTTGAACTGTTTAATAAAGACATTTATGTTATGAGCGCGGTTTTTAAATTTCTTGAGTACGTCTTGATTTTTTGAGATTAGAGTTTTGGAATAGTTTGTGACTATTTTAAAGCTTAAAATTACACATTGATTTCATGAACGTGATTGATGTCGGAAGCAAAACGATCGTATGATATCAATATATTCAATGAACAATTGCAAGTTTTATGAGATATTTTAAATACTCATAAAGATATTGCAACGGGATTCAATAAAAGTGCACACTCAAAACGTTAATTTTCATCACACATCTAAATTTATGTGTATCTCCTCTGTGGTCTAGTGGTCCGGTGTCGGAGTTGATCACATTATGTCCCGGGTCGGAAATGTGTTTTTCAGTTTTCTGACAAAAGCAATGTTGCCCTGGATTGGAAAAAGTGCCCGGGTGGCGATAGGCTTTGACTAATCGTGGTACACTTTTTGTACCTCTGCCTACCTCTTTGGGGATACGGGCGTGAAGATACTTTTTTTTTATCTAAAGTTAAAAATAAATAAAAAATGCTTTAAAAGTAAGTAAATATTAAATAATAAATAAATAACTTTAAATAGAAGTAATGAATTAGGTACTATATTTTATACCAATATCAATATTTTCTAAAACACAGTTAAAGTCAAAAAATATACAGTATAAATTCCTAATAGGACTAGGGCTAGGAATAGCAGGAATAATAAAAAATACCTACGTTTACAGTATATTTAAGACAAAGCAATCCAATAAAAGTTACTTTTATCCACCTGCAAGTGACCGGCAATATTATGACACTAGCAGTTCAAATATCGATTTCGGTCTGACAAAAACACTTCATGGTACGCTAACGCAGGGCAGAAGTTGGTTTGAATAGTAAAACGATCGCTCGCCGGTCACGTGGTCACTGACTGGCCTGTTAAATAACGCTTTCATGGTACGAAATAGCAGGACAGTTTAATTATCGGCTAAAATTGACCTGCTATAAGAGTTCATGGTAGGGCCGCAGTATTGAGTATTGAGTATTGAGTATTGATAGCAAATAAGCTGATGGGCCTCCTGATGGAAAGGGTCAACCATCGCCTATAGACACCATAAATGTTAATGGTGCGTTAGTATCATGCTATCTTGTGGCGAAGTCTAATACCACATGTGTAAGTTTACCGGCTATCTTACCCTCCAAACCGGAACACGACATCGACTAGCACTAACGCTATTGCTGCAGGAATAGATAAGGCGGTGGTACAAGACCCGGTCGGGACAATGCAGAAGTCTACCACCTAGTAGCCATGATGGTTGTGACTCCCATAGCCAATCGGTCGCTATTTACGACCTGCCTGGCAGAACAGCGGTTGGCCTATTCTTCAAAGTAGCCCGAGACTAATACGGGGAGAATCACGCCTCATGTACAATGTACATATTTGGTAACTTGCTAGATGAGTTAGGACCTTATTGGTTCAATTTCTAGGGAATTTAGTTGATAATAAATCAAAATAGAATCCACGTAATTTAAAACTAGCTATATTACGTTTTATTTCGCAATTAAGTATTTAAAAAAAGAAAATCTCGAACCCTCTGACTGATAAATCAGCTCAGCCTTTGGACCAAGAAGGATGCAATTTATCAGAAAAATTGTTCTTAAAATGTAGGCGAGGAATATGAAAGAAATTTTTGAAATTCATCCCCCAAGACGGTGAAATTGGGGGTGAGATATTATATGCTTTTTTTACATTGATGACATATTTAAATTTGTAACTGAGAATTGCTGAAAAATAAACACTTACTATAATTATAAGCTGCAATAATGAACTAGTAGTGAAATAAATTAACGAATTTGTTTTCTACAAACGTTTCAGGTGAAACCTTTACAGTAGTGTTATTGGCGGTGGCAGCTGTATTTGGAATGAAATATGATCCTGCCACTCAACAATTAAATGTATATAAAAATACACACCAAGTGAGTAAGGCTTGTTATTATTATTGGCATCATGATTATGCAACAGTTCGTTTAATACTATACATCACAATATTTTTTCTCTTGAACAAAATCGTGTTGTTGGTGGTAGTTAAGTCTTTTCCTTTACCTGTAAACCAACACGGGCACAGTTAGTTAAATATAATTTTGTATTTTTTATATATCTCTAAATAGCATATAAAGCTCTTCATCGTAGTGATTGCAATAAAAACGCGTTTCTTTAGCCCCAATGCTTTTAACTTTCATGTTAAGGTTCGGATAATATGGTGTTGGGTAAATTTATGAGCATGGCATTTATATCTAGCCACACGCATATCAACTTTATATAGATCTTTGGTAATCATACGTGATGGTTGTGTCTTTCCACCAGGAAAGTTATCTGCTTGATAAAAATACATAAAAAGCATTATTTAATTTAAATTACACTGCTAAATAAAAACCCGAGTTTTATTTTTAGACGAAAATTGGCAGTCTGAAGACTAGTGATGGGGTACCGGTTGAATATCCAGACGCTGAAAGCTCATTTGATTACAAAAGCCTCCTCGACGATGAATATTTCATGGACGTCTTTACTCATCTGGTTCGAGAAAGAATACCAGAACGAATAGTTCACGCAAAAGGAACTGGAGCTCATGGTTATTTCGAAGTCACTCATGACGTATCCAATATTTGTAAAGCAGATTTTTTAAGTAAAATAGGTAAACGAACAAAAGCTTTTGTCAGATTTTCACGTTCTTTTGGTGATAGAGGTTCAAGTGATGCTATGCGAGACAATCATGGTTTTGCAGTAAAATTTTATACCGAAGAGGGAAATTTTGATTTTGTTGGCATAAGTATTCCGGTTTTCTCAATTAAAGATCCAATAAAGTTTCCAGCATGTGTTCATGCTCAAAAAAAGAATCCTGTAACCAATTTAAATGATGCAAATATGGTTTGGGATTTCATAACCTTAAATCCTGAAACAATGTTTAGTGTTGTAAATATATTTACTGATAAAGGTTTTCCATATAGTTATCGTAATATGCCAGGCTATTCGATACACACATATCAACTATTAAATGAAACTGGACACTTTCATTTTGCACGATTTAGCTTTGAACCTGATCTTGGCGTAAAAAATTTAACTACTAAAGATGCCATGAAATTAAAAGTTGTAGATGATGATTACTTAACAAGAGACTTGTATAATGCTATTGGTAGAGGAAAATTTCCAAGTTGGACATTCTATATGCAGGTGCTAACACCTAAGGAAATAAAGGATATGTCATTTGACGCTTTTGATGTAACCAGAATATTGCCAGAGGATAAATACCCTTTAAGACCTGTTGGACGACTAGTTTTAAATAAGAATCCTAAAAATCAATTTGCAGAGATAGAACAAGCAGCTTTTTGTCCAGCAAATATTGTTCCTGGCATACTTGGGGCCCCCGATCAACTATTTCATGCTCGACACTTGGGTTACAGAGATACTCAGTTGTATCGTTTAGGAGCCAATTTTCGAAAAATACCAGTGAATTGCCCATTATCATCAACTTCAAACACATACATTAGAGATGGTAGGGCTCCAGTTGGAAACAACGGTGAAAGTGGTCCAAATTACTATCCAAACTCATTTCATGGACCAGTTCCACGTTCCAAAGACAGATTTCATCCAAAACTAATAGATATACATCAAACAAAACCATACAATATAGATCAGATAGCTCATTACGTAAAAACATTACCAAAAAAGGACTTCAAAACTCTCATTGAAAGTATATCTTCAAGTTTATGTAATGCGCTACCTTTTTTACAAGAGAAGGCGTTAAAATTATTGTCAGATATTAATACGAAACTGAGTGAATGCGTTCATGAAAGATTACAAAACATGACTATGTATAACTGCATAATGTGAAGTTTGTTTGTGTATTTAATATAATTTTTATTCATTTGCCAAAGTTTTATTTCCAAAAATCTCAAAATTTTTACAGTGTACTATGAAAAAAAGTTACCTATTGAGAGATAACTGGCATCGATAGATTTTAAAGAGTTTTTTTACTTTCGTAATAGACTTCTTTGATACGGAACGTTAGATCTTCCTTCTTTGAAAAAAATCACTTTACTTTGTAGTAGTTGAATACTCTTATCTATTTTGTCTATTTTACGGTGTTGTTGAGGGATACATGATCGTTCGCTTTGGCCTGATATGTATCTAATTCGTTAGTAAGTAGGTGTAAGTACTGTATTTGTATAGCTACTTAATAAAGATTTGTAGTTACGATATTATTAAATCTTCCTTTAAATCTTCCCCATTGTGGAAAACTGTTTAATTCTTGAAGCTGTAGGTATACCGACATGAGCAGTCATTTAGGTAGAGGAAGCACAATTTTCCAAACAAGATCATATTGATTGGTTAGTGGTTACTTAGGGAAAGTTCCTAGGCTACAAAAAAAATTTACATAAGTAAACCTTCGTGAAATCGTAACCAACATTAAAGACTTGATATTTAAAGTGTTTTGAAATTTTTGTAAAATTTTTCCACGCGGACGAAGTCGCGGGCTCAGCTAGTAGTATCATAAGATAGCAAAAAATTAGAAGTGTCTCCTGACGGAAAGAGACAACCATTGTCTATAGACACCAAAGATGTTAATGGTGCGAAATCTTATGGCGAAATCTAATGCCACAGGTATAAGTTTACCAGCTACCTTACCCTCTAAACCGGAACACGGCAGTGACAATTGCGGCAGGGATAGGTGTAAGGCGGTGGTACCAGACCCGGGCGAGACAATGCAGAACTCTACCACCTAGTAGCCACGATATTAGTGACTCGATAGCTAATCAGTCACCTTTTACAACCTGCCTGGCTACCAGAACGGCAATTGGCCTATTGTTCAAAGGAACTATGACCAACACGGAGAAAAATAGTGTCGTAATAGCGGTAAAGATACCAGGTGCAAGTCGATATTCGGCAAAAGCACATCCAAATCTATCCATTTTGGGAGTTTTGAAACGATATACTATCGTTTCACAACTCCCAAAAAACTTTCCAGGTAAAATTACCAAATGATCGAACGGTTAGACCAATGGGATCTTTGTGAAGGAAAAACAAATTGGGCCCATTGAATTATTCCTTTTATCTTAAAAATCGCTTTTCATGTCCATCCCCTTCAAATATCCTTTATATCGGCCACAAGTAAATAAAAGCGGTATTTTGCAGGAAAATAAAGGTAGGTATTAACAAAATCCGATTACGTATTTCTATCGGCATTATTCTTCAAACGAGATCAAGACGCAAAAAATTATCATATACGGCGTGTAAGGAACGGTTTCCTGAAAATCGTAACCATAGCTTTGTACCATGATTCTAAGATGCAAACCTTTGGAAATTTGTGTGAGAAATTTTTGATTTTTAACTTCCCACTACGTATGTAGATAAGGAAGTTACTGATTTTGCCCCGATTTTCGATCTCATAACTTTTGAATGGCTGGGCTGTTCGATCAGCCCAGCCATTCAAAAGTTATGAGATGGGAGGGAGAGATCATTTGATTGGATTCTGCTCAACTTAGACTTTCTAAAATGTTGAATAAAGTCGGCTCAGGGGATTTGAGGAATTTTTAAAAAACTCCAAAAAACAACAAAATCGGTTTATCCGTTTGAGAGTATTCGTTGACAAAAATTTTTTAAAAAGTGTTTTTTCGACATAATTTTGAAATTTTTCAACCAATCATTTTTTTTATTTTACTACTACAAAACTACGTTGAATGCCATTTCAAAAATCAAAATCGAATCTAATTTTCAAAAGGTACAGATTTTCAAATATTAAAATTACGTTGTTTTTAGAAAACCTACTTAATATTTTTGAAATAACTTTCAGGCTAATACACCGATTGACTTAAAAATCTTATTAGCTTTTTTCCTTTAAAAACGGCGTTAAATACCGTTCATCGGATCAAAGTCGCTCAATTTGTTTGAGATTTATCAATGTCAAAAAATTTTGAAAAAAAAGTTTTGTGACATGGCTTCGAAATTTTTCAATCTATCAATTATTAAGATAAAGCAATGTTTTAGATGTTAAAATATCACTTGAATGCCATTCAAATAATCAAAAACGATCATCGTTTCCAAAATATACAGTTTTTAATAAATCAATATAATGCCATTTTTAACAAAATAGATGTTGGAACTGAAAAATCTATACTTACAGGTTTTACTCTTTCGAGTTTAAAATTTAACGGGAAGTTTCAGGGATGGCCTGCAGGTTCAACCGTTTACAGATTTTTTACCATTACAAAACAAAATTAAGTTTTTTACAAAATTAAGGTAAAATTAAGGTAATTAATTAAACAAAATTTTACAAAATTAAGGTTTTTTTCTAAAAAAATAGTAACATATAAGAAAATATAAAAAATATACGGCTGGTTCGAGAGTACTACGATAACTATTCGCTACGAGTTAGAGTAATTTGTAAGCTTTGTATAGCATAATAAAAAAAAAATTGCTATGCCTAGAACGTAAAAAATGATGGAAGTGCATGTTGGGGCTCGGGCCATGCGTAGCCGGGCCATCTGAAGTAGCTCATAATAATGGGGACGAAGAAGAGGGCTTTTATATTATGAACAATTTTTTTCATACTATGAACATTCAAGGTATTCAACTTCAATGTTAAATGTATATTCACACCGGCTGTTCGATCAGCCCAGCCATTCAAAAGTTATGAGATGGGAGGGAGAGATCATTTGATTGGATTCTGCTCAACTTAGACTTTCTAAAATGTTGAATAAAGTCGGCTCAGGGGATTTGAGGAATTTTTAAAAAACTCCAAAAAACAACAAAATCGGTTTATCCGTTTGAGAGTATTCGTTGACAAAAATTTTTTAAAAAGTGTTTTTTCGACATAATTTTGAAATTTTTCAACCAATCATTTTTTTTATTTTACTACTACAAAACTACGTTGAATGCCATTTCAAAAATCAAAATCGAATCTAATTTTCAAAAGGTACAGATTTTCAAATATTAAAATTACGTTGTTTTTAGAAAACCTACTTAATATTTTTGAAATAACTTTCAGGCTAATACACCGATTGACTTAAAAATCTTATTAGCTTTTTTCCTTTAAAAACGGCGTTAAATACCGTTCATCGGATCAAAGTCGCTCAATTTGTTTGAGATTTATCAATGTCAAAAAATTTTGAAAAAAAAGTTTTGTGACATGGCTTCGAAATTTTTCAATCTATCAATTATTAAGATAAAGCAATGTTTTAGATGTTAAAATATCACTTGAATGCCATTCAAATAATCAAAAACGATCATCGTTTCCAAAATATACAGTTTTTAATAAATCAATATAATGCCATTTTTAACAAAATAGATGTTGGAACTGAAAAATCTATACTTACAGGTTTTACTCTTTCGAGTTTAAAATTTAACGGGAAGTTTCAGGGATGGCCTGCAGGTTCAACCGTTTACAGATTTTTTACCATTACAAAACAAAATTAAGTTTTTTACAAAATTAAGGTAAAATTAAGGTAATTAATTAAACAAAATTTTACAAAATTAAGGTTTTTTTCTAAAAAAATAGTAACATATAAGAAAATATAAAAAATATACGGCTGGTTCGAGAGTACTACGATAACTATTCGCTACGAGTTAGAGTAATTTGTAAGCTTTGTATAGCATAATAAAAAAAAAATTGCTATGCCTAGAACGTAAAAAATGATGGAAGTGCATGTTGGGGCTCGGGCCATGCGTAGCCGGGCCATCTGAAGTAGCTCATAATAATGGGGACGAAGAAGAGGGCTTTTATATTATGAACAATTTTTTTCATACTATGAACATTCAAGGTATTCAACTTCAATGTTAAATGTATATTCACACCACAGATTCACTGCCTAAAAAAAAACTTCTCTGAGTACATTTTTAAGTTGGTCGACTATTACTTAAAAACTTTTGAAGCCATCTAAGCCGTGATAGTTTTATTTTTAATTTCATTATATTTACTACTACCATGATTTTTTACCACCCCAAAACCAACCTTCTAGCTTGCAGAGGGGGGAAGGGGAGAAAGGGAACTTGACTCTAACACAAATTAGCACTTTAAAGCTTAATATTTTAGAAAGTACCTTAACCAAAAACTTGTTTTCGCAAACCTACAATATTTTTTAAAAACCTATCCCATAATGCCCCACACAATGGGTTACGTAAGAAAAAAAAATTGCATCCCCACTTTACATGTCAGAGAACTATATCCTGAAAAAAAATACTTTTCAAGATTTTATGTTACCACTTTGTTGACGTGGCAAAGAGACCAATATGTGTATTTGTGCCAAATTACAGCTTTCCAGTACTAAGGATCTTTGAGTTGTCGTGCGAACGGACTAACGGACATAGCGAAATTATAAGGGTTTCTAGTTTACTTCGGAATCCTAAAAATGGCATGTTTTCTTAATTTTTCGATAGACCGTCCCTAACACGTTGGATGTTAAAATGATATCTTCTGTATATCAATTGAAATATTTAATACATTAAAAACGTCTTAAGACTTGTCCCTGAAATAGGTACTGGCAGAAAAGAATACCTCCTGTTTGAAGTATTTAAATTTGTTAAAATAAATCAATGAGAAAAAGGTGAATTACGAACTAAAAGCCTCATGCCTCATTGTATAGTAAGCGTTTACAATTTGTTGGTATATTTTAACAACTGCATTTTTTTACAAAGAAAATTCATTTTGTTTGTTCAAATGCAATATATTTTAAGTGAAAAACAAATCTGAAAATTTGCTATACTAGTTTTTACTCGCAATTTCTCTCACGCTAAAACTTATTTTTCAACCAACTTTCCAAAATCAGGAGGTTTTCAATTCGACTGTATGTCGTTACTTCGGAACTCGGTCATTTACGAACCTATTTTGAAAATTCTTTTTTTGTTTGAGAGGGTATACTCCTCGGGTGGTTCCATTTTAATTTACTGAAAATCTGATGCAGAGTTCCTAAAATATAGGACATGGGAATTCGGTTGCTACAGTTTTATTGCGTTAAAAAAATTATGTATTCAATAAATGTAGTTACTACTAGTACTAGTACTTTAAAAAAGGTAAAATTAATCAAGTAATCAAATAATTATCCGCGAACTGTTTTATGTGTTTACCGCGATGGCACCGAAAAGAAAGACGGCTTATTAAATGGATAAAACTCACCGACGTCCGGACAAAAAAGAAGACCTCAGGGGCACTATAATCCGCGAGTGTAATATGACACTGGTGTTGAGTGAGGTAGTATTCGTTTCTACTGACGCTTCGGTTTCGATGAGAAACGTGCGTTGAGTACATAAATTGTGTGCTTTTGGGTTTGGTGGCTGTATGGAACGTGGGTGGATAAGTGTGGTGGATATAATAATAATAATAAATAATATATATTCACGGTACAAATTACACTTACTGATTAACATTAAAGTAAGCAAATTATTTGCTGTGTGTTATGGGTGTTAGTCAACGATACTAATACATAGAAATACATATATAAATCCTGGAATATATTTAATATTTAAAAGATATATGGGCGGATAATTGTGCCACTGGGGTATTCTTTTTGTCCGGACCATTTGTGAGTTTTATTCATTTATTAAACCGATGTCCTTCTTTTGGGTGCCATCGCGGAAGTCACCTAGAATAGTTCGCGGATTATAGCAAATTTAATTAATTTCACCTTTTTAATAATGGATTTCAGCAAAATAATGCCTGAATCAATAAAATATCTAGTACTTTTTACTTAATTACACAAGTTAAATGGTAAAAGGTTGAGCATATTGAGAGAGGTTGTTCAGTACTCGAATTTTATGAAACATATACATGCATACATTTACAGATATATATATATATATATATATATATATATATATATATATATATATATATACACACAACATGCATGTTACATACGTATTACATCTATATATATAAAAATCAATCCCTATTTTCCATGGTCACGACATCACGCCTGAATGGCTGGATCAATTTCGGTAATTTTTTTTTGTTGTGTTTGTAATTGTAAGGAGAAGGTTCTTATAAAAGAAAATATTAAGAAAATTGCGCGGAAAAAAAGAAAATTTAAGAATAATTAACCACCACATAAAGTTTAATGCCATTTTGGCTGCGTGGAAGGACAATCCCGTAGGGCGTAGACTTATATAAATTACGTGTCACGTTGTTTGTCCGCTATGGATTCCGGTTCGGTTCCGGTTTGCCGGGTCAGCTAGTATATAATAATATTCGCGATATTCCCTTTTTCATATTTTTTATTGCTCACATATGACTATTGAATGTCGTATCCTACAATATTTAGAATCTTCCATCAATCAACCTGTATATAAACGCCGAATTGTTCTAGTAAACTCATAGCATTCGCTCGCTTATTGAATTAGGATGAGTCGAAATTACATTTTAATGTTAAACTATACGAATATAGGTAGTAACCATATTGTGATGTCTTCGACAAAGATGTTATAGAAAATTGGATACACTTTAAATTTAGTACCTGGGCGATCGATTTTCATTTGGTATTATTTTAATGACATTGTAATACTTCGTATATACCTACTGGTTAAGCTTGTGACACTATAATAATATGTTTTTAAAAATCTATTTTCTATTTTTCAATTAACCTGATACAAACATCATTGTAATTTAAATATATTGCGCAGTAAACGATATGTCAATAATTGCTGTCGATTCGAGAACACCTGTTTAATTAGTTCTTCGTGTCGTTTTTTTATGTTATTGTTATCACTTTTGTTTGTGAATATTTGTTCACGTGGCCATCAACGTATTGATAACAGCTATAACAATATGCAAGCTAATTTATAATATTTAATGTATTATCTATACATATGTACTTCACGCAATAAAAAGGAAAAGAGTTAACTTGTGTATAAATAAAAATCAAAATAATGGTTTTAATTTATTTTTAGCTGTGTGTCAGTTTTTTTTCATATAGAACTCTGGAATTACTAAAGGAAATTTAATGGAGTTTAATCACAGAAGAAACTGTCTGTCTGTATCAAGGTCGCGCATCACGCCAAATCTACTAAACAGATATAAATAAAATTTAGCATGATTAGAGTTCATACTCCGGAAAAGGTAATAGGATACTTTTTATCCCAAAATTCAGTACAGTTCCCGTGGGATAGGGCGTGAAAGTCAAAACGTATATTTAGCTTTAATTCATTAACTTTAATTTCTTTAGTAATAAAAAAATTCTTTATTATTTTTTGGTCAAAAGAAAGTACTATAGGTTAAGATTTTCCCTTAAATATTTCAAGGTCATCAGTTATGTAACTCAGAAGTTACAGATGTCACAAGCTTTAAAGGTTTCCGGGAGGCAAATCTAGATAAACGTGATACCTGGATTGTATAGAAACCTTTGAGCGTACGGCTCATTATAAGCATTTCATGATGTTTGTTTAATAAATTTATCACGAGAGAATCAGTTCGAAAATATACCCATTTTTAGTAAATTTTATAACTGTTATTTTGCTAGCTTGAAAATTAGTAAAATATTTGTTCAACGTAAGCCTTATGTACAATTTTTTAGTAATTCTAAAAAATCGATACAGAGTTTATAATGTAATATAATATAGTCATATTTTTTAAATATTTGCACACCATATAACTGTAGAATATGCTGGTAACCTAATTAATTTTTTACAACTTGTAACACCTATATTCTTGCAAATAAATATTTTCTTTCTTTTTTCTTTCTTAAATGTTAACCTTTTAAGAGACGGAGAGCATTTTATTTATAAGGAAATAAAATAGATTTTTCAGTTTTTTGCCAATCGACATTGAGTATTCCAATAAAATTTGTTCTTTATAAAATTTCACGTAAGGATAGTTTATTGCGAAAATTTACTTAATAAATTAAATTGCGAAAAATATTGGAAATTAGTCTTGAACGTAAAAAAGGGGAAAAATTACAAAATTACATAAATCAACCAGTTTTTTTTTAAAATGAATGAAACTTCTTCAAAGTGTAGATGTTGGAGCGCCTAAACTACATAGTATCACTCACTAAAGCCAGACTCCAAAAAACTCTTAAGAAATTGTTAGGTGGAAAATCAAAAAAATTATAGAAGAATATTTATAGTATCTTTTAGTTATTTATTATAAGTAATCAAAAGATATTTAACCGGATTATTTGTTAGGATCAAAAAATTTTAAATGGATACATGGTTTTGTAGTTTGTTATTAATAAAAAACAAAAAAGCTTTAACTGCTTATCTTGCTTATTGAAAATTATACAGAATTACATTAAAACATCTTTTAGAAAGTAATATATTATTTTTATAAATTTATTTTCTTATTAAAATATACTCATAATATTATTTTTATAAATTTTAGAAAAGTGCAACAAGATATTTTTTTATTGCAAATATTTTTCAATAAACAAGGTAACATGACTTAAAGTCAAAGTCTATTTGGTTTTTTATTAGTAACAAACTACAAAGCCATGTGTAGATTTTTTTTAATTTTTAATAAATTAATTAATTTTCAATAATATTATTATTATCTTTTGATTATTTTTTCTCCCATGTCGATATCTTATTAGAAAATTAAATAATTTGAAGACATATAATTTTAAACAGTTTACCTTTTTTACGTTGAGGACTAATTTTGCGACATAAAAAAATCACATTTTTAACTTATTTAACTTTTTAAATCACGTTATTAACTTTCCGCTATTATGTAGAATATGTTATTTGAAAAACTTTAAAAACAACAAAGAAAAATATCGACACGCAGGGATTGAATCTGCGACCATCTCCCTAAATCCGGGACGCTATACCATTGAGCTAGTCTCGATAGGCTTGACGTGGCGAAATTCTTTGCTATATGATCGATTACGTCGATTGTACTGATCGCTAGGTATACATACGTATAACTAGTTAAATGAGTTCATCGTTACAGATGAAATTCACATTTATAATTTTGATCAATACTTTCATATTTCAAATTTTTTTGTGTTATATAGCACTCACCCCGTGCTTGGGAAAACTTGAAAAACTTTAAATACAACAAAGAAAAATATCGACACGCAGGGATTGAACCTGTGACCGTCTCCCTAAAGCCGGGACGCTCTACCACTGAGCTAGTGTCGATAGGTCCCAGGTTCAATCCCTGCGTGTCGATATTTTTCTTTGTTTTTTTTTAAGTTTTGTTTTTAAAGATAATGTAAGACAATCCTGAAAACATCATTATAGCGGAAGTTGAGGAGTAACGCAATAAAATCCTTAGCATTGCCATCTTTATTCAATCTTAGGCACCTTTCAATTCGGGCAAGGCGCACGTGACGTGATTGCTGATCTCCAGGAGTTTCGGAAAGGGTCACATATTATTGACTACGTGTGTACCATTATATCGATGATTTATTCGTTATGGTCATAATAAATTGCTCGCAATAGTGTTATTGGTTTTATTGTATTAATATACAGCTTTAATATTAATTTTATTTTGTTAGGACCTAAACAAAGGATCTAAGAATATAATATATGTCACACCTATAACTTTTAAAATGCTAACTACCTCGCACACTGCAAAGCAGGGATGTTGTTTTCTTGCGAATAACTGCATGAAAACCAGCAACCTGCACTTTGCAAAACATACATGGGGCACACTAAAAGTTTTGCACTTCTAGCTAATCGGAACTATTTGAATTTCGAATATTATATTTTTAAAACGTTGCAACCTTTTTAGTAATAAAAAAAACAATTGGCGGGAAATGATTTGTCAATTGTTTTTTATCACACATCAAAGTTCTACGTACGCAACGAAAATGGAATTAAGTCAAAAAGATTTTAGATCGATAATTTTTTATGATTTTCAAAGTTCTCTTTCTCCGCAAGACTGTGCTGCTCGTCTTCAAAATGCTTTTGGGAGAGAAGCAACTTGTTTGAGCGCCGTGAGGCGATGGTTTGCTGAATTTGAAAGAGGTCGAGTTTCTTTACATTACGAATTTCGTGAAGGGCGGCCTTCAACTGCCGTTAACGAAAATTATGTGGCTACTGTTAAGCGGTTAATTGAAGAAAACCCCCGAATTATCTATGAGAAAATTCGTGGACTATTGGGCATTGGTATGAGCCAAATTCATAAAATTTTACACGAAGAATTGAAAGTTCGGAAACTTTCTTGTCGTTGGATCCCTCATTAACGAACAGCGGAGCAGAAGCGGGCTCGCGTGGAATGGTGCTCACAGATGCTACTGAAGTACGAACATGGACATTCTAATGCTGTTTATGACATTATCACAGGAGACAAAACGTGGATTTATTGTTTTGAACCCGAAAAAAAACAGCAATCTTGTGAATGGGTGTTTGAAAATGAGAACAGGCCAACAAAAGTGAGACAGGCGAGAAACATTGGTAAAAAATGATCGCGTTTTTTTTCTCAGTTACGGGTCCCATCTGCACAATTCCACTTGAGGATCAAAAGAGTGTTAATGCCGAGTGGTATTCTACTATTTGTTTACCTAGGGTGTTAGAAAAAGTTCGCGAAAGACGACCTAAAAGACGCATTCTCCTACACCATGATAACGCTTCTTCACACACGGCCAACAAAACAAAGTCATTTTTAGCTTCCGAAAAAGTACATCTCGTCACTCATCCTGCACATAGCCCCGACCTAGCACCCTGTGATTTCTGTATTTTCCCCAAAATCAAAGATTTGATGAGAGGTTTTACTTTTACCAACTTCGAAGAGGCAGTGATAGCGTTCAATAAGTTCGTAGGAAACATGCCTTCAGATCCGTGATCCTCCTGTTTTAAAAAATGGTTCCATCGCATGAAAAAATTGTTTAACATATAAAGGAGATTATTTTGAAAAGAAATAAACATAATATTTTGGTTATAACAATATGTTGTTTTTTTAAGTTACGCAAAACTTATAATGTGACCTACGTATTTATGCACTGCAAATAGGTCATCCACATTCTAAATCCAATTTTATATTGGACCCAGAGAGCATTTTGCGAATGTTTTATCTATCCAACTCACGACGAACCTACTCCTATTGTTTCGGCCTGCTAACGTTTGAGACGCCGGTAAAGAGATATTAACGAGTTGGAATCCTGTTTTTTTTTTAATTTATGGAACGGTGCCACTCTAATATCTTTTTGATTCCCCGTGTTGGTCCCGGGCTTCTTTGCAGGCAGGTCGTAAAAGGCGACCGAGTGGCTATGTGCGTCACTATCATCGTGACTACTAGGTGGTAGAGTTCTGCATCGGCTCGGCCGGGTCTGGTACCACCGCCTTACCTATTCCTCCCGCAATAGCATCAGTGGTAGTCGCTGTCGTGTTCCGGTTTGGAGGGTGAGGTAGCCGGTAAACTTATGCATGTGGCATTAGACCTCGCCACAAGATAGCAACGCACCATTAACATATTTGGTGTTTACAGGAGATGGTTGACTCTTTCCATCAGGAGACCCATCTGCTTGTTTGCTATCTAGTGATATAAAAAAAAAACTTACGCTCCCACTTATCGTCAAGATACTGCTCTAAGCGAGGTTCGGTCTCGCAGGAGACATCCCTAGGGTGTTCTCTTAGCCTAAAAACTCTGGATAAACATTCTGCTCGCCTGAAATGCCAGGTTTCACAGTAACGGTCATTTTGACTACGAGTTTAAGTTCATTTCCAAAAAATCATGGTATTTGTCTAGTGACAATAATAATAAATAAAGGTGGTAATTCATGTAGTTTAGGGTATTTTAGATATCAATTTTTTTTAAAAAACTAAGCCGTCCCGTGACGGCTCAGTTTTTTTAAATTTAATATCTACCTCCTAACAAATGGTCTCCTCTAACTCCTCCAACTCCTGACAGATGTGAAATCAATAAATACGTTACACACTCTTTGTGTGAAATATCGGGGTCGCGTAGTTGGTTGCCATGGCGACATATCGCCACATCGTACACGCTACTAAATATGGACTATATACTTCGCTGCATACCCTACCTTAGTACATAATATTATAGCGTGGCGACTCGTCGCCACGGATGCTGCGACACCACGCCAACGATCCGGTTTACACCTGCGCCAATAGATGTTTCACATCAATTAACCATCGCAATTAATCCAATATTTCTTCTACGTTATTGTTTGGTCAAAGTGGTTTGTTTGGTTTGAATTTTTAATTCTGTTGCTTTTAAATTATTTCTACTAATTTGATTATATCACCACGCCAGTGCATGCAGCGCAGGTGAAGTGAACCGGGCGCCTAAAGTCTTTCCTTTTCATCACGATTCATTGATTAGTGGGTTAGCGAGATGAGTGGTGATTTCCATCGCCGCATTTTGCCGACCTTATAAAGATTATCGCTTATATCTAAAGATAACCGGGACCCAGAGCTTTACGTTCTCATCCGAGGCAGAAGGATTGTAACGCACCACTCGAAGAACTTCAAACTGCAACTGATGTTTCGGATTTTGGTGAAAAAACCTCAGTGACATTTTTTCTGACCCGGCGATTGAATTCAAGACCTTACGATCTTAGCAAAATAGGATAACCCATAGAGCACGAGGAAAAATATCTTATTATATTCGCAGTCCATATATCTAAACATGCCCTGACTCCTTCAGATCCATGGGGTTCGAGTTCGATTCCCAACAGGGACAGGCATTTGTGTGATGAGCATAGATGTTTGTATTTCTGGAGTTGGATATTTATTACCTAACTGTATTTCTGTATTTTATTGTGTTTCTGTGTTAATATCGTTGACTAAGCCTATTTAACGAGCAAGTATTTTTTTTACTTTGGAGTTAGATCAATTCGTGTAATTTGTATACCGGTATTATTGTTATTATTATTATCTCTTTATTTACATTAAATTATTATTTGATTACATTTATAATTATAACATTATTAAAAAAATATAATATTTTAAAAATAAATATAACAAAATAGGTTATCCGCCAGCGGGAACGTTATAGTTAAGCCACCGGTGGTCAAGGTGACAGAGAGAGGAATCTCCTCACAATACGTGCCGTTCCCAATACTGCTGCCTTTTGTATCCGGCCCTTGATCCAGAATTGTAGCGAAAGACTTCTAAGATGCTGCTCAAGATTCTTCGCTACAAGACCGTTTACGGAAACGACTATCGGAACAATCGTTGCTGAGTCCAGACCCCACATGTCGGTAATCTCATGAGCTAAGTCTAAATATTTAGTTAGTTTCTCTTTTTCTGCTTTCACGAGGTTATCGTCATGCGGGACTGTAATATCAACAATAAATGCCTGGCGCTCTAATTGATCAACCAACACAATATCAGGTTTATTATTGGTGATAGTCCTGTCTGTGATGACAGATCGGTCTCAGTAGAGCTTAGCACGACCATTTTCGAGAACTGCCTCCGGTGCGTATTTATAATACGGCACTTCAAAACTTACAAGACCATACCGAAGAGCAAGCTGTTGATGGATAATCTTGGCTACTTGATTGTGTCTATGTAAATACTCTCCATTGGCAAGATGAGAACAACCGGAAATAACATGCCTGATAGACTCACCAGGACGGTGACACGCCCTACATATGTCGACCGTGATATCCTTCATGATGTATTTCCGGTAATTATTCGTCGTGACAACTTCATCGGCAATTGCACAGACAAATCCCTCAGTCTCCCCAAAGAGGTCACCGAAACGTAGCCAAGCTAAAGACGCTGGTAAATCAATATCAGGTCCGTAAAGAGCTCGATAGAACCGTCCATGTAATTCCTTACTCTTCCATACGTTCAAGCGGTCCTGAGTGCTAAATACCACTGGTTTATGCCAGTTCTTTCTTGCTAAGGAGAGCGGTGTCAGACCATTATCTACAGCAACGATATCACGATGCATTCCACAGTCAACATGAAGGAAGTATTCCCTAAGATAATACACCTCACGATTGTGTAGGTTTTTGGCATTGAGAAAGCCGCGACCCCCACATTTTCGTGGGATATATAACCTCATTACTGATGAACGTGGATGGTGCATGCGATATGTTGTCAGTAGTTTACGGACCTTACTAAATTATTATTACAAAATTATTACTACTCCTACTTTAATTTTGATAGCAATTCAACTGATTAGTATACTATTAATTATTAAGGCGTTTAATATATAAATACACTTTATTTGTTATAATAATTAACTTTAGGATTATCAATTATCATGACTTGAGACTTAATATTCAAGGCAGACTCCAAAAATGGATTATAAATCGAATACTACAGACATAACCGAATTTATATGACCGAACAAATGCACTACCTAGGTACCATTCTGCAGTACGATAATTTCAGTCGTAGTTGAGATTTTTTCAAATTTCAGTGCACCACCAACCACCTTGCAGTACGACAATCCTCTGTCGTGGGTTCAGTCACTCGATCTTCTAAAAGGTCATTTATCTGACTCTTTTAACCTATAAACTAACCAATTTAAAGGGTTTTTATCTGAAGTCGTAGCTTAAACCCCCAAATTAACCGTTTTAAACTGTTGATAGCTCGCGTACAAAAATAAAAGCACTGTAATTTACAGTTTATTGTGAGTGCTTTTTGGTCACATGACGTCATAGCTGGTTTAATTAATAATGGTACTTGAATGCTAATATCTATGAAATGCTTATATATATATATATATATATATATATATATATATATATATATATATATATATATATATATATATATATATATATATATTGATATTTTATGCATTACAGAACATTGGCTAAGAAGCCACCAGGTCATGTTCAGCTTCAATAATCACCAGGTTGCCAGCTCGTTCAGTAGAACTAATATGATACATGGTGGCTCGATGATTATAGTTAGTAAAACAATAAAATTTAAGGAACGTAAAGACATAGTGAGCCTTTCTATTGAACGAGTTATTGAGATTGCTTGCATTGAGTTTGAGCAATTTATTGTTATCAGTGTATACAAGCCCCCTTGTGCATCTTATGATGAATTTATAAAGGAGGAGGAGGTTATATTCAAAGCCTCCAAATCAAAGATGAATATTGTTGTCTGTGGAGATTTTAATATAAATATTTTAGACAAATCTTCATTATCATGTAATTTTCTTAATCTTTTTAAATCATTTAATCTGCACAACATTTTCTTTGAGCCTACAAGGATAACTGCCACTAGTGCTACTTGTATAGATAATATATTTACAAATGTAGCTCCCACTAGTAGTTCAATTATATATGTACTAGATTCTGACCATAGTGGCCAATTAGCTAAGTTCCCAAAAGTGACAAACAAACCTCAAAGAAAAGAAATTGTTTTTGTTCCAATGAATACTAGCCGAGTAGAATGTTTTAAGGCTAACTTGACTGAAAAATTGCCAAAGCTGCCCTATCATGATAATCCGAATTATTTATATGGTTTTTTGTTTAATTTAATTGACACAGAATATAGTCGGGTATTTACTCCAAAAATATTATCAATAAGCAACCGAAGAGGTTTTAGTGAATGGGCAACTGTGGGAATTTTTAAAAGTAGAAAACACTTATTTGACCTATATTATGAAAAATCTTATAACCACAGTGTGGAATTTCAAGAATACATATTCTTGAAATTCCAAAATTCCAAAATTCCAATTTCAAAAGTATTCCAAAATTTTTAAAAGGACATGTAATACAGCAAAAGCCCTTTACATAAAAAAATATTACTAAACAATCTACAAACAAAATAAAAGCTACTTGGAATATTATTAATAGTGAAACTGGAAAAACCAAAAATTTCAATAATGTCTTCCAACTGAAATCTGATGGAATCAACATAGAGGGAGATTTGAAGATGGCAACAGAGTTTGAAAAATTTTTCTCCAATGCTGCGGTCTTAACAACTCAAAACCTCAGTGCATCAGTTAGTACTGCTGAATCATTACTGAAGCAATGTGTAACCAAGTGCGATAAAACTTTTGAATTTTCATTTATTGATACCAAAGTTATCTTGAACGCCTTTAAAACATTGGAACCGAAAAAACCTTAGATTTATGGGGACATTCTGTTAGAATCATTGCTTCAGTAATAAATGTTTTTGCACCATATTTAGCTGTAATATTTAATTGTTCTGTAACACATGGTGTTTTTCCTGACTTAATGAAATTCAGCAAAGTTATTCCAATTTTCAAGTCTGGCTCTAAATGTGATCCCTCTAATTTTCGGCCTATCTCGGTTTTGCCAACCCTAAGTAAAATATTTGAAAAAAATATACTAGACCAAATGCTTAGACATTTTGATAAATTTAGATTATTTACAATAAACAATTCGGTTTTACGAAGGGTCGCTTAACCATAGATGCTGGTGTCGAATTACTCAAAAACGTTTATGAAGCCTGGGAGAACTCGCAGGATGCACTTGGAGTGTTCTGTGATTTGTCTAAGGCATTTGACTGTGTCGATCATAACATCTTAATCAGGAAGTTACACCATTATGGAGTTCGAAATAAAGCACTCGATCTTCTGGTTTCTTAATTAAATGAAAGAATTCAGAGGGTTGATATTAATGGAGAAAGGTCCCCTGGTGCTGTTGTAACCATGGGTATCCCGCAGGGCTCCATACTTGGTCCATTTCTGTTTCTGATATACATAAATGACTTGCCTTACTATATAGGGGATAAGCATGGAATCGTACTGTTTGCGGTAAGTATGATGAAGTAAATAATGCGATTTCAAAAGTTGTACACTGGTTCAGTACGAACAATCTTTTATTAAATGGTAACAAAACTAAGTGCGTTAAATTTTCATTGCCTAATGTAAAGCATGTAGATACCAGCGTACAACTGGATGGAAACAACCTGGATCTGGTGGACTCCACTGTGTTTTTAGGTATTACTTTAGATAAGAAATTACAATGGGGATGGGGACCGCACATTAATAATTTAGCAAATAGACTTAGTTCAGCAGCATATGCAGTTAAAAAATAAGACAGTTAACTGATGTCGACACAGCAAGAATTGTATACTTTAGTTACTTCCACAGCATTATGTCATATGGAATTCTTCTCTGGGGAAATTCTGCTGAAATAAATACTATATTTGTATTGCAGAAAAGAGCTATTAGGGCAATTTACAATCTTAGCCCGAGGGTTTCCCTGAGAGAAAAATTCAAAGAAATCAATATTCTAACTGTTATATCCCAATATATATTTGAGAACTTGATGTACGTTCGTAAAAATATTTGCTTTTTTTTAAAAAAATGGTGACGTACACTCACTTAATACAAGGAACAAAAACAATCTTGTGCATGCATCTCGTCTCCACAGAATAAGTAACTCTTTTATGGGGCAATGTATACGCTTTTTTTTAGAATAAACTTCCCGAAACTATAAGAGATCTACCAGTCAATAAATTTAAAAAATGTGTTAAAACAAAACTGTGTAAAAAAGGATATTATAAAATCTCAGATTATTTAGAAGACAAAAAGCCTGGGATTAATTGCTCCTAATACCGATCTCATATATATTTTTTGTAATATTGTGATAATGTAAAAAAAATCAATGATATGAAAAATATGTTGACGTGTCAAAATAACTTGTAAAAAGTTTTATTGAATAAAGTACAGTACCCGGCGATAAATATTGCAACTCGACCTTTGGAAAGAGACAATCGGCTAATTTCGGCTTCGTAGAGCGTTATCTCTGTCGCACAAAATACAAACAGTCCGGTACCTATTAGGAGCTGTTAAAACAAGTGATTTGCTTCTTTTGATATTTTTATTCTTTGTATAAAATACACTAATTTTTCTATAAGTGATGGCTTTAGGTTGGGGTAAAATAAAATAAAAAAACATTTTTACATTATGTTTACGTATTTAATTATTTTGGAACATTACAGCTTTAGTGTACATAATAAACACCATTATACCTATTGCTAAAATGAGACATTGCAATAAAAATAATAATAATTCTAATTCTCAATTACTTCCATTTCACTATCTGTGCTCTCAAAGAGGTCAATATCACTGTCACTATCAGCCGTATTTATTACTAATCTATCAGTGTAATTGTCTAAACTGTGTTGAATACTTCTATATTCATTCTCACATTTGATTGCATGGTCGCAAACCTTTTTCCACTCTTCAGCGCCGATCATGTTTACTTTTTCAGTCAATAATGTTTTTACTGTAGTTAAGTTCATACCCACATTTCTAGAGGCTACATAGCCTTTCAGTTGAGACCATATATTTTCAATTGGATTAATAGTTATCGACAATTATAGTTATCGACAACGCACCCTATCACAACAAGTATGTTGAGAGACCCCCCAACTCAAACACCATTAAACGGGAAATGATCAACTGGTTAAACAGACACGAAATTCCAGTTGATCCAAAATTAACAAAAACCCAGATTTACGCTATTATATGTCAGCACAAGGAGAGGTATACAGAGTTTTCTGTGGACAAAGTACTTGCCGAACATGGGCACACTGTGTTGCGATTGCCACCATATCATCCGGATTTTAATCCAATTGAAAATATATGGTCTCAACTGAAAGGCTATGTAGCCTCTAGAAATGTGGGTATGAACTTAACTACAGTAAAAACATTATTGACTGAAAAAGTAAACATGATCGGCGCTGAAGAGTGGAAAAAGGTTTGCGATCATGCAATCAAATGTGAGAATGAATATAGAAGCATTCAACACAGTTTAGACAATTACACTGATAGATTAGTAATAAATACGGCTGATAGTGACAGTGATATTGACCTCTTTGAGAGCACAGATAGTGAAATGGAAGTAATTGAGAATTAGAATTATTATTATTTTTATTGCAATGTCTCATTTTAGCAATAGGTATAATGGTGTTTATTTTGTACACTAAAGCTGTAATGTTCCAAAATAATTAAATACGTAAACATAATGTAAAAATGTTTTTTTATTTTATTTTACCCCAACCTAAAGCCATCACTTATAGAAAAATTAGTGTATTTTATACAAAGAATAAAAATATCAAAAGAAGCAAATCATACTTGTTTTAACAGCTCCTAATAGGTACCGGACTGTTTGTATTTTGTGCGACAGAGATAACGCTCTACGAAGCCGAAATTAGCCGATTGTCTCTTTCCAAAGGTCGATGTGCAATATTTATCGCCGGGTACTGTAGTAAAGTTTTTGGGGGCTGAATCACCTTCGTCCGTGGGAGAACACCCGGAATTCTGTATCCCTACACGTGGCCCCTGGGTGGTGCTAAACAGGTGATATGGTGGGAGACATATGTCGCGGCTATAAGGACCACCCATCAGCTGAAGTCGTGGCGCCAAGCGTCCGTTTTCCGTCACGTTAACGCTGATGTAGCTTTAGTGAAGACGGGTCGAATCAGTTGCGCCTATACAATCTAGACGATCTGATACACACTGACGTTGATGCATCCGGAGACTAGTCATGGAGGGTAGCGGGATCCGAGGCACGGTGCACCGCTGGCCGACCGCTAGTCAGTAGGGGGCCCAAGTAACGTGCTAGCCACATGTGAAAGGCTGCCCCGCCATCTAGCGAAAAATCCCAAAATGCGCCATAGTGCCGGTTGGCGACCGGATGAGAGGGCCATATGGACATTCTTGGGGGGGCTCGGGCGTCCCCGCAGTCTCCAGACTAGTCCCCAATAGTGTAACTTCGAGGTGTGTGTCTCAGGTCCGGAAGTATAGCGCCTCGATTCACTGCCGTCTTCACACCTACTTCACTCACTCTATTAAATGAAAAGAACAAGGTACAGGAATAACGTTGTACAGCGGCAGCACTCCCTCTCGATGAAAGTAGACCTCACCAACATCAGAGGTTTACATTCTAATCTCGCTGCAGTCCATTTCCACCTAGAGACTTATAAACCATGCATCTTGTTCCTCACGGAGACGCAGATAAGGTGCCCGTCTGATTTGGCGTACTTAACCTATCCCGGCTACACCCTGGAGCATAATTTTAAAGCTCGGTCAGGTGTGTGCGCGTACGTCCGTGACGATATCTGCTTTCGGCGTCTCCGGTATCTAGAAGACCCCCGCTACTCCGTACTATGGACACTGGTGGACACAGGCCTAGAGAAGCTTCTCTATGCCTGTGTCTACCGAGCGCACAGCGGAGACAAGGAGACGATCGGTCTTACAGAGTACCTAAGTGAGGCGGCGGATGCTGCTCATCACAAATACCCTTCCGCTCAGCTAATGCTTCTGGGGGAATTCAATGCCCACCATCAGGAGTGGCTATACCCATACCAGAGCACTGACCTCGCTGGGAGAGAGATGCGAAAACTCGCTGTAACATTAAATCTCACCCAGCTGGTTCAAGGAGCGACGCGGGTTCCTGACGTTGAGAGCCATACAGCCAATTGCTTGGATCTTCTGCTGACTACGGATCCAGACCGTTACTCGGTGGCGATTTCCTCGCCCCTTGGCAGCTCCGATCACTGTCTGGTGAAATCTGTATCCGTCTACTCGCCGCCCGATCCCAGTCCTAGGGGCTCTCGGCGCGTGTGGCGATACAAGTCAGCAGACTGGGACGAGATGCGTTCTTTCTTTGCGTCTTATCCCTGGCGGCCTGTCTGCTTTTCTTCTGAAGACTCCTCGGCCTGCGCGGATGCTGTGACAGATGTGCTGCGGCAAGGAATGGAGTATTTTATTCCTTTCTCCGACGTAGCCAGGTCCAGTAAAGCTCATCCTTGGTTCAGAGCCAATTGTAGACGCGCTGAGGCGCTAAAGCAAGAGGCATATCTGGCTTGGGTAGATGCTCGACACCGCAAGGCCAAGGACGTGTCGGAGAAGAAGAAAGCCTTCAACTGGGCCGCCAAATCCTGCAAAAAGGCTCTACTGAAAGCTCGATTTGACCACGTCAGCCGTATTGGGAACAAACTGGCTTCATACCCCTCAGGTAGTAAAGCCTTTTGGTCCCTGGCAAAGTCGGTTGAATCGAATTTCTGCCGCCCCTCACTCCCTCCACTGCTGAAACCGGATGGGACGCTGGCTCTGGCTGGCTGGCTGGATAAACCACCCAGTCTACCTGGATGCGAGGTGAACATGCCGGAAATTCGCATCCGTCAAACTGAGGTTCTTAAAACGCTGCGGAATCTGGACGTGAACAAAGCCAGTGGCCCTGATGGGATTCCAGCCATAGTACTGAAAACCTGTGCGCTTGAACTCGCTCCTGTTTTGACACGCCTCTTTCGCCTTTCGATGGCTACAGGAAAAGTGCCTAAATCATGGAAGCTTGCCAACGTGCAGCCTGTGCCCAAAAAAGGCAGTCGTGCCGACCCCTCCAAATATAGACCAATTTCAGTCACGTCCATACTCTGCAAGACTATGGAGCGTGTACTGAACAGCAGGCTAATGGCACACCTAGAAGCGAACGAACTACTGAGTGACCGCCAATACGGGTTTCGCCGAAATCGGTCTACTGGGGATCTTCTAGCGTATGCCACTTACATTTTGAGCTCGGCCATAGAGAAGCATGGTGAGGCACTAGCTGTCTCCCTTGATATCTCGAAGGCCTTTGACAGGGTCTGGCATGATAGTCTTATTGGTAAGCTTCCATCGTATGGCCTGCCTACTGGTCTCTGCGCCTGGATCTCAGATTTTCTGAGTGGCCGGTCGATCAGAGTAGTCGTCGACGGCTGCTCATCCGACCAAATGGCTATAAATGCCGGAGTCCCTCAGGGATCAGTTCTCTCCGCAACTTTATTCCTGCTACACATTAACAATCTGCTAAAGCCCGGTATCTATGGGTACGCAGATGATAGCACTGTTGTGGAGAGTTACGTATCCAATGCGCGGGCCAGTACGGCACAGATCCGGTCTCTCAGAGAGGCAATGGTCGATCGTATGAACCTGTCCTTACAGGCAGTCTCCGATTGGGGCGATGCTAATCTGGTCAGGTTTAATGCAAGTAAGACCCAGGCGTGTCTATTCTCCGCTAAACGGAGTCCGCTCCATCTATCTCCGTCTTTCCAGGGTGTGGCCGTGCCGATGAATGACCACCTCGAGATCCTTGGTATCACGTTAACGCCTACTCTCAACTTTGGTTCGTACATCGAATCTAAAGCCCAAGTTGCCTCAAAAAAGCTTGGTATTCTGGCGAAGGTGAGACAGTATTTCAGTCCGGGACAGTTGCTCAACCTTTATAAAGCATAAGTCCGTTCGTGCATGGAATACTGCTCTCACCTCTGGGATGGATCCGCTAAATACCAGCTGGAGACACTTGAGGCCATCGAGAGGCGTGCCAAGAGGCTCATAAACGACGATGATCTGGTAGACAAAAAACTCCAGAGTCTCGCTCATCGCCGCAGAGTGGCTAGTTTATCGGTTTTTTATCGAATACACTTTGGAGAGTGCGCTGCGGAATTGCACGACTTAATTCCGCCATCCCCGTTTTTCTATCGATCGTCGAGGTGCACAGAATCTAGGCATCGTTATATGGTGGACGTTCCACGTACCCGGATAAAGCGGTTCGACTCAACATTCTTCATTCGAACCGCAAAGGACTGGAACATGCTTCCTGAGTCTGTGTTCCCGGACGAGTACAATCTGGAGATCTTCAAGAGAAGAGTGAACAGGTACCTTCTAGGGAAGCGCGTTCCATCTTAGGCCTCATCTTAGCTTATCATCAGGCGAAATCGAGGTCAAGCGCTTACCTATCGATAATAAAAAAAAATTAAAAAAAAAAGTATTTCTGATTTCTGATTTCCGCACCACAGGTTCACCGCCTATAAAGACTTCTCTTAGTACATTTTATAAGTTGATCGACTATTACTCAAAAACTTGTAAAGCCTTCTAAGCCGTTATAGTTTTCCTTTTAACTTCATTATATTTACTACTACCATGATTTTTCTTCGACCCCCAAAACCAAACCTGCAGAGGGGGTACACTTGATTCTAACAAAAATTAACACTTAAAAGCTTATTATTTTACAAATGATTCCTTTAATCGAAAACTTGTTTTCACAAACCTGCAATATTTTTTAAAAACCTATCCAACGATACCCCACAAGAAGGGGTACGTAAGAAAAAAATTTAAAAAAATAAAATAATTAAATAAACATCCCTACTTTACATGTAGGAGAGCTAACCTGAAAAAAAAAGTTTTTGAAAATTTTATGGTACCACTTTGTTGACGTAACTAATATGTATATTTATGCTAAATACAGCTTTCTAGTAATAAGGATTAAGCTATCTTGCGGACGGACTGACGGATGGACATAGCAAAACTGTAAGGGTTCCTAGTTTACTTCGGAACCCTGGATCACTAAATATGTTGATAAGTGCAAAACTCAAGAACGGTCCGACTAATACGGCTAAATTTTGTTTTTAAATAATATAATAATAATAAAATTTTAAATAATAATGAATATTTGTAGAAATCCGGGGAAGATTTTCAATTTACAGAAAAGGTGAAAAAATTGCGAATAAAATAATAAAAACAACACTAATTTTCCTGAGTGCTAAGTGTGAGTTTTTCTTTTCGGATTCGATCGTGAGCGCGTTTGGAGTTTACTAGGAATTTGTATGTGATTTGTACAGCGCCACCTAGTGGTAAACTGGTTTCTCACGTTTATCACTAGGTGGCGCTGTACAAATCACATACAAATTCCTAGTAAACTCCACAAACGCGCTCACGATCGAATGCGAAAAGAAAAACTCACACTTAGCACTCTGTTGGAATTCCCGTCTCGTCTGTTTTGAGAGTTTATTGCGCCGGTTTATTGTAAGAAAATCAAAAACTACTATGCGTTCCAATTGAGAATAGGAGTGTCAGACGCCATATTTTTCCGCATTTTGCAAAAACTTTATTAGTGATGAGTATGGTGAGCAAATACATACTAAGAAAGAAACTCATCAAAAAGTAATTTGCGTTCTAGTTGGTATATTTTTTATTCAGGTTCTTATTCGCTCATGCTAGTATGTGTTGAAGGGAGATGTCGAAAAGGAGAGAAAATATAAAAATACAAATAGATTTATTTTTATAAACAAAATACTTAATAAAATGTGTCTATTGGATTTTAAATCCTTTATTTGTAAATAAACCTTTTGTTGTAAATAAACTTTACACCGCTTATGACGACTTTGTTGTCGACATCATTTTTATACTAATATTTTTGTCGCACATAATATTCCATAAATCTAAAACTAATTACGTGTTTCAAATTATGTGTATAATGAAATATTTTGTATGATATGAAACACTAATATTATTATAGAAATATTTGAATGTTATTTGTTTTTCAAAAAAATGCGCCCAACTTTTTCAACAATTTTTTTTGTTACTACTTGCACACTTATGAAGTTGACAACAAACGCGATCCTATTCTCAATTGGAACGCATAGTACTAAACGGATCCAGATTGTGGCTGTTGACGACGGTTAAGCCCTGTTTTCATTTTGATTAGTTCGAGTGCGAGTGTTGAATGCAGGTGCTTAGTATTAAGATAAAAATACGTGAAGACAGCCGTTGATCAGTGCGAGTGATAAGTAATCAGCATCTATTCACTTTTACTACGCTGCTTACGAATCACTCGCACTGATCCACGACTATCTTCACGTATTTTTGGCTTAATACTAAGCATTTGCATTAAACACTCACACTCGCACTAATCAAAGTGAAAACGGGGCTTTACGTACGATAACACTATTCCCTGTATTCCCAAATTTTGTAATTGTAAATTTTGTGAACTGTCCCTCATTATGAAAGCTTTATAGACGTATTCACGTCAAAAACAAACGTAGATAAACAAGTCCGTAGTATGGCATAAGGTTATAAGTTAATTAATTTTAGTTGTTAACATATTTATTATGGTAAGTTAATCGAATTTCAAAGCTTCAAACACAAAACTCGCAGTAATTGTAGCTCTTTCTAATATGCTAATATATTGAGCCACTTTTTGTCGGCTAATGAAGCTTTTGCGCCCTGGAGCGTGGTTTAATTAATTTATTTCCTTCAAACCCCTTACACGGTATTCTTACGCCAAAAATGCAATTAATTTACTACAGCTACTTGGCAAGTTAGATTCAGGCAGTCTTAAAAGTGTCTAATGAAAATGTACCTTGCAGAATATGTGTTGGAAATTATAATTAATGGCTTCAAAGATATTAGGATGGCATAGATTCTTCGTGCGACATTTTTTTCTAATAATATTATAAAGGTGTACGTTTGTGTTTGTATATATGCGTCAGCATGTAAGTATGTGTTTTTTATTCTTCTACACCTCGAATGCTGAATTTTATTTACAGACTAGCTAAACCCGCGACTTCGTCCGCGTGGAAAAGTTTCTTAAATAAAAGTGCCAGGGTTTTACTCGCAAAGCTTCCGTTCCCGTGGGATTTCTGGGATAAACATTATCCTGTCATGTCCTTTCTTGGGTCTCAAACTATCTTGGTACCAAATTTCATCCAAATCGGTTCAGTGGTTTAGGCGTGAAGAAGAGATAGACATAGTTACTTTCGCATTTATAATATTAGTATGGATTTATTCTGACTTAAATTATACAATATTTTTAGCAGCACAACATACGAGTATATATGATAGTTAAAGTGTATTATGGCGTGGATACCATGCAGCGATTTCCACAGGTACAATTAACAAAGAATGCCACGGGAGGCAAGAAGAAGGAATACCATGAAGGAAAACTCTGATGTTAAGATAATATTTTATACCTTTAAAAAAATCAATTAATTGTGTAAGATTTTGCAGCCTTTCGAAGATCTGGAAAATAAGAAAGACCACGTATACAATACTTTCCACCACGTAGGTAACAGTTGTTACTGTCCCAGGAAAATATATTATTTCCATGAGACTCGTATAAAACTTATGAGTCATGCAGCGACCTGTGTAGTGCAGTAACTATTTGTAGGGATTAAATATTTTCAGAAACAACAGCAAACAGATTTTAAGTAAAGAAGTGAAGTAGGGACACACATATTCGTCTAATATTTTTGTTTTATGTTTTGGATTCATATTTTGTGATGTTTTTGTCTTCGACAAATATTATACGATAACACTTTCCACGACTCATCATAAAGTATTAGAGACTTTTAAGATGCAAAATCAAATTTTCGATCATCCAAACGATGATATTTTTCTTCCAACATTAAATTAATTCTTGAAAATTTTTCTCTACAACGTGAGTAACAATATTTTTATGCATTTTGCAGTGCTTCAGAACGTATGTAATTTATGGACCACTTTATAGATAATACAGATATTACTTAAAATAATTTTTCAATTTTCAAAAATTAATGTAATAGGGACGAAAAAATCATGATAAAACTAAAACCCGTCAAGCGTAAAGAAATGTGTATCTAGTAAACACGATATCTCCAGAAAAAATCTTTTTTTTTTAAAAGACTTGTCTTAAAAGGATTTTGTTTTTTTACTGGCCGTTTAACTTATTTCTTAATTATAATTAATAATATTATACTTTAAGGGCGGCTTGCACCAAAATGCTTAAATGCATTTTTAGTCCCTTAAACATGTTTAGCAAATGTCAAAACGTCTTAAAAGCTGTCACTTTAAACGTATTTAGTGACTTAAAATGATTAAAGCATTTTGGTGCAAGCCGCCCTTATTTACAGTATGTATAAAATGTAAATTTATCCTACCATATGCGCATGTGCATTATTTTCCATATGAATATATCATTCGTTTTATTATGTTTTATTTCTCGTGCAGCCATCAAATGCAAATGGCGGAAAACTTGCTTGTCGTTTGTTTAGCGCGAATATTTTTTTTTTATGCGCAGAACAGGCAGTTTGTAAAAGGCAAACGAGTGACTATGCAAGTCACTTCCATCGTGGCTACTAAGTGGTAGAATTCTGCATTGTCTCTTCATCAGTACTTGTCACTGCCTTGTTCCGGTTTGGAGGGTAAGATAGCCGGTAAACTTATTTCCATTAAAAGCGCCATCTGCTGTTTGCTATCTTATGATATATAAAAAAACGAGAAAAATCCGTCCGATTGATAAAATTTTAACTTTAGATAATCTTAAAGCAAATCTAGCAATTAACATCCCTTAACTTGTACTGAATCTCTCGCAATCTGCACATTAAGGGCCAGCTCCCTATCACGTGACGCTTCTGCGATACGGGTGGTTTTGTAACGCTACGATTTGTATTTACTATAATATCATGTGGAATATTTATCATATTTGTGACATTATAAACATTCACCGTGGTGACGTATCCCGACGTGATCATCAAACCCTGACAGTACATTATGTTCCACATTCTATATTTAACATTAAACCGCTTGTTACAATTGTGCTAAAACCTTCGCAGTGTCCAGCTGCCAATTCTTTAAAGAAGCCTGAAGAGCCCGGGGAGACGGGCTTCACCGCATCGCCTACCAGCCTAAAGAAATCTTCTAAAAGAATCCTTCACATTGCTAGGAATGAATGAATTTGCACGCGCTGGTCTGTTGCAGCTAAGCACTCTAGTGGCAAGCCAGCAACCGCAATAGTGGTGACTCCGACGAGATCATAACTCCCTGATAAAACCATCCAACCGATGTACCCCCACCAGGTTTCATTGGAAAGGCAATATTGTAAAATTGTTGTAGACTATCATAGGCTACTTTTGTACGCGACTAAGCAAAAAGAAGTAATTCTCTTATATCACGTCACGTGAAACAGCTAGTTCTATTATATAAAAAAAATTGTCGTTTCAATAAGAAAAGCAATAAAAATGAAAACCTAATATAATTTTAAGAATTCCAGTCTTGATAAAGTTACAATTTTGTGTAGCGGAGAAGGCTAGTGCCTGTAATACTTCAATTGGAAGTTAGTGCACTCCGCCGGCAACATAAGTTTTAAATTAAACATAGAACTAAATGTTGTAAGGCGAACGCTAGAAGTAACGTACCGTAAAAGAAAATAAGTATTGCTTAAAGAAATTTCAGTGCAGTTTGCCCGTAATGCATTGCACTTTAAAAATGTTTAGGAAACTTATTTACAAGGCACGACAATATTCTAATTAATTGCTCGCGCTCAATTTGAATTTACTGTTTCAAAAGATAAAATTTATCCCAATCCGCTCCGAAGTTAGAATTGTACTCTCTATCAGTCGATTTTATAACTAGAAATAAATTCTTGTCACGCTGCGTCTTTGTAGGGTAGGCAGAGTAAATCAAATGTTAATAAACATTTCAATTTGCCATAGTTCACCATTTTTTCATTTGGCAAAATGAGTGCTAATCCGAATAACCGCATTATATCGACCTTACAACGATAATCGATATTTCTTGCATTTGCGACCTAGCAGAAACAGAACATCAGGCACGCTCATTAAAGCATCAGTAGAAAACAAGGATATTTTCTTTGGTCGCCTGTCATAACCCTGATATTAAGTAAATCATAACCATTGAAATGATAACTCCGTGATTGAAATTATAGTTGCTGTCAAAAAAATTAAAAAAACCTTGTTTAAATCTTATTATCTTTGGATCATCTTAGGAGCAAACATATGTATTTCTGTTGGAAATGTTTTTAGATGGCGAATCTATACTAAAGAAATAGACGAAGTTACCATTAGAATTACACAGATGGTGAACAAACAGAATTTAATTTATTCAATAATTGAGCAGTATACATTTTTTTCTAATTCACAATTTTATTTTTAATCGCTGGATAAAATTTATCATCAACAAATTTATATCTGCAAAAATTAGTATAAATAGTTTAACGTGCTCTCTGAAAAAGGACGTACGTATTTATAAATACGACATTCATTAACGAACACTTAATTTTATGTTTACCACATAAATACTTGTTAGATTTTTCACTATTTTTTCTTTTTTAATAATAGAGAAAAAATAATATATTTAAAAATAAGATATAAATAGATAGATAGATAGAAGAATATTTTTTGGTAACCACTATTATGAAAAAATCCTCATTCCTCACATCGTTTCCTCATTGCTGAGAACTGTGACCCCCTCCACGGATCACGAAAAAAAACTTATCATAAAAAATATAAAAGAAATACTAAGTATTTTTTCATTTAAATTAGTAATAAGTTAGTATATCAAGAACTCCATTTGATGAAAGACAAAAATAATTTGAAAAGCACTATAAGATTAATAAAACATTTTCGTGATATACAAGAGTTTACTAAAATATCAAGTTACTATATAAAAACTTTATTTTATGTATTTAAATTAATATCACTTGAATTATAGATACACGGTTAAGCTGTAAATCAAATAGTCCCTGAGCATTATTTTGCGTCGACCAAAAAATGTTATTACGCTTTTTATTTTAACATGAAAATACTTGTTTTACGCATTTATTCTTTAAATAGTCCACAAAAAATAGTATGAGTGCTTTGTATCAACGAAAACAATCCTTAGAAAAAATGTAAAGTAAAGGTAACGAAAGCATAATGCGGCTGTTGTTGAGGATGGTAAATGCGGACATAATAACCACCTATATCTCGACAGCCAACAATCTGTGAGTCGTCGTACATATGATGCCTGACGACGTTGTATTTATTCTGCCTATACTACTAGCTTCTTTGTTCGTTAACTGTGATAGTTATTAGTTATATTGCTAAAAGCTGTACACTTAAGATATGTGTTCCTATATCAGCGATATTTTAGTTATCAGAAAAGATCGTGTCAACGATATTTAGTCGTGTTTTATAAATTCACCTTGTACAGATGGATCTCTTTATTTATGGCTAAACTGCAAGTTCAGTGTTTTGTAGGAACTTTTGAAAGTTGCAACTGCAGTGAGGCAGTCTTGTTCCCGTAGTATATCTCAGCGATTTTGGTTTGTGGCATCCGTGTTTGAGCATGTAACTGAAACTGCCTTAGTTGGTTTGGCTATTTTAGGTGCAATAAATTCATCTGCTGTTCGTAAAGTTCCATACTAACTAAAAGCTAGGAACGCAATATGATAACTAATATTTATATACTATAATAATATAATTAATATTTATATACTATAATATTTATATACAAAAATCTGGAGCTGTTACGTGAAACAATAAAAAAGTATCTTCACGTCCATATACCTGAAGAGGTAGGCAGAAGTACAACTAGTGCACTCACGATTAGCCAAAGATAATTAGTCTCACAATGTGATAGGTTGCAAGCCTATCGCCAACGGGGTATTTTTCTAATCCCGAGCAACATCGTTTTTATCAGAAAACTAAAAAACAACACATTTTTGAATTGCCCAACCCGGGAGTTGAATCGGGAACTTTATATGGTCAACACTGACACCGGACCACTAGACCACAGAAGTGATTTACCCATAAACTTTAGTTTAATCTTACGTCTCAAAAATAGTGTGAGTAATTTAAGGGAAAGGTAGCAAGACTCTCTAGTAATTACCAGTGGCGTGCACAGGATTATGAGACTGGGTATGCGGCGGAGTATAAATTTTCTTATATCGATTTTTAGCGTAGCCTCAGCCACGCGACGGATCTCTAAGCCGGAAACCATGCCAACGGAACATGTCTTAGATGTACTACTATTTATCTACATCTTCTACGGTAACGCAGAAAAAACAGCGGTCGGTCGTCGATAACTAAAATATTATAACAGGTAACTACTTACCTAGTCAGCTGTATTCTAGGTATGTTTCCATGTTCAAGGTTCTTGTTATTTAAAATAGGTACTATTTCCCGATGTAAATATTTCGGCCACCTCAAATATCTTAAGCAAGTGAGTGATGGTTACAATACACGTCCCTTGCAAGATATCCGATGTGGCCTTTAAAAGGCCGATTTTCATGTGATTCGCAAAATATATAAATACACTTAATAATAATAAATAAATAAATAATCACGGGACAAATTACACTTATTGATCTAACCCCAATGTAAGCAATTTATTTGCTTATGTTATGGGTGTTAGTCAACGATATTAATACTCAGAAATACATACATAAATAGGTTTACATACGTAATAAACACCCAAACCCGGAAATACAAACATTTATGCTCATCACACAAATGCTTGTCCCCGCCGGGGATCGAACCCGAGCCCCGTTGATTGCGTAGTCAGGGTTGCTAACCACTCGACCAACGGGGCGGCCAAATAATAAAACTACGGATTGGTAAAAAACAAACAAACTACTCATTCATTTATAGATTAAATCTATGCGCCTATCCTTTTTTAAATATGATTTTAGGATATCGTCATAGAAAGTTGGACTGCGTTTTAATTCTATCAATAATGCCTTTTCTATAGAAATCGTGGAAAGCTCTGTGAGTCGTTGTTGATTTTGTGTGTTTCTCAAATATGTGTGGATACGTTTTAAACACGAAAATGAACGCTCTGCCGATGCGCTGCTTGCTGGGATAGTCACAATGAATTTCGCTAATAGTAACACTTCAGAAAAAACTTTATTTAAATTGTCCTTATACAAATTTTGAATAATACTAAATACACAACTATTTGCAAATTGAGGTGATCTATAAATACAGCGCAATTCATTTTTTAATTTATCAAAATTAAAATTTGCCTGACAATTATTGGTGAACTCTCTGATTTCATTTTCAGGGAAATATTCACTATATTTTTTAAAATTCTCACAAGAAAGTAGCTCAATAAACTTTAAATTTTTAATGTTTTTATAGCGATTTCTTAATTCACTGACTACATTATCAATTATTTCAACAAAAATTCGCCGATAATGTATTTTTACATCATCGACATTGCGCTTTCTCTTAGGTGGTCCGGTAATGTGAACGGCGGCATCATAATAGATCTCGAACTTCTCTCTGAAATGTTTTAACTCTAACTCTTTTATCTTTGTTACGCAATACGCGATGTCACTAGTTTTTTTTTGCAAAACATCGTACAGAATATCAGTTTCTGTAAAAATATCTGCGAAAGATTTTAAAAGAAAATTAAATTCAAATTCTTTCATAATAAATAAAAATGAACTGACTTGTGTCAGTGTTTCACCATCCCAGTCTTGTGTATTTTCGTACATATTTTCGAACAATTCTAGGAGGTCGGTGGACGCATTATTAATTACATTAACCGTGCGTGAGTGATATATCCACCTTGTTTCCGCGACACGAGGCAGCTTTTTCATATCGGCAAAGTTGTTATAATGGGCCATTCGCTTTGTACTGGTGTGAAAAAAAGCCGCGATTGATTTTATAATACTAAAAAAGCGTTTTGTTTCAGCAACTCGTTCAAACGATTTCGATAAAACTAAATTTAATATATGTGCTGAACACCAAACGTGTATAGCTTGTGGACATTTTTGTCTCACCAAAGCCTGCACACCATTAATTTGTGAGGACAAAACTGCTGCCCCGTCATAAGTTTGTGCGACTAATTAGGATAAACAATCGAACTCTTCTAAAATTTTCAAAATTATAGAACTCAAGGTTACAGCGGTCCGATCCGCGCTCACATCAACATATTTGATAAATCGATCTACTATTTCAGAATCATGAAAATATCTCAAAACTAATACTAATTGTTCACGGCCGCTAACATCAGGAGTCTCATCTACCATGATGGCGACAAAATCGGACTGTTTAATTTCGGCTTTAATGCGATCGATCATCACAGATGCAACGCTCGAGATCAAATCATTCTGCGTACGGTTCGACATACCCGTGAATGAGGTACTTGCACTCTGTAAATGGGTTTCTAAAACTCCATCATACTTGGCTAATAATTCTACTATTTCTAAATAATTACCCCTATTCAACGACGAAACTGACTCATCGTGGCCGCGAAAAGCTAATTCTTGTTTTCCCAGAAAGCAAACAACATCGATCAGCCTTTGAAAAATGTTTATATTGCGATCGACTTTAGCATTATGCCTCTCAATATCTACTCGTAACTGACTGTTGATACTCATTTCAATACGAGATTTACCAAAAGTATTTAATTTTAAGCAGGCCTCCAGATGTTTTTCTGTATGGTCATGCTTCTTTGCCGCGGAATGGAAATTATTTAAATCTGAATATCCAGAATTAGTCCACACTGTATTAGAATTACTAAACAATATGCAAGGAAAACAAAATAATTTAATCGTATGGAGACAACCACACAGCCAGTCATACGTTTCATAACTTTTAATATGAAACTTGCGAGTTACATTTCCTTTTTGCTGGTTTAATTGTGGTAACTCGGGTATACACCTACCTTTAGATACGATTTGAATCTTTTTACTAAATGACAATTGTGAGAACTTGTTACTTTTAATTTTTAGTAAGCACACATTATCAAAACATACGTCACAATCAAATAACATTTTAAAAAATCAAGAAACGCGCTAGATTAAACAAATTACTAATTATTTTAGATATATATATAACTGTTTACTTTAATTATTTACTGTTTATTTAATTTAATTTACACACTTTCAAATGTTAAAATAATAATATCATTAATATATATTTTAAGAAAACATATACAATAATAAAACATAATAATACACAATGCATATCACGTATCACATAAAAATTTAAAATGGCTTCACTTTTGTCAATAACATTTCAACAAATAAAACCTTACTAAACAAAAATGCATAATGTGAGCATACATTTTGTCAATAATATTTCGTCTATTATCTTTACCCGGATTATAGAACAAGGCCGCATTACCTGCTTTATAAAATAGAATCATTGTGTGAGTGAGCCAATTACGTGCGGATAGGTAATTATGTCTCGCACACATTTACAATGTGAAGCAGAAGCTTGGCGGCAGGACTTGGGCGTTCAATATTATTTATCGTTTAATAAACGCCTGGCAAACATAATGTTTGAGTGCTGTGCTTGCAAATAGGTGCTATTTAAAAATATTAGGCGTTTTTAAGTTATTATATTTTGTTTATTCATTTATTTATAAGTCATCTAAAACGTATGAACGTTTTATTAAAATAAAGGTAAAGCACTGCTTTTCTGCCTATAAGGAGGGCACGTGCCTGGTAATTACGATAGTAATGACAGATCAACGTTCGCTTTTTGCAAACTATCTGGTATTATAGTAAATCTACCCTGCAAAGATGACCCAGATGAACACGAGAGAAAGTTTTTTTTATTATAAGATAGCAAACAAGCAGATGGAAAGTTGAAAGAGTCAACAACCGCCTATAGACACCAAAGGTGTTAATGGTGCGTCTTGTGGCGAGGTCTAATGTCACATCCATATGTTTATCGGCTACCTTACTCTCCAAACCGGAACACGAAAGTGACAAGCACTGACGCTGTTACAGGAGGAATAGGTAAGGTGGTGGTACTAGAAATCAGAAATACTTTATTCAATAAAACTTTTTACAAGTTATTTTGACACGTCAACATATTTTTTTAAAAACTACTACCGGATCGGAAACGCGGCCACATACTGAAAAGATCCGGCTAGACCCGGGCGAGCCATTGCAGGACTCTACCACCTAGTAGCCACGATGGTAGTAACTCGCATAGCCAATCGGTTGCCTTTTACGATATACCTGGTAGAACGGCAATTGGCCTATTCTTCAAAGGAGCCCGGGATGAACACCGGGAATAAAGTGTTGGAGAAACCATTAAGAAACCGGAAAATATTATAACATTACACATTTTTATATCATAGGATAGCCAGCAAGAGTTTGCCTTTTTTTGTGATTAAAGATTAGGTAACATATTGTTATTGATTTGATTTCTTTATTTGGCGTGAGCTATGAAATTAAAGCTAGAAAAAGACAAGTGTGTATGAATAGAACTATTAAGAAATTGAAACGTCTTAAGGCGAGGTATTTAGACGCGCGTCAATTCTATAGAAAATGGGTGGCGCGGTATGTTCTGAAAGCGCTGGGAAACATGTTAATTTTCGGATAAATAAATATAGGACATCAGCTGAAAACTAAAATTTAGCACATTCTTTTTGTATTTACAACTAAATATTGCCATATAAAAATCATGTGGAAGATTAGAAATATTATTAACAAATTATTTGTTTTACAGATTTTTTTAGCCTGTTTTCGGAATTTTATATGATCAAGTAAAGTACATTCTAACATCTAATGAGTTAGCACATTCTTTAGATAATATCTTCAAGTATATCGTGTAATTTTTGTAAAATTGTTATTTAACAATCAATACAAAAAACGTGATTTAATAAACCAGTTTTTTCCCGTTTGTCGTGATGCCTCGCCTTAACTACACTGTAAAGTCGCCGTGCTGGTCTGGGCTCCCGTTAAAAAATAATTCATCTAATTTTCTGCTAGGTAGTTTATAGAAAGCAAACACTTGGCTACATGAGTCACTGCCATCGTGACTTCTAGGTGGTAGAGTTTTATTTGGTACAGGCGCAGATCCAAGGGGTTGAGAGGGGGGGGGGGGCAATAGGTGCAATCGCCCTCTTGAATTACGTCCAATATTTGAATTTAAATTATTGGAATCGTTTGTGATCCATTTTATTTGCCATTTTTTAGAATATTAAGCAGGTGAAATAAGCTAAGATTACCCCCCCCCCCCCAATAAAATTCTGATTCCGCGCGCGCCTGATTTTGTATCACCGCATTACCTATTCTTTTATTGTACCTATTATTCTAATGGTTAACTTTGCATGTAGCTTTACCATCCCGCCGCACGAATAGCAACGCAAAGTTAACGTCTTTAATGCCTATATGCGATTGTTTACGCTTTCAATCAGGAAAGCAATCTACTTTTATGCTATTAAATTATATAAAAAATAGAATTCAGCATGAAAATAATACGTATGTAGAAATGATATTACTTTACATTTCCCTCGGTATTGTCACATGAACAGAAAAAATTCGTCACATATGCCTAACGAAGAGAAAAAACTGACGACTTTATGTATTAGAATTATATTTCCTTATAAAATATTTCTTTTGAACCCAAGCAAATTTTGCGTGTAATGAAAATATGGGTGAGAAAATTTTATACCGGCGACGACGTAATAAAAATACCGTAACTGGAGAATAATGTAACGAGATGTGTTTTCGTGTAAACAAAAATGCGAACCGTGAATAATTTACGTGATAAGGAGACAAGGGATTGTAGCAATAAAATCATTTCTTATTTTAGTAAAAACATTTACTCGATTGTTTCAAATGCAATCAAAGGGAATGTGCACATGTGCACGGTAGCAGCGCCGCCTAAAATGGATAACTATTGGGGATTATGTTACACATTGATAGATTGACAGAAGTGTTTTTAAATGACAAGATAAATTTAAAAATTTAAAAAATCCCCGACACATCCTCACAACTTCATTCTGCTACATATGCATAATTTTAAGAGCAAAACGGGAAAGGACCTAATGATTTTCGAAAGGGGATCTTGCAGCATCGTGTTAACGTTACGGTTCCTTACTCAATGATCTTGAGTTGTTATATTGCAAAGCTTCCATGCTCTCCAGCTTCACTATGTAACCCGGAAAATCATTTTAATTCAGAGTATATGTAAAAAAAAACAAATGAGACCACACTCAAAGGGCTTATTTTGTTTAGTGAAGGAGTTCCATGGTCACGTTCTAGTTCCATTATCAAACCTTGCAATTCTCCTAGTAATAAAAGCCAACCATATCAACCTAACCTCCGATGGCCAGCTTCCAGTTCCATCATTATTATATCTTAGAAAACATCCGGCACCTAAGTGTTTGCCAAAATATACTAAATTAGCTCACATTCAATGGGTTTTTCTAGATTAACTTAGAATTTCTTATGGGCTTCTCCGAACTCTATCATAAAACACTGGAAAACATTCTGCTGCAAGTCCTTAAAAGAACGGATCAAACGAGACCTAAATCGAAGGTGCTGATCAATTTTCATTCATTAGTTCGTTTCTTGCCGATGATCTTCTTCTCACTTTATCGTAAGAACCTGGAAATCATCTAACACCAGATTATTTATCAAAACAGAACAAATAAGTCCGAACGCGATGCATTTATCTCGTTCAGTTTAAAAGATCCTGTTGATGTAACAGTTCCAGTAACTTTCACTTACATCAGAAATCAGAAGAACTTTATTCAATAAAACTTTTTACAAGTTATTTTGACACGTCAATATTTTTTAAAACTTCTACCGGATCGGAAATGCAGCCATACACTGAGAAGATCAATAGATTCTTAAAATCATCAAGCACCAAACAGTATGCTTAAACAAACCCCATTAGTCCATACTCCATGAGTTTATCTGGTTTAGTATATTTGACGCGCTCGAGTAAATACCAAAATCCCCTCTTGAGCTCCCCTACTATAAGACATTTTTTCTGGAAAATTAGGTAAAAATTTAAGTACGTATTTTTTACATATTCAGTATCAGAATCGAGTACAGAACACTCTCCTTGTGTAGGTACAAACTGTATACATAAAAAAATTAATAATTTATCTGTATACAAAAAAAATGTCTTTTATTACACGCTTTTTATTAGCTTCACCTGTATGTTTGTATGTTTGTATGTTTGTATGTTTGTATGTTTGTTTGTAACCGACTTCTTTGGGCGCGATTTTGACTCACTTTAAACGGCCAGATTTCGTTCAAACTTTGTAGATTTATTGAGGACCGATGACAATACACTAATTTGATAAAATTATTCCATTTTAAACCGACTTTAAAAAAAGGAGGAGGTTCTCAATTCGGCTGGTATATTTTTTTTATGTATGTACACCGATTTCTCCGAGGTTTTTGAACCGAATTACGTGATTCTTTTTTTATTTCATGCGCAATAGTTTCGAATTGGTTCCATAAAAATTTGATTCAGGTAGGCCCAGTAGTTTTTGTTTAATGAGCATTTTTTTATTTATTGTACCTATCTCGATGTCTGAAATCAAATCTCACAAGTAAATTTGATCCACTTCCCGGTTACCGATTGAGCTGAAATTTTGTATACGTATGTTAATTGAATGACAATGAAACCTTATTATGACATGGAGCTGATCTGATGAATCTGAATCGGAAGGTGACCACAGGAACTTAATAATTAAATGGTTAAAAATCGGTTAATAACAAGACTATTGAGTTTGGACTCATTTGATTCATGTTGACGAGCACTTTGGTGCTTGGTGCTAATTAGGATCCTGCAGGGTTCGATGATGAAGCCAGAAGGTGACCATAGGAGCTCAGCAATTAAATGACACAACTCTATCGAGTTTGGGCTCGTTTGATTCGTGTTGACGAGCACTTTGGTGCTTGGTGCTAACTAGGATCCTGCAGGGTTCGATGATGAAGCCAGAAGGTGACCATAGGAGCTCAGCAATTAAATAACACAACTCTATCGAGTTTGGGCTCGTTTGATTCGTGTTGACGAGCACTTTGGTGCGGGTGGAAACTAGTTATAAAAGGAACTACTCTTAACTACACAAAGACTTTTGTTTGTTCTACGTCTGTCAAGTCGGTCAGTTCAAGAGGTAAAGATATAACTTCCATGTTGTTCCAGTAGGCCTGAGAAGGAACTTGTCTTTTTTTTATGGTAGTCGAGCAAAAAAAAAATCAAAACGTGCTTTAACTAATGACGTCTGTTGTTTTGGATATAATAATTTCTTACAGATTGTACATGGTACTTCAGCATATTGATTTATGGTGGTTATAAAATTACGCTCAGTAATTGAACGAAGTCTTTGTGACGTCTGACGCGCTACCGCTAGGCGGTTCTCACGTGGCTGAGCAGACTCGATTGCTGTACGGTTTCGTATCACTACTAATCCACGAGCTCTCTGCTCGGCGGACTCCTTAGCTATACGCTCCTCAATGAGACCAATTATATGAGCCTTCTGCTCGGCAGACTCGTTCGCTAGTAGTTCTCTCGCTAGTCGCTAGTTCGCTAGTTCGCTAAATAATGAGATCAACTCTAATAGCTCGCTGCTCAAAAGACTCATTCGCTAGACGCCCTTGGATCTTACCGAGTCTACTTCTACCAAGGCTGGGCCAAAGCGGGTTTACAAGCATGGGCCAGAGATAGACAGCATTGCGCCAAGCATGGCCCATATCTGGCCCCGTCGTATTGTCCTGTATGGGAGTACGACAGGAACGCCTTGCACACTTACACACACACACACACACACCACACACACACACACACACATACACACACATGTCTATAAGCGTGTAAGTAGTTCCGTGCTTCTACCGCGGCACTCGACTAGGTATGCGCATTAGAGTTTGCAACAGTGTCTGCGCATATAACTTAGATTTCACGAGCCACGAAGAGTCCGCCACCGTCTCTGTGACTGAGTTTAATTATAAAAAAAATTAAAAAAAAAACAAAATAAATGTGCATAATATTTATAGATATAGATATATCACCATCCATGTTAACTTTACATGGATATATATAGATATACAATCTTGTAGTTTTCGTTTTTTATTAATTGTAATTAAACGACACTGAATTTATTAGCCGTTCGCATTCGATGATCTACAATTGCCGATTAGAATTAAAAAAAATAACTCGAATAATTGATTTTTTCATAAGTTACAGTGTTTCCGGAGTTTCATACATGACGGACAGGAAATTTTTTGACCTATTTTCATATTTTTTTCCGTTTGTATTGCACTAAATTAATTTTTAGCAAGTATAGAACTAATCTCCGTTAAATTATCTCGACAATAGTATGCAAAATATCTTGATTCCTTTAACTAACAAGGCTATAATACTAAAAATAGTTGCCAAAATAAGGCGAAAAAAATTTCCGAAGGTGGTATCAAGAGTCTTCGCAACCGGCGTGTTTGTATGAAAAGAGTGATGAATGTGGAGGAAGCAAGACAAGCCTGCAAGGATCGTGATGTATGGCACTTGGTTCTCTCTGTACCCCGTAAGGGATCTGGCGTGAAGATATGTGTATATGAAAAAAAAAATTCGATTGTAAAGCACTCTCTGATGCTTCGCATCATGAGTCGTGCAATAGTTTAAAATTAAAAAAACAAGCTATTATAAATAAACTAAACTAAAAAGTAGAAAATAAATAATAGTTTAAAAAAACTAAAAAACACGCTTTTTATAGAAAACCGAACTAAAAAATAGAAAATAAATTTTAATAAATTTAAATTAAGAATAGTGTTAAAAATTTCAATAATTATAAATTAATAATAGTGTGAATAAAAAAAAATAATTTTATTTAAAAAAAAGCGTGGGGTGCTTTTTAAGATATTACCGAAATGATAATCACTCTACTCATATGTGTCAATAAAATATTTATAACTATTGACACCATGCACCCCACGCTTTTTTTTAAATAAAATTATTTTTTTTTATTCACACTATTATTAATTTATAATTATTGAAATTTTTAACACTATTCTTAATTTAAATTTATTAAAATTTATTTTCTATTTTTTAGTTCGGTTTTCTATAAAAAGCGTGTTTTTTAGTTTTTTTAAACTATTATTTATAGTTGAATTAAGCGCAGTAAAACTGCAGCAACCAATTTTCAATTAACTGTATCTACGGATCCCTGCGTCAGATCTTCACTAAATTACAATAGGCCCACGCGAGGAGTATAAAAAAAAAGAATTTTCAGACAACCTTATCCATATCTTGATGTAACGTAATGATACGGCATTATAACTAGCTGACCCGGCTGACGTTTTTCTGCCTTTTTATCTACTCTTATTTTTTTTCTATATCTGGACTTCAACAATTAATTCAAAACCAAAATTAGCCAAATCGGTTAAACCGTTCTCGAGTTTTAGCGAGACTAACGAACACCAATTGATTTTTATATATGTCGCCGTGAAATTGACAATTCCGTTAGATTATAATCTACCTAGAAAGCAATTCCGTTACATTATAATCTACCTAAGTGATATTATAATTTAACTGCTAACCTACCCTAACCAAATTAGGTAGATTATAATCTAACGGTATTGACAATTTCACGGCTACACACACACACATATATATATATATATATATATATATATATATATATATATATATATATATATATATATATATAGAGATAGATAGATAGATAGATATTATATTATTATTATATATTGTATTCACGTAACAAATTACACTTACTGATCTAACCCCAAAGTAAGCAAATTATTTGATTGTGTTATGGGTGTTAGTCAACGATACCAATACATAGAAATACATGCTACTACCATGCTAAGCTAGGGCGAGTATGATATAAATATTAATAAATAATAGTTTAAAAAAACTAAAAAACACGCTTTTTATAGAAAACCGAACAAAAAAATAGAAAATAAATTTTAATAAATTTAAATTAAGAATAGTGTTAAAAATTTCAATAATTATAAATTAATAATAGTGTGAATAAAAAAAAATAATTTTATTTAAAAAAAAGCGTGGGTTGCTTTTTAAAATATTACCGAAATGATAATCACTCTACTCATATGTGTCAATTAAATATTTATAACTATTGACACCATGCACCCCACGCTTTTTTTTAAATAAAATTATTTTTTTTATTCACACTATTATTAATTTATAATTATTGAAATTTTTAACACTATTCTTAATTTAAATTTATTAAAATTTATTTTCTATTTTTTTGTTCGGTTTTCTATAAAAAGCGTGTTTTTTAGTTTTTTTAAACTATTATTTATTAAGTCATGCTTTCACAGCAAACAAGCAGATGGCTCTCCTGATGGTAAGAGAAACCATGACCAATAGACATCAAAGATATTAATGGTAGGTTGCTATCCACGTGGCGGAATAACAATGCCACATGCATAAATCTACCAGCTACATTACCCTCCAAACCGGAACACGACAATAACAAGCATTGGCGCTATTGCGGCAAGAATAGGTAGGGCGGCGCTATAAACGGGCGAGACTCTACGACGACTTGCCTTTTACGACCTGCTTGTCAGAACGGTAGTTGGGCTATTGAACGGTAGTTGGTTGGACAGTAGTTGGGTTTCAAAGGAGTCCGGACCAACACGGGGTAAATAAAAATTATCAAGTATTTGTCATAAACTTTATTAGGTGCTGACAATTAAGAGTAGGTATAGATTATATTTTTGGTGGTTTTAGGTGGTCATCAATCTTCTTTACGTATGTACAACAACCTAACAAGCTCGCAACGGGTTCTGTTCGTTCACTAAAAAACCATTACAATTACATCACAGATTGTGCTCACATTACAAAACGATTTAATATTTGCACACAATTATTACATCAAGTAGAACATACAGAAATAATCATGAATCATTAAACAATAACTTAATCATACCCAAATACAGATAGCTCTGATCTATAACTATCACTTTATTCTTCAATTATGTTTAATCATTTTGTAATCAAGTTTTATTTCGTGACTGCAATATTTTAAATGCTTAATAACTTGTGTTATGTCACAGTAACTAGATCATTTTTGTTCATTTATTCTCGTTTGAAGACCGGGCTGAATTATAAAAATAGACAGTATATAATATGGTATAAGTTAGGTATTTTATATTAATTCAAATTGACCATATTTCATTTTTTAACACCCTTATATTTTTAACTAAAACTAAGATTTAAATAAAATAGGATACTCGTATTTTTTATTTTCTCAAAATTCATTCATTATGATAGGTATTTATTTTAACTTTTAAAATTCTTCCTATTTTAAATATACGTAAGTTCCAAATACCGTCATTTATACGGCTGAATAGTGCCACGCCTTTGCTTTTTTGACCCGACCAAAAAGCATATTTCATCTATGAAATCAACATCAAGTGTTGAAATTATATTTTCTATTAAGCGTTTTATACTTTTTCCATTTCTTTATTTAATCGATGTCAGTTCTAATTTTAAAGTTGTAGTGTTGAGACCAAATAAGTAATGATATATTTATTATATTTTGAACAAAGACAAATGTAACAAAAACATTCAAATATATTTTTTTGATGTCACTCAATGGCCCAGCGCCATTTTGTGTTTGTTTTATCTGTCACTCGCAACAACATGGTTGTTACTAGATTTCTGTTAGCTGAGTTTTTTCACATTGTCCATACATTGTGTATTTTATGATCCTCCTTGTTGATTGCTGCCCAGCTGTCAAATATCAAAATACCGAAAGGATCTGTTCTAAAAAGGCAGGCGAGAGAACTGGTGATCAAGGTTCGTAATTACTTTGAAGCAGAGTATCGAAATGGTTGCCCGCTTATATCATCGTCGCAAGTGCGAGAGCGTGTTGCGGCCGTATTAGGAATAAGTGGACCTACTGTTTCAATAAATAATAGTTTAAAAAAACTAAAAAACACGCTTTTTATAGAAAACCGAACAAAAAAATAGAAAATAAATTTTAATAAATTTAAATTAAGAATAGTGTTAAAAATTTCAATAATTATAAATTAATAATAGTGTGAATAAAAAAAATAATTTTATTTAAAAAAAAGCGTGGGGTGCATGGTGTCAATAGTTATAAATATTTAATTGACACATATGAGTAGAGTGATTATCATTTCGGTAATATTTTAAAAAGCAACCCACGCTTTTTTTTAAATAAAATTATTTTTTTTTATTCACACTATTATTAATTTATAATTATTGAAATTTTTAACACTATTCTTAATTTAAATTTATTAAAATTTATTTTCTATTTTTTTGTTCGGTTTTCTATAAAAAGCGTGTTTTTTAGTTTTTTTAAACTATTATTTATTTTCTACTTTTTAGTTTGGTTTATTTATAATAGCTTGTTTTTTAATTTTAAACTATTGCATGACTCATGATGCGAAGCATCAGAGAGTGCTTTACGATCGAAATTTTTTTTTCATATATACATATCTTCCAGATACGCCAGATCCCTTACGGGGTAGGCAGAGAGAACCGAGTGCCATACATCACGATCCTTGCAGGCTTGTCTCGCTTCCTCCACATTCATCACTCTTTTCATACACACACGCCGGTTGCGAAGACTCTTGATACCACCTTCGGAAATTTTTTTCGCCTTATTTTGGCAACTATTTTTAGTATTATAGCCTTGTTAGTTAACGGAATCAAGATATTTTGCATACTTTTGTCGAGATAATTTAATGGAGATTAATTCTATACTTGCTAAAAATTAATTTAGTGCGATAGAAATGGAAAAAAATATCAAAATAGGTCAAAAAATTTTCCTGTCCGTCATGTGTGAAACTCCGGAAACACTGTAACTTATGAAAAAATCAATTATTTGAGTTATTTTTTTTAATTCTAATCGGCAATTGTAGATCATCGAATGCGAATGGCTAATAAATTCAGTGTCGTTTAATTACAATTAATAAAAAACGAAAACTACAAGACTGTATATCTATATATATATCCATGTAAAATTAACATGGATGGTGATATATCTATATCTATAAATATTATGCACATTTATTTTGTTTTTTTTTTGTTTTTTTACTCAGTCAATTAAACTCAGTCACAGAGACGGTGGCGGACTCTTCGTGGCTCGTGAAATCTAAGTTATATGCGCAGACACTGTTGCAAAATCTAATGCGCATACCTAGTCGAGTGCTGCGGTAGAAGCACGGAACTACTTACACGCTTATAGACATATGTGTGTGTGTGTGTGTGTGTGTGTGTGTGTGTAAGTGTACAAGGCGTTCCTGTCGTACTCCCATACAGGACAATACGACGGGGCCAGATATGGGCCATGCTTGGCGCAATGCTGTCTATCTCTGGCCCATGCTTGTAAACCCGCTTTAGCCCAGCCTTGGTAGAAGTAGACTCGGTAAGATCCAAGAGCGTCTAGCGAATGAGTCTTTTGAGCAGAGAGCTATTAGAGTTGATCTCATTATTGAGCGAACTAGCGAACTAGCGACTAGCGACTAGTGAGAAAACTACTAGCGAACGAGTCTGACGAGCAGAAGGCTCATAGAATTGGTCTCATTGAGGAGCGTTTAGCTAAGGAGTCCGCCGAGCAGAGAGCTCGTGGATTAGTAGTGATACGAAACCGTACAGCAATCGAGTCTGCTCAGCCACGTGAGAACCGCCTAGCGGTAGCGCGTCAGACGTCACAAAGACTTCGTTCAATTATTGAGCGTAATTTTATAACCACCATAAATCAATATGCTAAAGTACCATGTACAATCTGTAAGAAATTATTATATCCAAAACAACAGATGTCATTAGTTAAAGCACGTTTTGATTTTTTTTTTGCTCGACTACCATAAAAAAAAGAAAAATTCCTTCTCAGGCCTACTGGAACAACATGGAAGTTATATCTTTACCTCTTGAACTGACCGACTTGACCGACGTAGAACAAAGATTTTGTTAAGAGTAGTTCCTTTTATAACTAGTTTCCACCCGCACCAAAGTGCTCGTCAACACGAATCAAAAGAGCCTAAACTCGATAGAGTTGTGTTATTTAATTGCTGAGCTCCTATGGTCACCTTCTGGCTTCATCATCGAACCCTGCAGGATTCTAGTTAGCACCAAGCACCAAAGTGCTCGTCAACACTAATTAAATGAACCCAAATTCGATAGAATTGTGTCATTTAATTGCTGAGCTCCTATGACCATCTTCTAGCTACATCATCGGACCCTGCAGGATCCTAGTCACCACCAAGCACCAAAATGCTCGTCAACATGAATCAAATGAGTCCAAACTCAATAGTCTTGTTATTAACCGATTTTAATTATTAAGTTCCTGTGGTCGCCTTCCGATTTAGATTCATCAGATCAGCTCCATGTCATAATAAGGTTTCACTGTCATTCAATTAACATACGTATACAAAATTTCAGCTCAATCGGTAACCGGGATGTGGATCAAATTCACTTGCGAGATTTGATTTCAGACATTGAGATAGGTACAATAAATAAAAAAATGCTCATAAAACAAAAACTACTGGGCCTACCTGAATCAAATTTTTATGAGACCAATTCAAAACTATTCCACATCAAACAAATAAATAATAGTTTAAAAAAACTAAAAAACACGCTTTTTATAGAAAACCGAACAAAAAAATAGAAAATAAATTTTAATAAATTTAAATTAAGAATAGTGTTAAAAATTTCAATAATTATAAATTAATAATAGTGTGAATAAAAAAAATAATTTTATTTAAAAAAAAGCGTGGGGTGCATGGTGTCAATAGTTATAAATATTTAATTGACACATATGAGTAGAGTGATTATCATTTCGGTAATATTTTAAAAAGCAACCCACGCTTTTTTTTAAATAAAATTATTTTTTTTTATTCACACTATTATTAATTTATAATTATTGAAATTTTTAACACTATTCTTAATTTAAATTTATTAAAATTTATTTTCTATTTTTTTGTTCGGTTTTCTATAAAAAGCGTGTTTTTTAGTTTTTTTAAACTATTATTTATTTTCTACTTTTTAGTTTGGTTTATTTATAATAGCTTGTTTTTTAATTTTAAACTATTGCATGACTCATGATGCGAAGCATCAGAGAGTGCTTTACGATCGAAATTTTTTTTTCATATATACATATCTTCCAGATACGCCAGATCCCTTACGGGGTAGGCAGAGAGAACCGAGTGCCATACATCACGATCCTTGCAGGCTTGTCTCGCTTCCTCCACATTCATCACTCTTTTCATACACACACGCCGGTTGCGAAGACTCTTGATACCACCTTCGGAAATTTTTTTCGCCTTATTTTGGCAACTATTTTTAGTATTATAGCCTTGTTAGTTAACGGAATCAAGATATTTTGCATACTTTTGTCGAGATAATTTAATGGAGATTAATTCTATACTTGCTAAAAATTAATTTAGTGCGATAGAAATGGAAAAAAATATCAAAATAGGTCAAAAAATTTTCCTGTCCGTCATGTGTGAAACTCCGGAAACACTGTAACTTATGAAAAAATCAATTATTTGAGTTATTTTTTTTAATTCTAATCGGCAATTGTAGATCATCGAATGCGAATGGCTAATAAATTCAGTGTCGTTTAATTACAATTAATAAAAAACGAAAACTACAAGACTGTATATCTATATATATATCCATGTAAAATTAACATGGATGGTGATATATCTATATCTATAAATATTATGCACATTTATTTTGTTTTTTTTTTGTTTTTTTACTCAGTCAATTAAACTCAGTCACAGAGACGGTGGCGGACTCTTCGTGGCTCGTGAAATCTAAGTTATATGCGCAGACACTGTTGCAAAATCTAATGCGCATACCTAGTCGAGTGCTGCGGTAGAAGCACGGAACTACTTACACGCTTATAGACATATGTGTGTGTGTGTGTGTGTGTGTGTGTGTAAGTGTACAAGGCGTTCCTGTCGTACTCCCATACAGGACAATACGACGGGGCCAGATATGGGCCATGCTTGGCGCAATGCTGTCTATCTCTGGCCCATGCTTGTAAACCCGCTTTAGCCCAGCCTTGGTAGAAGTAGACTCGGTAAGATCCAAGAGCGTCTAGCGAATGAGTCTTTTGAGCAGAGAGCTATTAGAGTTGATCTCATTATTGAGCGAACTAGCGAACTAGCGACTAGCGACTAGTGAGAAAACTACTAGCGAACGAGTCTGACGAGCAGAAGGCTCATAGAATTGGTCTCATTGAGGAGCGTTTAGCTAAGGAGTCCGCCGAGCAGAGAGCTCGTGGATTAGTAGTGATACGAAACCGTACAGCAATCGAGTCTGCTCAGCCACGTGAGAACCGCCTAGCGGTAGCGCGTCAGACGTCACAAAGACTTCGTTCAATTATTGAGCGTAATTTTATAACCACCATAAATCAATATGCTAAAGTACCATGTACAATCTGTAAGAAATTATTATATCCAAAACAACAGATGTCATTAGTTTTGATTTTTTTTTTGCTCGACTACCATAAAAAAAAGAAAAATTCCTTCTCAGGCCTACTGGAACAACATGGAAGTTATATCTTTACCTCTTGAACTGACCGACTTGACCGACGTAGAACAAAGATTTTGTTAAGAGTAGTTCCTTTTATAACTAGTTTCCACCCGCACCAAAGTGCTCGTCAACACGAATCAAAAGAGCCTAAACTCGATAGAGTTGTGTTATTTAATTGCTGAGCTCCTATGGTCACCTTCTGGCTTCATCATCGAACCCTGCAGGATTCTAGTTAGCACCAAGCACCAAAGTGCTCGTCAACACTAATTAAATGAACCCAAATTCGATAGAATTGTGTCATTTAATTGCTGAGCTCCTATGACCATCTTCTAGCTACATCATCGGACCCTGCAGGATCCTAGTCACCACCAAGCACCAAAATGCTCGTCAACATGAATCAAATGAGTCCAAACTCAATAGTCTTGTTATTAACCGATTTTAATTATTAAGTTCCTGTGGTCGCCTTCCGATTTAGATTCATCAGATCAGCTCCATGTCATAATAAGGTTTCACTGTCATTCAATTAACATACGTATACAAAATTTCAGCTCAATCGGTAACCGGGATGTGGATCAAATTCACTTGCGAGATTTGATTTCAGACATTGAGATAGGTACAATAAATAAAAAAATGCTCATAAAACAAAAACTACTGGGCCTACCTGAATCAAATTTTTATGAGACCAATTCAAAACTATTCCACATCAAACAAATAAATAATAGTTTAAAAAAACTAAAAAACACGCTTTTTATAGAAAACCGAACAAAAAAATAGAAAATAAATTTTAATAAATTTAAATTAAGAATAGTGTTAAAAATTTCAATAATTATAAATTAATAATAGTGTGAATAAAAAAAATAATTTTATTTAAAAAAAAGCGTGGGGTGCATGGTGTCAATAGTTATAAATATTTAATTGACACATATGAGTAGAGTGATTATCATTTCGGTAATATTTTAAAAAGCAACCCACGCTTTTTTTTAAATAAAATTATTTTTTTTTATTCACACTATTATTAATTTATAATTATTGAAATTTTTAACACTATTCTTAATTTAAATTTATTAAAATTTATTTTCTATTTTTTTGTTCGGTTTTCTATAAAAAGCGTGTTTTTTAGTTTTTTTAAACTATTATTTATTTTCTACTTTTTAGTTTGGTTTATTTATAATAGCTTGTTTTTTAATTTTAAACTATTGCATGACTCATGATGCGAAGCATCAGAGAGTGCTTTACGATCGAAATTTTTTTTTCATATATACATATCTTCCAGATACGCCAGATCCCTTACGGGGTAGGCAGAGAGAACCGAGTGCCATACATCACGATCCTTGCAGGCTTGTCTCGCTTCCTCCACATTCATCACTCTTTTCATACACACACGCCGGTTGCGAAGACTCTTGATACCACCTTCGGAAATTTTTTTCGCCTTATTTTGGCAACTATTTTTAGTATTATAGCCTTGTTAGTTAACGGAATCAAGATATTTTGCATACTTTTGTCGAGATAATTTAATGGAGATTAATTCTATACTTGCTAAAAATTAATTTAGTGCGATAGAAATGGAAAAAAATATCAAAATAGGTCAAAAAATTTTCCTGTCCGTCATGTGTGAAACTCCGGAAACACTGTAACTTATGAAAAAATCAATTATTTGAGTTATTTTTTTTAATTCTAATCGGCAATTGTAGATCATCGAATGCGAATGGCTAATAAATTCAGTGTCGTTTAATTACAATTAATAAAAAACGAAAACTACAAGACTGTATATCTATATATATATCCATGTAAAATTAACATGGATGGTGATATATCTATATCTATAAATATTATGCACATTTATTTTGTTTTTTTTTTGTTTTTTTACTCAGTCAATTAAACTCAGTCACAGAGACGGTGGCGGACTCTTCGTGGCTCGTGAAATCTAAGTTATATGCGCAGACACTGTTGCAAAATCTAATGCGCATACCTAGTCGAGTGCTGCGGTAGAAGCACGGAACTACTTACACGCTTATAGACATATGTGTGTGTGTGTGTGTGTGTGTGTGTGTGTGTAAGTGTACAAGGCGTTCCTGTCGTACTCCCATACAGGACAATACGACGGGGCCAGATATGGGCCATGCTTGGCGCAATGCTGTCTATCTCTGGCCCATGCTTGTAAACCCGCTTTAGCCCAGCCTTGGTAGAAGTAGACTCGGTAAGATCCAAGAGCGTCTAGCGAATGAGTCTTTTGAGCAGAGAGCTATTAGAGTTGATCTCATTATTGAGCGAACTAGCGAACTAGCGACTAGCGACTAGTGAGAAAACTACTAGCGAACGAGTCTGACGAGCAGAAGGCTCATAGAATTGGTCTCATTGAGGAGCGTTTAGCTAAGGAGTCCGCCGAGCAGAGAGCTCGTGGATTAGTAGTGATACGAAACCGTACAGCAATCGAGTCTGCTCAGCCACGTGAGAACCGCCTAGCGGTAGCGCGTCAGACGTCACAAAGACTTCGTTCAATTATTGAGCGTAATTTTATAACCACCATAAATCAATATGCTAAAGTACCATGTACAATCTGTAAGAAATTATTATATCCAAAACAACAGATGTCATTAGTTTTGATTTTTTTTTTGCTCGACTACCATAAAAAAAAGAAAAATTCCTTCTCAGGCCTACTGGAACAACATGGAAGTTATATCTTTACCTCTTGAACTGACCGACTTGACCGACGTAGAACAAAGATTTTGTTAAGAGTAGTTCCTTTTATAACTAGTTTCCACCCGCACCAAAGTGCTCGTCAACACGAATCAAAAGAGCCTAAACTCGATAGAGTTGTGTTATTTAATTGCTGAGCTCCTATGGTCACCTTCTGGCTTCATCATCGAACCCTGCAGGATTCTAGTTAGCACCAAGCACCAAAGTGCTCGTCAACACTAATTAAATGAACCCAAATTCGATAGAATTGTGTCATTTAATTGCTGAGCTCCTATGACCATCTTCTAGCTACATCATCGGACCCTGCAGGATCCTAGTCACCACCAAGCACCAAAATGCTCGTCAACATGAATCAAATGAGTCCAAACTCAATAGTCTTGTTATTAACCGATTTTAATTATTAAGTTCCTGTGGTCGCCTTCCGATTTAGATTCATCAGATCAGCTCCATGTCATAATAAGGTTTCACTGTCATTCAATTAACATACGTATACAAAATTTCAGCTCAATCGGTAACCGGGATGTGGATCAAATTCACTTGCGAGATTTGATTTCAGACATTGAGATAGGTACAATAAATAAAAAAATGCTCATAAAACAAAAACTACTGGGCCTACCTGAATCAAATTTTTATGAGACCAATTCAAAACTATTCCACATCAAACAAAAAAAGAATCTCGTAATTCGGTTCAGAAACCTCGGTGAAATCGCTGTACATACATAAAAAAAATATACCAGCCGAATTGAGAACCTCCTCCTTTTTTTGAAGTCGGTTAAAAAATGGAATAATTTTATCAAATTAGTGTATTGTCATCGGTCCTCGATAAATCTACAAAGTTTGAACAAAATCTGGCCGTTTAAAGTGTGTCAAAATCGCGCCCAAAGAAGTCGGTTACAAACAAACATACAAACATACAAACATACAGGTGAAGCTAATAAAAAGCGTGTAAAAAAGAATCTCGTAATTCGGTTCAGAAACCTCGGTGAAATCGCTGTACATACATAAAAAAAATATACCAGCCGAATTGAGAACCTCCTCCTTTTTTTGAAGTCGGTTAAAAAATGGAATAATTTTATCAAATTAGTGTATTGTCATCGGTCCTCGATAAATCTACAAAGTTTGAACAAAATCTGGCCGTTTAAAGTGTGTCAAAATCGCGCCCAAAGAAGTCGGTTACAAACAAACATACAAACATACAAACATACAGGTGAAGCTAATAAAAAGCGTGTAAAAACAATTTTATCGATTAATATTTTGGACATTGATCTATACATACATTTAAATAAAATTGAAGTGTCTGTCTGAAATTTCAAAATAACAAGGTTTTTTTATGTGCAGTTTGCTATTTTTATAATACTAACACCTAAACAATCATTATTTAAATTTTTGTCTGTCTGTCACTCTGTTTGTACGGAATAATCTCTGGAATAGCTGGATCTATTTTTAAGGAACTATCACCGAAATATAGAGGAGTTTATAGGACCTAAAGCTACTTTTAACCCGAGTGAGCAAAAGGAAGTTATGATTTTGGATCACTCGAAAGAAGTCGGGGGGATTACTAGTTATTTATAAAATACTAGAAAGATAAAGGATTCTAATAAGGCTTAAAATTCCTGAATTACCCAGCGGCCTATGCCTTAGCCTATTATTAACAAAAATATAACTATAAATCTAGATAATGCCTCACAGTAACAAATGTAACTGCAATTTAAACCTCCTTTAGTAAATGTTATACACTACAAGGCTTTACTTCTAACCGAGCCGTGGTTTTGCAAGTAAACGACATAACATTATTTATCCGCAAGGATCTTACATTCATACATCACCCTGACGGCAACCTTGGAGATTGCTCGGTACCTCAAAATGTTGTTTTAATATAAATAAAGCTAACGATATGTGAAACAAAGTCTTTGATATCAGTTGCGTAATCAGGCTATATTTTTATGTTGTATGTTTTATTTGTTGAAAGTGATCTTCCCGAAGAACTAAAACGACTTTGTAAATTTTTTCTGTAGTAGAAAGCTACGTTACTTTATTTTATTTATTTATTTATTGGAAGACCAACAGATATAACGTATTAACAATTATATTGATATTTATAACGGACAGCAATTACAGGTCCTCACAAGTTAATGAGAAAAACATTCAAAACATTAGAGTCTCAGGAGCATAAAAACCTGAATATGAGAAATGAGCTAAATTTTTACCCACTCGGTGTTCCAGCGGATAGATATTTAGCTATTACCTGATTCCTAGAAAATGTTACTATTCGTAACTAAAATGAGTGACCTACTCATTTTAGTTACAAATAGTAACATTTTATACGATGCGTAAACTATAACTCTTCCTTTTTTATATCATAAGATAGCAAACAAGCAGATGGGTCTCCTGATGGAAAGAGTCAACCATCGCCTATAGACACCAAAGGTGTTAATGGTGCGTTGCTATCTTGTGGCGAGGTCTAATGCCATATGCATAAGTTTGTATAGGTAAGACGGTGGTACCAGACCCGGGCGAGACAATGCAGAACTCTACCACCTAGTAGCCACGATGGTAGTGACTCGTATACCCAATCGGTCGCCTTTTACGACCTGTTTGGCATATGTATCGGCTTAGATAATATATCTACAAGCGTTTGACATTTACATACATTTGCTCATATGAGCGGCTACGTATTTTACGCCCAACACCATCTATTAGTATTTGTGTGGTCTGTGGTGCAGACCGTATCGCAACGCGGCGCATTTCCGTATGTTCTTCTGTGTTGTGTGTGTGTGTGTGTGTCCAAATGTTATCCTTCTGTGTTGATCATCATAATGTTGTACTTGCAAACCACTTGCTATTGTTTTTTTTTTTATAGAAGAGGGGGCAAACGAGCAGGAGGTGCACCTGATGGTAAGTGATCACCGCCGCCCATGGACATCCACAATGCCAGAGGTCTTGCAGTTGCGTTGCCGGCCTTTTAAGAATGAGTAAGCTCTTTTCTTGAAGGCCCCCAAGTCGTAACCGTTTGGAAACACCCCTACCGGTAATTGGTTCCACAACAAAGTAGTGCGAGGCAAAAAGTGTCGAGAGAAACGCACAGTTGTGGATTTCCAGACATCGAGATGGTGAGGATGGAATCTCAAATTTTGACGCGATGTCCGATGATGGAATTCGGCGGCAGGAATTAATCCAAATAACTCGTCGGAACACTCTCCATGAAAGATATTATAGAAGACACAAAGTGAGCCAATATCTCTGCTCAATGCCAAAGAGTCGAGCCGTTTCGAAATAGCCAGGTCGTCAACGATTCGAACCGCTCTACGCTGAATGCGATCAGAGGAAGGAGCTGGTACTGAGGAGCTCCGGCCAGAGATGAGAACAGTACTCCATGTGGGGCCGAATTTGAGCCTTATAAAGTTGAAGGCGATGGGCCGGCAAGAAGTACTGCCTCGCTCTGCTGAGCACACCGAGCTTTTTGGAGGCTAGTTTAGCCTTACCTTCCAAATGACCGCGAAACTGAACGTAATTCAATATGTCGACTTCCAGAATCCCGATACTAGCTGAGGCTGTCAGGAGAGTATCCCCAAATCGAGGTGACACGACAAAGGGTGTCTTTTTAGCGGAAAACACGCAAAGCTGTGTCTTTTTGGGGTTAAAAGTGACCAGGTTTTGACGACCCTATTCCGAGACATATTGTTGCCTCAAACTAAAATTACCATGCGTCTTTTTTATTATGTACTAGCTATTATTCGCGATTTAGTTTGCGTGAAATCCTTCTTTATGCCTTTTGCCAGAAAAATCTTTTATGCCTTTTGCGCATTCGGGTAAAAATCAGCCTATGTCCTGCCCTATAAACTCTTCTATCCTTCAGTGAAAGTTTCATCAAATTCGGTCCAGCTGTTCCATAGAGTACCTCGTATAAACATAATGACAGACAGACAGACAGAATTTTTTTTAAATTGGTTGTTTAGGTACTTACTGTCGTTAAAATAACATACTGCACTTGAAAAAACCTAGTTAATTTGAAATCACAGACACTTCAATTTAATTTAGTGTACCTGGATGATCGAGCTTTGCTCAGTATTTTTTTTGGGTAAAAATTACGTCTTAGAACCTGCATACTAAATATCATGAAAATCGTTGGTGCCATTTCCGAGATTTGAATTATATTATATTTATACATGAATTGCTCATCTTAGAAAGAATTGCTTCTCCCCGTGTTGGTTCCGGGCTCCTTTGAAGAATAGGCCAACTGCCGTTTTGCCAGGTAGGTCGTAAAAGGCGACCGAATGGCTATGTCAGTCACTACCATCGTGGCTATTAAGTGGTAAAGTTCTGCATTTTTTCACCCGGGTCTGGTACCATCGCCTTACATATTCCTGCTGCAATAACGTCAGTGTTTGTCACTGTCATGTTCCAGTTAGGCGGGTAAAGTAGCTGGTAAACTTATGCATGTGGCATAAGATCTCGCCACAAGATAGCTACGCACCATTAACATGTTTAGTGTCTATAGGCGATGGTTAACTCTTTCCATCAGGAGACCCATCTGCTTGTTTGCTATCTTACGATGTAAAAAATTAAGCTACTAGATAGATAGGTATATAGGTTGATAGTTGATTTCTCTTCCTACCGATTTACATTTCTATAAGCAGTGGTCCAATTGATTTGTTATCAATAAAGTAACCATTTGTTGTTGTAGTTAAGTAAAAGTGAGTTAGATCGGGCACGTTCCGTCCGCTTAATAGAACTTAGACTTAAAAAAGCTCGCCAATCCATTTGAAGCATTTACAGAACAAATAGCCAAGAACATGCCAGCTCATGTAACAGAAAGCTTAACGTTGCGTATCGAATGGTTTATTCAACGGGGAAAATAATCGAGCAAGGTGGAGTATGAAGCTTTCTCTATTTGTAAGACGATCTATTAGAACCATGTTTTTCTGAATATTATCCCCAATTTGCTATACTATTTCCATTTCTTTATTTTCTCGATGACAATTCTAATTTGATAGTTGTAGTGGTGTGACCAAATAAGTAATGATATCGATCGTATATATTTATTACATTTTGAACAAAGACAAATATTATTTTTGGAACGAAGTTCCTTACGGCAGGCTTGGAGGGGATAGGGATTTTGCAGCGCGACCGAACTGAAAAAAATGTGATAGTAAAACCGTAAGAAAAAATGCGTGGAATAAAAGCGTTAAATGAGACGTGCGCAGGTGCGACAGTCGCGTACACAAGCGAGTAGTGCCGTTTAGCCGAAGGAACTTCGTTCCTACCTGGTATCCCGCGACACCACATAATTTTTGTGTTATAGCACTCACTCCGTGCTTGGGAAAACTGGAAAAAAACTTTAAAAACAACAAAGAAAAATATCGACACGCAGGGATTGAACATGTGATGGTCTCCCTAACGCCGGGACGCTCTCCCACTGAGCTAGTGTCGACAGGCTCGAACACAAGATTATATGGGCGTCGATGTTCTATCGAGAAAATAAAGAAAAGGAATTAATAGTATAGCTGTGTTTGCGCGAGGTAATGTCGGATTATCACGGAGTATGAATGTTTTATATTCTATAAATATGATTAGTAAGATTAGTGCTTTAAAGCGAATCATTTAGGTTTGTGGATGTAAATAATTTGGTATATAATTGTAACGGAGTTTCTTATCGAACGCTATTATTTGTTTGTAGGCATTGATATAAAAAACCCAAGATGCACAGTTCCGAACAAAACTGACACTCAAAAGTGTCCTTAATTTCACATGAGTAGATATGGCAAAAATTTATATTTTTGCACATCCAACATTTAACCAAGCGCAAGATTTATAGTTGTTTTTACAAAGCGATGTACGAAAAGTAATAAAATTGACAGTGTCGCGATCGACGCGATTCTCGTCGAAAGGAGCGCACAATTTGAAATGTTGTGCTCATTTGTAGAGGACGTTTTTGAGACACTGATTGTGTATCTTGGGATGTTTGTGGGCTGAAAGGCTAGATCGAATAATGTGTAACAAAAAACGACACAAAAATCGGCATCTCTTCAACCGACGAAAAAAGGGAGGATATCAGTTCGACATGTATGCATGTAATATTGTTGGATTAGATAAAATATAAGTATGATGATTCATTTCGCCTCTGATTTATTCGATCTGATTTATTTCGATAATCGCCTCTGTGGTCTAGTCGTCCAGCGTTGGTATCGACCACACGAGGTCCCGGGTTCGATTCCCGGTTCAGGCACATAAAAAAAGTGTTTTTTCAGTTTTCTGAGAAAAACAAAGTAGTCCGGGATTGGAAAGTGCCCGGTTGGCGATAGGTTGGCCACCTATCACATTTGTGGGACCAAGGAAATTCGGCTAATCGTAGGTGCACTTGTTGTGCCTCTGCCTACCCCTTCGGGGATATGGGCGTGAAGATACTTTTTTATGATTTATTTCGGCGTCCAATACGGCACGTATATTATATTAACCACCCCGTTGGTCGAGTGCTGAGCGACCCTGACTACGCAATCGACGGGGCTCGGGTTCGATCCCCGACGGGGACAAGCATTTGCGTAATGAGCATAAATGTTTGTATTTCCGGGTTATTATAAATATTCTACTATTTATAAATGCATTTCTATGTATGAGTATCGTTGATTTACACATATAACACAAGCAAATAATTTCCTTACTTTGGGGTAAAAAATAAATAAAAAATAATATGCATTTGTATGTTTGTCCACTAATTTCTCGGAAACTAAAAGCCATATTGAGAACATATTGTATTAAATCAGGTATATTTAAACTTAGGGAACAGTCCAAGTTCCATCAAAATCGGTTCAATAGTTTCTTTTTTTCAAATTCAATTATTTTTCAAATTCGTCGGTTTAATTTTTCAAATTCAATTTTTGAGGCCGTTCGATCACCAAGCAAATTAAAACTTATGGGTGTGAATTTCTGAAATCCAACGCAAGAGTGTAACAGGAAGCCCTTTTTTCCCCGTGTTTGTCTCGGGCTCCTTTGAAGAATAGGCCACCTGCCGATCTGCCAGGCAGGTCGTAAAAGGCGGCCGATTGGCTATACGAGTCACTAACATCGTGGCTACTAGGTAGTAGAGTTCTGCATTGTCTCGCCCGGGTCTTGTACCACCGCCTTACCTATTCCTGCCGCAATAGCGCCAGAGCTTGCCATTATTATACCTCGCTACAAGATAGCAATGCATTATTAACACCTTTGGTTGACTCTTTCCATCAAGAGACCCATCTGGTTTTGTGCTATTTTATGATATAAAAAAAGCCGAGAATCGCGCGTTTTTTAAAACAACCAGTTAGCGCGTGCTATTTGAATTAACCAAAGGGCGCGCACTATTTTAAATGACGATGCGATTAGACTGTGATCTCAGGAACATTTTTAAGTTTTGAAACTAATCACAAACTAATGAAACTAATCATAACGAAACTAATCACAAAAATCAAGCTAAATTGTGATTGGTTTCGTTATGAGCAGACGCCCATCTTTTCTATCTTCTAAAAATTTCAAATCGTATGTAACTAAGTTTATGTCACTCTTCCGCTGTTCTTAATCGGTTTATCGGTTTGTGCTGCCTTATTTATTTCTATATCTTAATATATTTTAAATTATATATAGTCGCCTCTGTGGTCTAGTGGTCGAGTGTTGGCGTTGACCACATGAGCTCCCGGGTTCAATTCCCAGGTCGGGCACATAAAAAGTGTTTTTTCAATTTTCTGAGAAACAAAAAGTTGCCCGGGATTGGAAAGTGCCCGGTTGGCGATAGGCTTGCCACCTATCACATTGTGGGACCAAAGTATCTTCGGCTAATCGTGAGTGCACTTGTTGTACCTCTGCTTACCCCTTCGGGGATATGGGCGTGAAGATACTTTATATCTTAATATAATTTTGAAAGAAAAGCATATCATGCCTTACAAACAAAGGGAAAGATAATATTATTTTACAATATCAATACTTATTATCACTATATTAAATTAATACATATTAAAACACTATGAAATTACGTTTTAGTATCTTAATTATTAAGAAGTTTTTTCAAGTTTTTTTTTGAGCAAAATGTTAAGATTTGCTTTTAAAATATATGATGTCTAGTCGGACTTTTACCCATCGACCGCACCTGCGTCTAGCGTCCCGAAGATAGCGCGCTAAGGGACATGCAGTCGGAATATTTGCGACGATAGCCGATAATAGCCGGTTACAACTGCATGTATCGCGTCATTGCGCGAAGCTTTTGACAATAGACGCAAGTGCAACCGCAGCATTATCGATATACGAATAACATCGCCTATTTATTCCAGTCCGCTAATAGCCGATAAATAACCTCGGTAAAAGCTTAATGTATCTTTTGACTGCCCGAGTATATCAAAGACACAATAATTGCCATTGTGAAATTAATTAACGTCATTAATATTTTGATCATTTAGTTTTCAATGACAATATGTTTTGTACTTTGTGAATTTTCAATTAGGCACTATCCTTATAGAAACTATCTCCTTCATGCCACTCCACAATATTTTAAGATTCAATAACAAAACTACAATGCGAACTGTACTAAAATGTGTAATTCTGTTACCTTTTAGGAAACTCTGTTTATTTTCACCAAATCCAATTACGAGAACAAAGTTTAACTCAAAAGTTCTTGGTATCAAGTTTAAAACAGACTAGCTGAAAACATCTTAATGCGGATCTGCAAACACTATCTAGTTGGATTTCCCTCGCAGTTGCAGTTATCTGGTAGAATATGCTGAAGAACGCTCCCAATCTAAATCACTAGAAGTATTCGGAATAGTTTTATTGAAGTGACTTAAAACACATTACAAATTCAATCTCCCCGTCGAGCGAGTTGCGAGCATTGCTTGCGATTCTCCTGTGACTACCTCTCGAATAGTTGGCCAAGGCGTTTGGGTTAAGTAACTAACTCTTTACTATAATAGACTGATATAATATTGCTTATAGAGCTTACTGCTTCTTTCTACCTGTTATACTGTGTGCTGTTTGATGTAATTACTCTATGCTACTTAAAGGAAAGAATTGATTTTTTAAGTGATGTTATAAAATTGCATTCAAGTAAAAATTTATTCTTAAGTATGCCTGTGTACAATTCTACCAGCTATGGAACCAGCTTCCTAATAACACTATTTTTGCAAAATTATTAATTAATTAATACTCCTCAAAAATCTTAAATCTTAAAAATATTGAATCCTTTATAATTTGGACCAAGCTACAACAATATCGATAGCGATCTGCGCTAATTACAATGACGGAAGTGGCGACCAGTGGAATTCGGATTCTGTTTTCAGGTTGATTTACCATAGTTGATGATACAGTTCGGTACAACGGTTACTGAATTGAATTTAATTGAATATGTTTTTTCAAGTAAGTATTACTTATACATTTTTTGAACGTCAATTTTAAATTAATTTTTTTTAACAATTATAAAAACATTGATAATACGACTGTTATATAATAGACATATAAAATTAACAATTTTTGATTAACTAATCTATCCATTTATCAGTAAAATAATCGTTCACACTATAGTAAGCTTTTGTAAAGAGTATTTTTTAAATATAACGAATTTATTTTCGGAAAAACATGTCACTTCATCCGGAATTTTGCACACATAATCCTCTATAGCATTTTGCACATTTGCTTAGCCTAAATTGTTAAATAGCAAGTTAATATTTATTCCTGGTATTTAAATCATATCTATCTTTCAATTTAATAAAAAGGTTCAAATTTTTCTTAACATACATAATATTTTCATACATGTATTGGCTAGGCAATATCAAAATATTTATTTCTTTAAAATTTTCTTTTAGGAAGTCATCCTTGAATATCGAATTGTTTTTTTATAAATATTGTTTCTACATTAGCAGCTCGACCCTACAACAAAATACCATATGTCATAACACTATGAATATTACTTAAAATATACTTGCATATACGTACAGTGTGTACATTTGTAGCGGCTAGCTGAAACAATCTACAAACGCTACCAGAAAAAAATATAAAAAATGGAAAAAAATGAAATTAAAAAATAAAATCCTGAATTGTGATATCACAATTATTGTAATGTAATGACACTCCACAGTAATGACGTCATTCTGACAAGAAACTGGCCCGCTGGTTCCATCACTATGACCCTTCAGCAGTATGGACCAGTTGCACCACAGTAGTGACCCCGACGTGATCTTCACCTCTAACAGCCATCAAGGCGCCACACTGGTCATCCCGACGTGATCTTCACCACTAACAGCCATCAATACGCCACAGTGGTGACCCCGACGTGATCTTCATCACTAACAACCATCAAGGCGCCACAGTGGTCATCCCGACGTGATCTTCACCACTAACAGCCATCAAAACGCCACACATTTGTCAGCTGTCTAATTTTTTTATTGCGTATATTGCGGAGCCCAATTTTTTGCTAAGATTATTTACACGGGGAAGCTATTGCAGTTTAGAATATATTGTCAGACCTAGAAATACAGTTTCATCAACAAAATTATGTTTTTTATTATTTAAAATTACCTCACTATCTTCTGATCTTACATTTGGTAATGAGAATTTTATACATTTAGTTTTTTTACGTTGATCATTAGCTTCAAACCAAGCCACAATAGTAGAAAGAGCTGAATAAGAGGTTAAATAGTTGTGTAGTCTGTTTAAAACTAGATAATATCCGTGACTTCGTCTGTGTTTCTTATTATAACAACATACATCGCTGCACTTTTAATGCTTATAAAATTTGTAATTTCATATCCATATCCTTAATTATTATGTTAAACTAACTGTTACTTGAGAATTCAATTGCGTGACCTAAAATCAACACGTCTTCCTCTTGATTAGTTGGGTAAAAAAGTAACTTATATCACATGTGGATAGTGAAGGTTTTTACTGGTAAAATAATTTTTCAAATCGGTCAGGTATTTTTTAAGTTTATAAGTCACAACACAAAAATACGGAAATATAAAAATATGAAAAGCCTAAAAGTACGAAGGTGTAAAGCACAAAAGTACGAATATATATATATATATATATATATATATATATATATATATATATATATATATATATATATATATATATATATATATATATATATATATATATATATATATATATATATATATATATATATATTATATATATATATATATATATATTGACTAACATCCATATCACAAGAATGTTGCTTACTTTGGGGCTAGATCAATTAGTGTAATTTGATAAGTGAATATTTATTTTTTATTTTTTCTATGAGAGTCATCTTTTCGTTTGCTTATGCTATTAAGTAAATAAAAATACTTGAAAATTAATAACTTTTATAATAGAAATAGAATCCACGTAATCAATAGTCATTGTAGACCCTCGGCCACTCACGAAGAAAGACCATCAAAAGAATAACTTTTGAAAGTCACTCCCCGATGAGTTTCATTACTATCACGTACAAATCGTATTACCTTTTCGCCAAATCACGCTCGCCCAATAACTTCCTATCATTGTTCCGAGTGCCAATTGCTACACTATTCCATGATAAATGACAACAAACTATTGAGCAATTTATTAATTTATAGATTGGAAATAGGTAATGTAACAGAAAACAGAGTATATTGTAATCTATAACAATTTTGAAAGTGTCTTCTGGTTCATACTGTATGCGTATTTCACTCAAGTAATAAGAACTATCTCGTGAATTGACCTAAGGTATACTGCGCGTTCTAATTTTTAGCTTAATGTGCTTGGATTAAGAGGTCTCTGAGACAATTTTTGTATAAGGAAAAATATTATTAGATTTACTTGAGTAAAAATCTCATTTTTAGCTCGAAAGTCACTAAAAATATTAGCAATGGACAAATTATATGAATTGATCTCGTTTCAAAGTAAGCAATTTATTTTATTTTTTATATCATAAGTTGGCAAACAAGCAGCAAGAAAGATAAACCATCGCCAATAGGTACCACATGCATAAACATACCGGATAACTTACCCTCCAAACCGGAACACGACAAAGCAAAGCATTGTCTTTATTGCGGCAGGAAAAGGTAAGACGGTGGTACCAAATACCCGGGCTTAACGTTGTGGAAAATTCTCTCGCCACTTTTTGCCTCGCAATACTCTGTTGTGAAATCAATTACCGGCAGGGGTATTCCAAATGGATACGACTTACTACGAAAAAACTTAACGTTGTTATTAATTAATTTAAATCGGTTATTTATCAGTTAATTAAAATCGGCTACACTCACGTTTAAGCGGCGTAGGTTCCGACTAGTTTCGGACCTATATGAGCTTCTTTCTCAGGATGAGTTAGACGGTCGCTTGGTAACGTCTCGTCTGGAACTGTGGACGGTAGCTTCTCAGGCGTCGTCCGTGAGCGGTCCGTTGGGATCGGGAATGTGAAAAGCGCCGTCGGCGAAGATGGTGTACAACGTCTAGTTTGCGCGTTTAAATTATTGCTAGAATTTAAATGTGCACAAAATGCACTCACAACGTCTACCATACTACTCACCGTGTTGGTCCCGGCCTCCTTTGAAGAATAGGCCAACTGCCGTTCTGCCAAACAGAGTGCTAAGTGTGAGTTTTTCTTTTCGCATTCGATCGTCAGCGCGTTTCGAGTTAACTAGGAATTTGTATGTGATTTGTACAACGCCACCTAGGTGTAAACTGGCTTCTCACGTTTACCACTAGGTGGCGCTGTACAAATCACATACAAATTCCTAGTAAACTCCAAACGCGCACACGATCGAATGCGAAAAGAAAAACTCACACTTAGCACTCTGGTCGTAAATGGCGACCGATTGGCTATCGAGTCACTACCATTGTGGCTATTAGGTGGTAGAGTTCTGCATTGTCTCGCCCGGGTCTGGTACCACCGTCTTATCTATTCCTGCCGCAATAGTGTCAGTGCTTGTCGCTGTAGTGTTACGGTTTGGAGGGTGAAGTAGCCGGTAAACTTATGCATGTGGCATTAGACCTCGCCACAAGATAGCAACGCATCATTAACATCTTTGGTGTTTATAGGCGATGGTTGACTCTTTCCATCAGGAGACCCATCTGCTTGTTTGCTATCTTATGATATAAAAAAAACTATACATTTATAATATTAATAACAATAATATAGATTATAATATAGGTACTAAAAGTATGTTATAATAGTGTAGTAGCGAATAATCGAGAAAAGTGATGAGTGAGAACACTGGAAAAATCTAGAAATAAAAGAAAGAGATAGCTGTTAACAGCTAATATCAATAGATGATAAACAATAGCCGCCATTACCTAAGCAGCTATATCATAATGATCTTCTGTCATAATGCAGAAGGCTGAAAATAGCGTGTACTAGGACTTGTTTACAATTAGAATTGTTTACGAGATACTTTCGAAACATTCGGGAACATGGTCGAACTTTACCTTGGGTATAAAAAGGAATATATTGGCAAATAGAGTTCAGTTTTTAAAAAGCGATCGTAAGCGATATTTGGAACGATCAGTATTATATATTAAGTACAGTGAAATGATACGGGAAGTGTTTTAGTTTAGTGATTCAGTGTAATCGGTTAGTTCGTGTGAGTAGTGATTGCGGTTAGTATTTATCAGTGTATTTACGTATTGCATTGTGGTGTATTGTATATTTGTGTTGTAAATACACGGTTTTAATGTAAGTGATATTTTATTGCACAATGAAAATTCGAATCTCGTAACAATAGTTTATCTTTCAGCGTAAACACGTTGTATATTATATTATTAAAATTGTAATTATTTCCCCGTTTTGATGCGGCCCCCTTTGATAATGGACCATCTGCCATTCTGCCGGGCAGTTCATAAAAAACAAAAGTATTTTTTATTGATAAGGAAGCGCTTGACCACGATCTCGTCTGATGGTAAGCTAAGATGCGGCCTAAGATGGAACGCGCTTTCTTAGAAGGTACCTGTTTACTCTGCTTTTGAAGATCACTAGATTGTACTCGTCGGGGAACACAGACTCGGGATTGGCTTAAAGATTGGCTATACGTGTCACCACCATCGTGGTTACTTGGTGGTAGTGTTCTGCAACATCTCGCCCGGGACAGGAACAATCGCATTGCCTGTTCATGCCCGGATATCGTCGATGTTTATTGCTGTCGTGTTGCTGCTTGGAGAATTAAGTATCCGTTTTTTTTTTTTTTTATATTATAAGATAGCAAACAAGCAGATGGGTCTCCTGATGGAAAGAGTCAACCATCGCCTATAGACACCAAAGATGTTAATGGTGCGTTGCTATCTTGTGGCGAGGTCTAATGCCACATGCATAAGTTTACCGGCTACCTTACCCTCCAAACCGGAACACGACAGCAACAAGCACTGACGCTATTGTGGCAGGAATAGATAAGGCGGTGGTACCAGACCCGGGCGAGACAATGCAGAACTCTACCACCTAGTAGCCACGATGTTAGTGACTCGTTAGCCAATCGGTCGCCTTTTACGACCTGCCTGGCAGAACGGCAGTTGGCCTATTCTTCAAAGGAGGCCGGGACCAACACGGCCGGTAAGCTTATGCATGTGGCATGTTGACCCCGATGATAACAACGTATCAATAACATCTCTGGTGATGCTCGTCTCTTTCTGTCAGGAAAGCAATCACATTGTTTGATATTCTATGAAATAAAATAAAAAACTTAGACTGACTAGAAGATTGAACCTTATACCTAGTGATCTAATAGGCTAAACTCCTGTCTATATCAACTATGACACCATTAAACTATTAAGGCAATTATTGAAAATGACTTATTTTATGTCTTATATGTGATAACGGGCGATTCCAGTGAGTGGAGCGCGGGTCCATGCCGATTAAAGTGTTTTTCCTTGCACATCTTTCACTAATTGCTATAACGCATTGACCCGAATCAGAAGTTACAGTCGTAATATGTCCACATATATGTAACTACGGCTGCTGCATATAAAGACCGCCAGTTATATGTCTTTATATCAGTAGTTATGAAAAATATAGAAGTATACAGTCCACTACAGTTTCATTCGATTGTATATCGGGTACAATTTTAAACGTCATATCTATCTGAAACATCCAATTTTATTGCACGCCGCCAGCGTGACCGCAAGGGTGTCGTGTCCTACTATCGGCTTTAGCACGAATTTCTCACAAAAACGTTGTTTTTACAATGTTCAATTCACAGAAGTGAATAAAAGATAAAGATTTATAAAAAAGCTATCAACTAATTGATAAAAAAATATCTTCACATCTGTATCACAAAGCGGGAGGCAGAGGTACAACCAGTGCACCCACGACTAGCCGAAGTCCCATAATATGATAGTCCCATAATATCTATCGTCAACCAGACAATTTTCAAATCTCGGGTAAAGTTGTTTTTGTGAGAAAACTGAAAAAAACACATTTTATTAATTGCTTGACCCGGAAATCGAACGCGGAACCTCATGTAGCTGCACTTAAAAGCTTGAAGATGCTACAGCCGCATTGATGCCGGGTTACTAGACTATACAAGCGATTGATAAATTTTCTTTAATTTTGATTTTTTATGTTAGTTAGATAGGCAAACTGGCAGACGTACCACCTGATGGTAAGTGGTCGACGTCACCAATAAACATTAACTAGTTTACTTAGAATTAGCCCAGGGAACTCATTTATATGTTGCCTATCCTGAGACATAAGATGTTAAGTCTCGGTGCCAGTAATTACACTGTCTGTCTTGCCCTTCTCTCCGAAACACAGCATGCAATGCTGTTGCAATAACAAGCAAGATGATGGTACTCATGCAGCGGGGGTGCGGCAGAGTGCATCCCTCCTACCGGTAAATAATATGCGATAAATTAATATACAATCAAATCACAAATATTAACGTTTATTTTGGAAAATATGCACTGTCAATAGAAATTTCACTTTAACAGAAACACTCACAAGGATAAATATCGAAAAATATTTAGATCGGTCCCATTATTTTTTATAAAGACCCCTAAATTACCCGAGGACTAGTTGTACTTGGAAATTGCTATCTATAAATCCATCGAGTTTTATTGTTATAATGATAATTGAAAATCGGCAATTGGATAATCTTGAAAATAACTCAAATATATAAAAGTTGTGGGTCATGTCCATTGTCTGTGTCGTCACGTTTATCCTCTTTCACTCTTTATTATTGTTTATTATAATAAGGCAAGTAGAGAAATCCACAAAATAATTTTCTAAATATCAATACTAATCGAGGTACAAATAATATAATTTTATTTATAACAAGCTATTACTAGAGAGTTCGTTCACATGATCCAATATCATTACTTCCTTTTACACACTTAGGTAAAAACCAGTATATATTCTGCTTAATAATCTATTTTGTTATCCAGTGAAAGTTTCATCAAAATGACAGACATACAGAAATTTTAAAAATGGTTGTTCAGTTATTTGTATCATAAAAATAGAACAGCACTTGAAAAAACCAGTTATTTTGAAATTACAGACAGATACTTCAATTTTATTTATATGTATACATTAAATTATTGTGATAACATGAGTGTCAATGGCGTACTGATTTGATTTTCCAGTAGAATACGTTTAGTAGACTCCAAATCTACACATATCGACACCTCCTACGTACAGTACCGTAAGTGCATTTTTGCTACTTTACAGGAGAGCAGTTTAAAGATTCACTCATTGTTTTTTGATAATTATTCAGTCAAACAAACACCAATAATTACAAAAATTTGCAATCAGGCATGTCAGGAGATGAGAAGTAATTCTGTGTGGTAGTTTACATCTATTTTTTTCGTATTTTCAAGAAAAGTCAATTACGTTATTTTACGTCGAATGTCAAAAGTAGTATATTGTCGTATTTTATACTTAGTATTCTTTACGTTGGATTTTATTGAGAACATTTTGATATAAGTTACAGATACAACTTTTTACTTTGTTAAAAATAAGCAAAATCATTCTGTATATACTAGTTACGACAAATTACTATGTTGATTTTTTCTGCATTATTATAGTAAATGTTTATGAAAAATTGACAAAAACGCAAAATTATATGTTTTTATTATAGAATAAAACCTAGTAATATTTGAGGTACAAATGCTTTATAACATTTAAATTTATAATACTAAATAATGTAATTATTATCATATTTTCACAACTATTTAAAATAAATTAACTCAATTTTTGACAAACATAAATTATAAAATTCTTTTGGTAAATGAGTAAGTTTTAATAATAAGTGGTAATAGGTAAACGAATATAATATATTAATCAGTCATATAAGTCAATCACAGCACTGCTTTGGAGTATTTTTTTTAAATTACTAATTTAAATTCTTTATTAAACTTCTACCGTTTAATACTAAGATTTTACTTTATCACTTAAAATCGGTATCACTCGACGACAGGAATCATAATGACCAGATAATATGAACTAAAATATTTTTTCTTTTAGTATTATAAAAAAAATGAAAAGCCATATAATATTTTAAACTTAATTGAATTGAGATAAGATTCCGAGTCGTTGTTATCCGTGCTATATCCGTGCATATATAAAGACGATTTGATAGTTTTTTTAGCTTTAGAAATTGGGATATTATTTAAATAAAGTGGTTCAATAGTGATGTAAAGTGGCTGATATAGATTATTTTCTTGTATATTTTTACAATTAACTCGTTACAGTTTTCAACAGTCATACCATATTTAAAGTATAATTTATTAGGGTCAAATTTCACACGCACTTCTCTAATTTTATGCCACTGAACCTTATCTCCATTATTACTTATAACTCAGGTTCCTTGTAAGAACGATTTATAATTTTAAAAATCTGTAATAAATAGAAACCTGATAAATAGCAGTAGCAAACGTGTACATTGCATAAACAAGACGATTCCGATTTAGACCGACACAATTGTTGGACCAATTATTTATGTATTTTAATACGAATTTAAATAAGTAACTGGAAACCTCATTGGCCCCTCGTTTTTCTTGTGCCTCATGCCATATAAAACACTCGACTTTTCCAAAGTAGCATAGACAAATTGTTCGCTAATTGAGAATGTATTTAAGAACATCTTTTTTTATATCATAAGATAGCAAACAAGCAGATGGGTCTCCTGATGGAAAGAGTCAACCATCGTCTATAGACACCAAAGGTGTTAATGGTGCGTTGCTATCTTGTGGCGAGGTCCAATGCCACATGCATAAGTTTACCGGCATTTACATCTTCTTACAAACGATTATAAATTCATCTTCATCCACTGTATTCACCTTAAGTCGATAAAAAAAGTAAAATTACGCCTTCAAACCATACCACTGAAAATTCTGTCTATTTTTTTAAGAACCAAAGAAGCCACAAATATCCACTGTTTCTCTCGGTCATCAAAATTCTAAAACTTTTGGAAAAAGGAAAGATTATTACTAATTTTAGATATCTCTGTCAACAGTTTTAAGGACATGCGGTTTCCAGTGATTTATTAAGCCTTATAGTGCCGTCACGACTTTTATATTCTTTGCCTAAGTATCTCAATATTGTCCTCTTATTGTCGATCCAATCTGCAAAATGTCGATGTCTAATATTACCTTTGTCCTTGCTTAATATATTTTTTCATTCTTTAGGATAACTTAACTTTGATTCTCAAAATGATGACAGTGGAGTATTTGTTTGAAGTGTTGATAATAAATCAGTATTGTATGAATATACGGAATGTGGACTTTGATTAGATTTTTCAATATACCAAGCACAGAAGTAGTAATCGCAATCGTAGTCCAGGTGATTTATTCCGGTGACGGAATTGCTGTGATGTTTTCATCTATCTTGTTGTCATCTGGTCTTCCTGAAAAAAAATTGTACATGTCATAATAAGAGACTAAGGTACTACTGTATTAAGAGTATTATTACCGAAGCCTAATCTGAAAAGATTAAAACATTTTTAATATTCCTTTTTATAGTGACAACAGAAATATATCCGTGGAAATCTTTACTGCCTAACTATCACGGTTCATGAGAATATACAGTCTTGTGATAGAAGGACAGACAGACCGATCAACAGACAAATATATAGACAGATAGATGGGAGGACAGTGGAGTTTTAGTAATAGGATCCAGCTTTACCCTTTGGGTAGAAAATCTAAATATTAGAAAAATTAACTCAGTACATACTTTCTTGCTATGTTGTGTTTAAACTAATGCAGATATCATGGTCATTCCAACCTGAATCAGACAACGTATCCATGAGCTAATTAATAACATTCATATCTGCTTTAGGAGGAATAGGTGATTCTAGAAGAAAAAAAAGGATTAATACAATTTATCACACTTTTTAAAGATGTAAACAGTAGTAAGTTATATACCACGATGAAATAAAATATATTAAGTATTACATACGATAAGTAACAATATTAAATTACCACGTAAAATATCGTAAGTGTTACATACCATACTACTTAAAAATAAATTTACCATGTAAAATATAGTATTTAACACATGCGATATATTTCTGATGTAAGAAAACAATGTATAAGGTATTAAGTCATACTTATGATATTTTACTTTGGGCGAAATTCAAATTGCGGTAAAACACTACTTTTTATAACTGAGAAGAAAGCAAAGTATGTAGTTCATTGTTTCTTACCTTCATTTCTCTCAGATTCTTGGTGTGCAAACAAATTGTCATTATTTGAAATTTTAACGATCACTTTTTGTTTTTCTTCATTTTGCGAAACCAGATTTTTCATTACGAAATCTGTAATTCTTCTTGGTCTATATGACATTTTAGATGTAATTAGATTTTATAGTAACATCATTTATAAAAATAGTAGAATAAACTCAAAAAAAAATCGATATTTTAATAATGTCAAAGCAAGCATGCACCTCCCCCACGTATTCGATTGTTAGTGATAGATACGAAGCGTGTGTGCAGTATGAGCGCTCTCCTCCCCCACGTATTGTGTCTTTAGTACTCAGTACGGTTATTTACATCGGGAAATAATGAACATACGATATTTTACAGTCTGGAATTAAGGCTTTCTGGTCGATGTACTGAAATTTTATTGATCACAAACAATAATATACATAAAATAAGGCACGAAAATAGAAAAAAGTGAAAATCGGCAATTTCATACTTACGATATTCTTCGTAGGAGGTGTCGATATGTATAGTTAAGTAAATCAAATTCCTTAACCATTCTCCAAGTTATGTAAATCAAATATGTTCCAATTCAATGTTTATTATTCAAATGTTACAGCTTACAGAACATATTCCGCTCCAAAATATAAATCATTTAATTTATTTGCTTTCCGATCCGGCAATTTGGCGACGCGGCGCCAGCCCGACGAGTTCGACTAACCGTGGCACTTATTACAATGCACTATTATTTATATCTCGGTGACATTTATCATATTTGTGTGAATTTGAGAAGCCGATTGTGTTTGTAATTCATTCCAATGTCGAGTTAAGCTTTTAACTTAAGCGCCACTTGGAAATTTATCTAAATTATTAAAAAAAGGTGAGATTTGTTGAACAAACAAGTTTCGGATAAACTCAAAAACTACTAGTGTCTCTACTACCTAGTAGTTACGATGTTATTAAAACATTTAACCAAGTGTTCTTATTTTACAAACTACCTGGTAGATGGACCAAAAATGGTCTGTTACTCAAATGGGTCGGCTTATACATTTAAGGATGAATTCCATACTGATTAAATATAACATATTGTTATATATAACATACGCAGCAAAGTATTTATTTAATCGTATATTGTACATAATTAAAAAAATAATATATATATAAAAAACTTATTCAAAACCAAAACTACAATGGGTGAGCTTTTTACCAATAAAAGTGGTTTCTTTCAGTATAAATATTGAAATATATTTGGTACTATCAATAAAACTATTTGAACACGTGTTTAAATTATCGCTCTTTTAGTAGCATTCACTATGATGTAGCAATATGTGATAATAAAGACTGAATAAGTATTGCATTACACTCACAATCAAACTTGTTGATTAATAAGATTGAAGACGACCTCACCCTTATTTCTCAATCTCAATAATTATTCTCGTCATATTAACGTGTATTAGATATCGAATCCAAGCTCAATAGACAATGTAGCCAAGTCGCTAACCACTCAATCAACAGTAGTAAAACAACATGATGTAGATGTAAACAATAAATAAGGAAAGGTGTAGACTAGCTGCGAGGCTTCACCCTCCTAGCTAGTCTACACTTTTGCGTATTATAAATCAACTTGCTACATATGTTTATGTGTGCTACAACAGCTACGACAAGCTGCTTTTTTATACGGTAACTATGGTTATATTCAGACATCTTTTATGAAACATATGTATAAAATAGAATTTAGGTTTGTCTAATCCTTTTGAGAACAGTACATATAGATTCATGGTTTATATTGTTTATTATATACAAGTTTCAACTCTTCTCAGATGGATTTCAGTTCTCAAGCAGTACCCCTTGCCTGGTTGGGAAAATTCACCTTTTCCCACTCTTTTCCGTTACATCCTCAATATTCACAGAAGTGACGTCACCTCGATGATAGATGACAAACCTGACAGTAGCTGTAGGGACGCTAATTCTACTGCCAAGCTCTTCAGTGCGACTTGCGAAGCCATAAATTATACGTGCTTAATTAAATTCTTGTTTTTTCGAAAGGTTTCAAAATTGCAAGTATTTAAAACCAATTGCAGATATGATTTTTTTTTTAAAGTAAAGTCTCCATTTATCCTCAAAATTATTCAGGGACGTGGAAACCAGCATCACAGGTTACGTGTATTTATTTTATTGTAATATTGTGTAGGTAGTTAAAATGGTCGGCCAGTGCGGCAGGTTAGCGCCCTTTGCGCATAGTATCCATGAATTTACCGGAAGGTGGACAGAAACATTCTTATATTTTTGAAAGAAAATAACGTTTCGTTATTTTTAAATTCACATAAATATATTTATAATTAAGTCAACTACCTATGATTTTATTGACAACGTTGTTTATCCTTATAGTCTGTATAATATTTGAATTTTATAAGATATAGATCTTAGGAATGTTCATGCTATACAATGATGTGTGCAATTGTATTGGAATATTCTCAAAAAAACTTCTAATTTTTTCAAGCTAATGTATTTTTTAATTCAAAACTTCATACTTCTCAACATTTTTTTTTATATACAATTACGCATCTAATGACACCTTAACCATAATTGAAAAAAAAAACATAGATATGTGGTCACATTAAAAATAAAAACGTATATTAAAACAATCAAGAATATTTTATGTACATATTATGTATCCAATTGTAAGGTATAAATTCAAAATTACATGCATCACTTGTGTAAATATTCCTTAAAAGCGCGGTAAACCAGTTGTATTAACTCCAGAAGCGTAAGAATACTACATCCGAGAAACACATTAAATACTCCGCCCAGCTGAGCTGAAAATTTATTCAAATGTTAACGCTTACCAACATTATGAAACAAAAATATAAGTTAGTGATAAAAATTAATAACTATTAGTAGATTACTTAGTATTTCAGAATATAATCAGTTTATTTCAATAGCCAAATAAGTTCAGAACTATGCTCGATAACATAACGACATATTTTGATATTTATGATATACTAGCTGACCCGGCAAACGTTGTTTTGCCATACAAATTACTTGTATTGAATATTTTGGTGCGGTACTTGAGAGGGGAGTGATGTAAAGAGACATCCATCGCCTATATATTTAACGGACAATACCACATGCATAAGTTTATCGGCTACCTTGCCCTCCAAGTAAGAACATGACAGCGATAAGCACTGAAGATATTGTGGCACTAATAGGTAAGGCGATGGTATGATGTAAGTGACATCTATTAGCCATCTCTCGCACCATGGAACATTATAACTTTGACTGATTGTGAAAATTATATTATTGAATGCATCTTTGACTAAATTATTTTTGCATACATAAATTACGAGTTGTTTTTATCTCAGTTAAGACGTATATCCACTAGCATAATGTAACATTTCACTTTTCGTAAAAAAATACCATCTACCTTTAGCCAGGCAGGACGTAAAAAGTGAAAAATTGGACAAACATGTCACTTTCATCGTGACTTCATTCCGCCTACTACCTCCGTGTTGGTCCGAACTCCTTTGAAAATAGACCAACTGCCTTTCTGCCAGGTTGGTCATAAAAGGCGACCTATTGGCTATACGTGTCACTACCATGACAGTTAAAAAGGATGTATTTTCCTACTCCTCCTATATACTTCTGATTAATTTCATTGCGGGATCCAAGACAGCTTAGCTTTTCGCCAGGGCACCCTGAGCTCGCAACTCGGAGGTTATCAGGACGGTTGCCGCTGTTGATTCTGGTTTACAGAAGTTACAGTGGTGGGAATGAGAGGTGGGCTCATTGCCCTATAATTAATACCATGACAGTAGAGCTACTAGATGGTAGAGCTCCGCAATGTCTCGCCTAGGTATTTGGTACCACCGCCTTATCTATTCCTGCCGTAATAGCGTCCATGCTTGTCATTGTCATGCTCCGGTTTTGAAGGTAAGGTAGCCGGTAGACTTATGCATGTAGCATTGCCATCTCGCCACACTGATAGCAACGCACCATTAACACCTTTGGTGTCTATAGGCGATGGTTTCACTTTCCATCAGGAGAGCCATCTGCTTGTTTGCTATCCTATGATGTAAAAAAATTATTACTTATGGTAGAATTTTGCAACATTACATCTATATTGATAACATCACTTAGCCTTGTACCATCACCTTGTGGTCTAGGGGATAGCCTATTCGGCTCAGATTGTGAGGTCTCTGGTTCAATCTGCGGATCGGTCGCGTCAAAAGTATTTGAGTTTCTTCAAGGTCTTCTCGAATTCCTAAATCTCAGGAGCAGCTCGGAGTCGGTTGGTGGTATGCATTGGATGAGCACGTAAAGTCATCGGTCCTGATTATCGCTAGAAATAGTCGATAATCTTTACCAGGTCGGTAAAAATGCGGCGACGAGGATCACCACTCATTTCGTCAACCGACAAACTAGTGAATCGTGGCGAACTGCAAAGTCTATAGGCGTTCGGTTTACTTTGCCTACTCCGCAAGGGAACCAGACATGATGACACTATTTTCTTCTAATTTAATTTATTTTACTTACTAATTTAATTTATTCTATTAATTTAATTTAATATGTTTTTCTAATTTAATTTATCTTACTAAAATGTCACTTACCAAATAAATTAAAATCAGTAAAATATGATTTCCGTTGATAAACTTTCCTGTTAGAGGTTGCGATGTACACTCGAACCACGCTAATGTTGTTTGGATCGAGTCCTTCACTATTGAATTAATCAAAATTTAATGAAATATTTAAAGCTGTCTTTGTTTGTAGTAATATCCGCGTAGGTTCCAATCTTTGGGGGGAAAATTAAAATAAAAAGTAACATATGTCATTCAGCAATAATGTAGCTTTTTACTAGTGCAATAATTTTTAAAATTCGCTCAGTGGTTGCAAAGATTTCTTCCTACAAATAATCCTACAAACTACACACTTATTTACAAATTTCTTCATAATATTACTAGTAACTTCGTTCACTTGACCCAACATCATTATTTCCTTTTGCGTAGTGATAAACATAATATATACTAGTCTTGGATAATGTAACTTTTTAATGATGAGAGAGTTTTTAAGATCGATCCAGTGGTTTTTTAGTTTATATATTACAAAACTACAAAAATGAAAATGTTTTCCATTTTTATTATAATAAGTAATAATAACATTAAATAAATATTTTTTATCGATAAAATATTTTATTCTACAAATAAATTATTCAAAAGATATTATTCATCAATGGGTAAATAATGTCTTTTTAATACTTTATTTCTGCGGCCGCATTTGCGTCTATCGTCACAAAGCTTCGTGCAATGACACGATATATTCAGCTGTGACCATAAGCTATAAGGTTTTAGCGCGCCAATGTCTTCGGAACGAGATACGCAGGTGCGGCCAAAGGGTATGCGAAATGCGCCAGTCCATCTATCGCAATTCTATCGCTTTATTCCAGCAGATTATTTATAGAGTATACTCTTTCTTAAAAGACCGGCAACGCAACTGCAAATCTTCGGTTGTCCATGGGCGGTGGTAATCACTTACCATCAGGTGAGCCTCCTGTTCGTTGCCCCCTTTTCTATAAAAAAGACGCAAAAATATTTCATGAACTATTTATTTATTACAACTGAATAGAACAGATGAAAGGTTGGTCAATTTGGCTTAGATCATGAGGTCCCGGTTTCAAGACTCGGCTCAGACATACTTCATACAATTACGTATTATCGGAAGTAACCCAGTGGCTTGCGCCCTCGTACATTCCAAAGTGCGTGAAGCTGTAGGTCGTCAGAATCGAGCAAAGGCCGTTATTAGGTAAGTAAAAGTGATGGTAAAAATTACCACTCTTTGCACCTACTAATTTATAGACTATAGTCCCAGGAACAATTTTTTTTGATTAATAACAAACTGAATTTTTGTGAACAGCTTCATTTTGTCGAGACGCCCATCTTTCTATCTTCGAAAAATCTTGAATCGGGTAACAAATAAAGTTAGGGGTTTAGAGCATTTTAATTCGATTTGCTTCCGATAATACGTAACTGTATTAAGTATGTCTGAGCCAAATCTTAAACCCGGCACCTCAAGATCTAAGCCAAATGACCAACCTTGCATTTGTTTTTTTTTTCAGTTATAATAAATAAATAGTTCATGAAATATTTTTTGTGTCTGCTGGAATAAAGCGATGGAATAATTTGTTCGACACTTTTCAAATAAACATCAACTACTCGTAATTACTGTAACGTTTAATTAAAATAGTTTAGTTTACTCATAGGAGTATAGCTAATTAAAGTATGCCTGGGGTAAATTTGTAATTAAATGAAAAAAAAAGCAAGTTAACTAACTACCACAGTACAATTTATTATTAGAGTTTATTAATTAGTAGGGACACACCGAGCTTTGCGCGATTATTACTAAAGTTACAACAGTTATTATAACTAACTATTATATTATTAATTAAGTATTCATAGCTTAACTCATTTTTTAGTAAAATAAATATAATATTCGACCGCCCCGTTCCAAGTTACAGCTGCCCTGACTACGAAATTGAAGGGGTTTGGGTTCGATTCACGACAAAGATAAGTGTTTGTGTGATAAACATATATGTTAGTAGTTCTGAGTTTTAGTGTTTGTTAAATATATTTCTATATTATAATATTGTTACGAATAATCTAGAAGCGTGTAGAATTGGAGCGCGCGCGCGCTAACTATCTAGAAATAAAAGAAAGAGATAGCTACTCCTATTGACAAACAAATAGTTGACCTGGGCTATGCCATAATGGACTTTGTGGGATATGACATAAGGTTGAAAGTAGCGTGTACTAGGATTTATGACTCATAACATGTTTACGATAAGAAGTGATTCATTGTTTCCTGATACATTTAGATTTTTCTGGATCCAGCTAGGACTTTCCCCTGCCTATAAATAGAGAATTGTTGACAAACACAAAGCAGTTTTTATCAAGCGATCGAGAGCGATACATCCAGTGACTAGTGCGAAGCGAGAAGTGTTTGATTGTGTAGTGTTCTCAGTTCAGTGATAGTACAGCAAGTGACTATTGTGTAGAGTGTATTTTAGTATTACGTTGTGTTGTGTTTTGTTGTGTAAATACACGGATTTAATATAAGTGGTGTTTTCTTACAATTGCGAACCCGAGTACGTAACAACTGGTGTCGGAAGTGAAATTGAGAAATGCCACTGATTCCGAAGGAAGGTGTTACCACCAGGTCTCAAGCGGAGACACAGAGGGTGTCAGAGGACACTGAGATGCGTGTGGGTGGGGAACCCGTAAGTGTCGCCAGCACATCGTTAGCATCGAGCTCAGCCCCTGCTGATCTTTCTGTCATACTGGCAGCTATTCAGCAACAGCGACAGGAACAGCAACAGCAACAACAAAAACTGCAAGAACAACTTCAACAACAACAGCAACTACAGGAACAGCAACAACAAACACTGCGTGAACAACTTCAGCAACAACAGCAGCTACGGGAACAGATCAAGGAACATTTATCTGGGTTTGATGATAAATTGACAGTTATCCTGGCGCAACAAGACCAGCTTAAAAGCGACGTGGTCCTCCTCAAGCGCGATGTGAAGGGTGTTGAGAAGAGGGTTGACCAGTTGGAGGCGAACTGCGATAAAATAAGTGTGAATATGGACCAACTTGAGAAAGAATTTATGAAAATGAAGATCACTGGTGTTAAATCAGGTGTTGCCATTAATAGTTGTTCTCACCAGGTAGGTCCTCGGGTAAAGGTACCCACTTATGACGGTCTTACGTCATGGAGTGCGTACCGCACTCAGTTTGAAATAGCAGCGAAGGCCAGTGGTTGGACAGATGAACATTGCCTAACAGCTCTGAGTACGGCGTTGCGGGGACAGGCGCTCTCTGTGTTGGATGCAATGCCTAAAGAATATCTGTTCGCTGATTTGATGGAGGCATTGGAAGCTCGCTACGGTGAGCGTCACTTGGAGCATGTGTTCCGTGCCCAATTAAAGGACCGTGTACAGAGGAGCAGCGAGGGACTTCAACAATGGGCCGTGGAAATTGAGAAGCTTGTGAGGAAGGCGTATCCTTCAGCCGACGCTAACACAGTAAATAACACCATCGTCCAGGCGTTTATTGATGGAATTGGAGATCTGGAAGTGCGTGCTGCTGTTCGCCTTCAGCACCACGTGACGATGAAGGAGGCTTTGGCTCATGCGCTAGAGGTAGAAGCCGTTCGCCACGAACTGCGCGCATATAAGGGACGCGAGGTTACAGAAGTTGTAGCTCGAGTAAAGGCAGCGGAACCTAGGAGACTGGGCCCCATATGCTACGCCTGCAGTGAACGTGGGCACATTAGAGTTAGCTGCCCAGCCAAACCTATGCCTACAGGTTCAATGAATCGGCGACAGCAAGCGGGAGGAATCTCAGCAGCTGAAGAGAGCAGGCACGTCAAACAGCCTGTTGAACCAGCAGGGAAGCGAGTAACAGCCAGGAGCAAACGCCAGGTGCTGGCTGGTCGAGAATCAACCCCAAAAGCTGTCGTACCTCAGGTGAGCGAACGCAACAGTTTATCCATTAAAGGGTTGGTTAATGGCAAGAACTGCAGCTCAACGCGGGACACCGGAGCCACACGAACTGTAGTGCGATCAGAAGCGGCTAGCAATGGTAACCAGAGATTGAGGAATACAGTACAGTGTAGTGGAAAGTCTCACTCAAATGAAAATGCATTATCACGACAACCATGTACGGATGATGGCAGACATTGTGTAAGGATGGGGACGAAGGAAAGGATTCAAGTACTGCGAGCTAAGCCTACTGATGACAGGTGGGAAACTGATGAGATGCGTGAAGCCCAGTACGAAGATAGAGATTTGCGGCCTCTAATAGATTGGAAGAAGCAAGACACGGGAAAGCCCGAATGGCAGGAGCTGGCTCCCTTCAGCGCCATTACGAAAAGTTATTGGGCGCAGTGGGAAAGCCTTGTGTTGCAAAACGGCTTACTGTACCGCAAATGGGAAAAACCTTCAGGAAGAGAACATCATCTACAGTTGGTCGTGCCAAGAAAACTTATCAAGGACGTACTACGTGAGTTGCATGATGGGGTTTCTGGGGGACATCTTGGAATACGACGAACATTGGTAAAGGTACGAGAGCGTTTTTACTGGTTGAATTGCCGAGAAGATGTCGAGAATTGGTGCCGAAAATGTAAGTCATGCTCAGCAGTGAAAGGTCCGCAGGTTAGAAGCCGAGGCAACCTTAGACTATACAACGTGGGAGCCCCATGGGAAATGATAGCGATTGACGTGACTGGGCCATTTCCTAAGACAGATAATGGAAATTATCGTATATTATTTTATGGTCACAGTATTTTATGGCCGTGATGGATTACTTCGCGAAATGGCCGGAGGTGTTCGCAATCCCTAATCAGGAAGCCACGACGATTGCTGAGAAATTAGTCAATGAGGTGATATGCAGATTTGGCGTTCCGCTGGAGATTCATTCAGACCAAGGCAGAAACTTTGAATCTAATGTATTCCAGGAAATGTGTAAATTATTAGGAGTGTACAAAACAAGAACTACACCTTATCACCCGCAATCTGATGGAATGGTCGAACGATTTAACCAAACTTTGGAAAGACACTTAGCCAAGCTGGTAGAAGATCACCAAAAGGACTGGGATAAATACATACCTCTGTTCTTACTGGCTTACCGAACAGCGGAACACGAAAGCATAAAAGTGACGCCAGCCTATGCCAACTTCGGCAGACAGTTACGTACACCAGCAGACTTAATGACTGGAGGCCCGCCACCGAATGCAGAGACCCAATTAAGTATACCGGAACATGTTGAAGACATTCGTGAGAGGTTACGCGATATACACTCGTTAATAAGTGAAAACGCATTGGAATCGAGTCAGCGGATGAAGACCAGATACGACCGAAACGCCAATCATCGAGGTTTTCAGGAAGGATCTCTTGTTTGGCTACATAATCCGGTTCGACGAAAAGGAAAATCACCTAAGTTACAGCGACGTTGGGATGGGCCATGCAAAGTAATCACACGGATCAATGACGTAACCTACCGAGTGCAGAAGCAACCAAGAGGGACCATGAAGATTGTTCATGTTGATCGATTAGCCATCTATAATGGCAGTAATGATGTTCGGGACGAACATAACTAAGAGGGGAGTAGTGTTACGAATAATCTAGAAGCGTGTAGAATTGGAGCGCGCGCGCGCTAACTATCTAGAAATAAAAGAAAGAGATAGCTACTCCTATTGACAAACAATTAGTTGATCTGGGCTATGCCATAATGGACTTTGTGGGATATGGCATAAGGTTGAAAGTAGCGTGTACTAGGATTTATGACTCATAACATGTTTACGATAAGAAGTGATTCATTGTTTCCCGATACATTTAGATTTTTCTGGATCCAGCTAGGACTTTCCCCTGCCTATAAATAGAGAATTGTTGACAAACACAAATCAGTTTTTATCAAGCGATCGAGAGCGATACATCAAGTGACTAGTGCGAAGCGAGAAGTGTTTGATTGTGTAGTGTTCTAAGTTCAGTGATAGTACAGCAAGTGACTATTGTGTAGAGTGTATTTTAGTATTACGTTGTGTTGTGTTGTGTTGTGTAAATACACGGATTTAATATAAGTGGTGTTTTCTTACAATTGCGAACCCGAGTACGTAACAATATGTTAAAGTAATATTATTATTGCTGACAATAATTCATATCACAAGCAAATCAATTGCTAATTTTGGGGTTAGATCAATTAGTATAATTTATCCAGCGATATTTTTTATATTTTTTATTATCAGAGTCTAGAAAATTTAAAAGTATATTTGATGATATTTTGTTATATTGTGTTTTTTCAGTTTTTTCAGTTTTCTTAAAAACACAATGTTGCCCGGGATTGGAAAGTGCCCGGTTGGCGATAGGCTTGCCACCTATCACATTTGTGGGACCAAGTATCTTCGGCTAATCGTGGGTGCACTTGTTGTACCTCTGCCTACCCCTTCGGGATTATGGGCGTGAAGATACTTTTTTTTTTTGTTATATTGTTATTTAGAATGTGGTTATAATTATAACTACTACAGTAATTCATAATACGTAACACTAGGAGCCAGCCTTCTGCCTGTTGCCACATGCCTATGAAAAAGCAAAAAGGAGAAAGCTTTTTTACAATAACAGAAAATTGTTGACCATGGACACCATTTTGGTGTCTAATTAACACTAACAATTAGGTATGGTTTGTAATAGTGCGATCTCCGTATAAAATCCTTATTTTTTTCAGTCAGCCAGCCCCGTGTTGGTTCCGGGCTCCCTTGAAGAATAGAACAATTGCCGTTCTACCAGGCAGGTCGTAAAAGGCGACCGATTGGCTATGCAAGTCACTACCGTCATGACTACTAGGTGGTAGAGTTCTGCATTGTCTCGCCCGGGTCTGGTACCAACGCCTTACCTATTCCTGCCGCAATAGCGTCAGTGCTTGTCACTGTCGTGTTCCGGTTTGGAGGGTAAGGTAGCCGGTAAACTTATGCATGTGGCATTAGACCTCGCCACAAGATAGCAACGCACCATTAACATCTTTGGTGTCTATAGGCGACGGTTGACTCTTACCATCAGGAGACCCATCTGCTTGTTTGCTATCATGTAATATAAAAAAAGCCAGACAGCTGATATAAAGCTGACAAAAGTATTATATCAGCTTCTAAAGCTGCAATACCATGGGCTACTTTTTCACTGATTGGATCGTACACATAAAATCTTAGACCATGTAGACAGTTTCGTCTCATTAGGACAGCTGTGGACTGACGTTGTCTATCTACTCCACTAGAAGTAGGCGTGGCAAAAAGATACTTAAGTCTGTAGTTCGTCAGCTTGCTTTATTACAGGTTAGATCTAGTGCAGAAAGGCCATAGGGCATAGGCTATATGCATGTTACACCCTGTCGTAATTCGTTCGATCCATGTAAGAGCCCAGTTATGGCGATACTACGTTGCCTGTTTATGCGCAATTTTCATAAATGATAAATTGAATAATTACTTACTAGAATTTGTCAAATGCGTTTGGAATGTCCAGCAGCCCATGAGAGATCGGTGCCGGCATGGAAGAGTCTATATCCACATCACACGTTGACGGGCAACTGCATTCTCCATATCGAAAAGATACTGAAATTAAAAATGTTTATGTTATATACTCCTCGTGTTGGTCCTGGGCTCCTTTGAAGAATAGGTCAATTGCCGTTCTACCAGGCAGATCGTAAAAGACAACCGATTGGCTTTGCATGTCACTACCATCGTGGCTACAAGGTGGTAGAGTTTCTGCATATCTTGCCCTGGTCTGGTACCACCGCCTTATCTATTCCTGCCGCAATAGCGTCAGTGCTTGACACTGTCGTGTTCCGGTTTGGAGGGTAAGGTAGCCGGTAAACTTATGCATGTGGAATGAGACCTCGTCACAAGATAGCAACGCACCATTAACATCTTTGGTGTCAATCTTTTCCCCATGTTGGTTCCGGGCTCCTTTTAAGAATAGACCAACTGCCGTTCTGTCAGGCAGGTCGTAAAAGGCGACCGATTGGCTATACAAGTCACTATCATCATGGCAACGGTGGTAGAGTTCTGCATTTTCTCGCCTGGGTCGGTATCACCGCCTTACCTATTCCTTCCGCAGTAGCGTCAGTGCTTGTCATAGTCGTGTTCTGGTTCGGAGGGTAAGGTAGCCCATAAACTAGGTAGCAACGAAACTTTTTTGGCGTCTATAGGCGATGGTTAACTCTTTCCATCAGGAAAACCGCCTGCTTGTTTGCTATCTTGTATGACTGCTCCATTGGTCGAGTGGTTAGCGGACCTAACTACGCAATCGACGGGGCTCTGTCTGGTTCGATCAACAACATTCACTTCAATGCCCGACAGGGACAAACATTTGTGTGATGAGCATAAATGTTTGTATTTTCGAGTTTGGGTGTTTATTAAATATATTCCAGTATTTATGTATGTATTTCTATGTATCATATCGTTGACTAACACCCATAACACAAGCAAATAATCTGCTTACATTGGGTTTAGATCAGTCAGTGTAATTTGTCCCGTGAATATTATTATATTATTACTAGCTGACCCGGCAAACGCTGTTCTGCCTTTTTATTAACTTTTTTAAAAATATAAAACATATTTTCTCACCTTTCAAACCTTCCCTGGACTTCAACAATTAATTCAGAATCAAAATCAGTTCAGCCGTTCTCGAGTTTTAGCAAGTCTAACGAACATTTTTTTTATATCATAAGATAGCAAACAAGCAGATGGGTCTCCTGATGGAAAGAGTCAACCATCGCCTATAGACACCAAAGATGTTAATGGTGCGTTGCTATCTTGTGGCGAGGTCTAATGCCACATGCATAAGTTTACCGGCTACCTTACCCTCCAAACCGGAACACAACAGCGACAAAAACTGACGCTATTGCGGCAGGAATAGGTAAGGCGGTGGTACCTGACCCGGGCGAGACAATGCAGAACTCTACCACCTAGTAGCCACGATAGTAGTGACTTACATAGCTAATCGGTCGTCTTTTACGACCTGCCTGGCAGAACGGCAGTTGGTCTATTCTGCAAAGGAGCCCGGAACCAACACGGGGAAACATCAATTGATTTATATATATATATATATATATATATATATATATATATATATATATATATATATATACATATATATATATATATATATATATATATATATATATATATATATATATATATATATATATATATATATATATATATATATATATATATATATATATATATATTATTATCTCATCTTATAAAAAAATAACTTATAGCCCTTTTAATCAGGGAAGTTGCATGTTTTTTATCTTATTTAATAAATAAAATAAATACCTGATGTTTGTCTGGCACAATATAAGTTGTCAGCACGACATATAGGCACACCCTTTATAATCGGATAAGCAACTTTGGCGCAGTGACATCTTTGAAGGGTTCTTTTAATTTCGCATTCCAGAAGACAATAGGACCTGCGTGTATTTTTACGCCTCATTTTATTAACTTACTAGCATGCATCTCGCTGCATAGTAAACTTTTTTGGTGAACCCCGCTGGAAAATTTACTATTCCAAGACATAATCTTGCTTATCAAATATCATTCAAATCCGTTTAGTAGTGTTTATGTGATTGAGTAAAAAACATCCATCCATCCAAACATCCAAACTTTTGTATTTATAATATTAATATATAGATTATTTTTCGCCTCTGAGATCTAGTAGTCGTAGTGTCGGTGTTGACCACATGAGATCACAGGTTCGATTGTTTCTTCAATTTAAAAATGTATCTTTAGTTTTTTGATAAAAACAACGTTGCCCGGTAATGGAAAGTGCCCGGTTGGCGATAGGTTTGCCACCTAACACATTGTGCGGCTAAGTATTTCGGCTAATTATGAGTGCACTTGTTTTACCTCTGCCTACCTCTTCAAAAATACGGGTGTAAATATACTTTACTTTTAATAAAGGTTAGCTTTTAATAGCTAATATGAAGTATTATATGACGCTAGCCGCAACCTATAGCCCATGTAACAAGGGCGCGATAAAACACGCTCACACTTATCGCGCACAGATACCATCGGTATCTTATCGCAACATCGTTATCAGATTTCATCACGCAGCATACACGTGAATCTCTACTATATAAGATTAATGTAAACCCAGTTAAATTACAGTTTGATAAACACATTTATTAACTCATGTGTGACTGTCATTTAGTCAACGTAATAGCCCACTATATTCTAAAAGTTTTGGTAAATCACACAGGAACAACATATTTTCCGGGATTAAAGGCATCTTGTGTTCTATTCAAGATTAGATGTTAGCTATGGAGGAGCCAAATTTCAACTGAATCAGTGTAGTCGTTTTTGTGGAATGAATAACAAACATATCAACTTCGGTGTAGGTCCGGGACCTCTTTAAAGAATAAACCATCCTTAATTCTGCTGAAAATTCGCCTCAGTGTTGGTCCGGGTTCCTTTGAAGAATAGACCAACTGCCGTTCTATTGTAAAAGACGACTGATTGGCATACATGTTACATTTGTGACTACTAGGTGGCAGAGTTCCGCAATGTCTCGCCCGGGTATTTGATACCACCGCCTTATCCACTCCTCCCACAATAGTGTTATTGCTTGTCATATCATGTTCCAGTTTGGAGAATAAGCTAGCAGGTAGACTTATGCACGTGGTATTGCTATCTCACCACACGGACGTCAATGTACCATTAACATTTTTGGTGTATATAGACGATAGTTTCTCTTTCCATCAGGAGAGCCATCTGTTAGTCTATCTGGTGATATAAAAAATGAACAATTTACTATTCGATTCACTACATTGTGATTACTAAGTGGTAGAGTTTTGCAACGTCTCGGATTCCATACCACCACTGTACCTAGTCTTTACTTGTAACCGATAAACGTATGTATTAATGGTGTGACTAATATATTAGTATTCGCTAAGATATTAGTAATATTGAAAGGTTTCGTGGATTAGTAATCCGGCGAACTGTAATATGCTAATATTTCATATTCGCCTAATATCTGTAACGGCTTTCCAAAATGAATCGGATAATATCATTCGGTCTTCGGAATTGTTCAGATTCACTAGATTGGCGCCCGTCGGATTCGTGAAAATATTAAAATATTTTCACTATACGCCGCATCGTACGTATGAATGAGACAGACGTATTTCCTGCAGTGTCAGTATCAAATTTTATTACTGTTGTTTTAAGGTCCAAATTACAGTGAAATATTACTTAATACTGATATATTAGTTAAGATATTTCCCTGCCGTATCAGTATAAGATCTTATTACTGTTGCTTTAAGGTCCAAATTATAGTGAAATATTAGTTAAGATGTTTTCCTGCCGTATCAGTATCAGATCTTATTACTGTTACTTTAAGGTCCAAGTTACAGTGAAATATTAGTTAACACTGACATATTAGTTAAGATATTATAATATTTCAAAGTGAATATATTAGTATCGCCTAAACTTGAGAAATATCGGTATTAAGCCATCTCTAGTATGTATACTGTTGGCAACCCTTTCCGCTAGACAAAGAAACATAGACAAAGAAGACACTGCATCTATAAAAGGCGTTGTAACTGCGTGGGGCGCGCTCATTTTGACATTAGTGCTCGAGGCGTGAACACGTGACGCACTCTCGCATATTTCAGTTTATTTGCAAAGTATCTAATTGATTCATATAGGTATCTATTCTAACCGTTTATTTACCTTTTAGATTAAATTTTCAGCTAAAAATAATGGAAACGGCCTAGAATAAAATATTAATAATCCGACACGTTGATAGCAATGTACAATTATCATCTTTGATGTCTATAGATGATAGTTATATAAAAAAGCTATCAGTAATCGCAAGTTATGAAGTCGATAAAATAAATAATAATAATAAATATTCACGGGACAAATTACACTTACTGATCTAACCCCAAATTAAGCAAATTATTTGCTTGTGTTATGGGTGTTAGTCAACAAAATAATACATAGAAATACCTATATAGATACTAGAATATATTTAATAAACACCAAACCCAGAAATACAAACATTTTTGCTCAACACATTAATGCTTGTCCCCATCGGGAATCGAACCCGAGCCCCGTTGATTGCGTAGTCAGGATCGCTAACCACTCTCGACCAACGGGACGGTCATCACGATCTTCACGGTCAAAATGTGGGCTTGGATCCATCCAGGCCATGGATCCATCCGTTGCGCAACGACTATTCTAGGTGACATAATACTTATGATAAATGGGGAAGTAAGTCAATGGATGTGTGTGCATTTCACATTGACGTAGTTCCCGACTGAGAGTTCTTGCGTCATCAGATAACTGCACAGTCCTGGTGTTGTAGCCAACCCAGATTTCCTGGCCCCGGGATATCGGTGTGCCATTCACAGATATGTCCACATAATACTGTCCGCTTTGAAGAGCTACCTGAAAAATACATAACTTTTAAGTATTACTATAATAATTAATTAAGTAGTATAATATAACACTGTTACCATCGCCTTACCTATTTCTGCCCCAATAGCGTCAGTGTTTGTCACTGTCGTGTTCCGGTTTGGAAGGTAAGGTAGCCGGTAAACTTATGCATGTGGCATTAGATCTCGCCACTAGATAGCAACGCACCATTAACACCTTTGGTGTCTATAGGCGATGGGTGACATTTTCCATCGGGAGACCTATCTGCTTGTTTGCTATCTTCTGACATAAAAAAATTAACGTCACGCCACATATTTTTCGTAGCGATCTTACCTCGATCGCGTTGATTCTACTTTTATGCTCTTTTTTACATACCCAACTCTCACACAACAATAGTGTTAGGATAAGCACATAATTATGCAGGGCTAAACTGGCATCCTAAAAGATGAAGAAATACTAGAACTTTAGTTTTCTTCGCATTCAAAAAATGAAATTCAAAATAATATACATAATACAATAATAAAAATATTACAAAATAATTAACATATTACGAAATGATACAAATCTAGGAAAAAATGCAATTAGATAGGTACTAAACGATGAAAAAAGCAGTAGGTATGTCTGGTAAAAGTAAAAAACATTATCCATCAAGCATGGATAAAGTATAAAACATGTTTGCAACTAGTTGTATGCAGAAATTTCAATAAAATTAACAATACTTGTATAAAACACGACAGGTCTTCGTAGATGAGAACGCTGTCAATGTATCCGACAAATCAAAAACATGTCTTAGACACAAGTGTAAACGCGAGTGTGTTTTATACTTGTATAAAGACTTGTTGGCTACACAGTGTGAACGAAAACATGTTTGAGACAGTTGCAATACATGTATAAAACAAATAATTGTGTTCTGTCAAGTATTCTACAAGTTGTGTATAAAACAAGTATAAAACATGTTTATTGGTGTAAACGGGGTAAGTAATGTAATGTGAAGCTATTAGTGTGGCTCTTGAGGTTAAATTTTTTAATTATTTATTATTATTATTTGTGATAGCGAGCACAAAAACGCGCATTATGTTAAAATTTTAGGTCTATCTATTTCCATTTAAGAAATGAATTCCATACAGACAGACATATCAGGGAAGAATAATATGTTTATTGTTTATAACGTATTTACGGTTCCGCTTGTCACCCTTTGGATATCAAAAAATAACATTCCGAAATAAAGTAAATCCAAATTACTTTCGACTTGACCTAGGATTAAACTGGATACGTCTTCCAAGGCAATTTCTTAGGTTGTTGATGTTTTTTTTTATATTACATACTTTATGCATTTACATCTAAAAATTTGATTGATTGAGTTACAGTTTTTATCGATCACTTCAGGGGTATTTTTAACTCTGGCTACTTATTCGGCACGATAAAATGCACACCATGACATATTTCTATTTTTGCTCGAGATAAATATCTACTAGCGTTATACACTTTAAAGCATTTGTTCCTATGCGTGGTTAACACGTTCCCTGTACGACATCGCGTTTATTGGTATTTGTTATCTGTGAACTCGACACATTTTTCTATCCATTTTTTGTAACTTGCTACTTCATTAAATTCGACCAACATTATTCGCCATACATTTAAGTGAATGAGTAGTAATCACACCTGACACGCAATCTATTTTAAAACGAGAAACCGCAAACAATGTGAATACTGATAGACATGGTGTTGGGCAAGGAATGTGTAGCCGGCAGCCGTGCATAGAAGCAAACGCTTGTAGATATAATATTAAAAAATATATAGAAATACGCTATGTTGTGCTATTTTGTCGTACTGAATAAGAAGACAAGGAAAGGAAGATAATACCCCTGGAGGGATTTTATTTTATCGGTAAGTACTGTAACTTGGAATACATAATGAATCCTGTGACAAAGGAAACTTTTAAACACACAAAAATATGAAAACTCACAATATTTACATCACTGTGTGGCTTGTAGCTATATTTCGTGTTTTGTTTAGATAATCCTTAATAGATTTCAAAACCTTAACCAAGTTATAATGGCTTTATACGAATCGCTTAGTATTGTTTAAAAGCGAAATTTGACAACTGCATTAACTTTATTAAGTAACAATTTTAAACGCTCCATAATAGATTGTAGTCCTCAGGCAAGGATCCTTTGTTTTTAGTTACTATCTTTACAATTTGATTATATTTTAATCAGTTTTAGCCTATATTCTTGCCAACTATATTGTATCTAAATTGAGTGAAAAGAAAGTATAAATAGTCAAGCAGATAATCAAGGGATTGATGAAGGGCGGATCTAGCCTTCGGTTCAGGGGGGGTCAGATATACAAGGGCCGATCCAGCATTCGAGTCGGGGGGTCACATATTTGAGGTTCAGTCATGATAGGCTCTAATCCTTATCTAATCCTAATAAATCCATAAATCCATACCTAGAACCCTACCCGGGGAGGGGGGGGGGTTAATTACCGCCAACACCCCCTCCCCTGGATCCGCCCTTGGGATAGATAGTCTAGTACTACCCTTACGGGTGAGCAGAACGAACCGAGTGCTATATGTCACGATACTTGCAGATGTGTATGATATTGATATAGTAACTGATATTTCAATTTATAAACAATAATATTGAGCAAATATTGCAAGTGTGGCGCCGCAGGTCGATACCACTAGAGGGCTTAGCGGTAAAACTACCGGGGAGCAATTACTGTCAGAGTGACGTCATAAATATGGAGGTTGATAACGTCACACTCGTGACGAGGATGTTAAAAAGGAAGATCTTCCCAGACAGGCAAGATGAACAGCCTGGGATCCGAATTCCATTTAAGAAGCGTTTAAACTTGTATAATGTTCACAAGACAAATAATTGTAATATAGAAATTTAGGATTTTATTATGAAATAGCTGTTGCCCGCGACTTCGTTCGCGTGGACTTCGTTTACTCCGCACAGTTCCTCCGCCGTAGGTGACAGCGTGATAATATGTAGCCTATATGTTGACCCGACCTGTTAGTAATATTCATGCAAAATTTGAAGTAAACCCATGCAGTACTTTATAAGTTTACCCCGGACATACATACAGACAAACGGATAAACGGATAAACGGATAAACGGATAAACGGATAAACGGATAAACGGATAAACGGATAAACGGATAAACGGATAAACGGATAAACGGATAAACGGATAAACGGATAAACGGATAAACGGATAAACGGATAAACGGATAAACGGAAAAACGGAAAAACGGAAAAACGGAAAAACAAACATAGCGACAAACAGACAGACAGACAGACGAATAGACGAACAGACGAACAGACAAACAGACAAAAATTCTAAAAACTATATTTTTGGCTTTGATATCGATTGTAGATCACGCCCCGAGTATTCTTTTTAAAAATATTCAATGTACAGTTTTGACTTTCCTACGATTTTATTATATGTATATAGATTATATTATGATGTTTATTTTCTCTTGTCGTGTTAGTGACTTATTTAGTATGTGTGTAAATAATGTACCAATGTGAATAGTGCTTATAACATGTGAAATAAGTAATAATTTTAAAAGACCCTGGTCCAAATAATACACTTGCAAAAATACAATATTTAATTTAGTGTTATTACTCCAATTCCTGAATTTATTAGAGTTATGATTTACATACATTGACTTTCCTACGATTTTATTATATGTATATAGATTTCATTTTTTTATTATTATTACACTAGGCCACAATCTATGCACTTTTGTGGTACATTTTATTGAAAAAGTATCGCATTTTTTAGGTTTGAGCTTCGACGTGGTAGTTTATATTCATGTCTAGATTTGTTATTTACTATAAAAATACCAATTTTTAAAAATAAAAAAATAGAAGGTACAATTTGTATTAGAATCTTATTACTACTATCGCGATCTCTTATTAAATTAACGTGTTTAAATTGATAGAAGATACATTTTGTATTAGAATTTTTGAACTTATTAAGAAACTACTTTATGAATTGTTTCTTCATATTTGACTGGCGGCGCGCGGTTATCGTGCCCTCGTATAAAGGCGAGGTTCAAGTATAAACTGCAATAGCTATAGGGCCATCAGTTTGATCAGTTGGGCATCGAAGGTGTATGATAAAATCATTGAAAGGAGAATGCAAGGGAAGTTCGAAGTAATGTTGTGGGAGGCACAAGGAGAATTTAGGTCTAGAGCAGGAATGTTTGCGGGGAACAGAGTAAATAGAGCGTTAGAGAGTTTCACAATATGCTTATTGAGAAAGAGTACAGATGTATTAATTGATTTATATTGTATTGAGATCAATTCCCAATCTTAGCCCGAGGGTAAAAAGCTAAAAAAAGGTATATTCACGCCCGTATCCCCGAAGAAGTAGGCAGAGGTACAACGTGTGCATCCACGGTTAGCCGAAGATACTTAAGTCTCACAATGTGATAGGTGGCCAGCCTATCGCCAGTAGGGCACTTTTCGAATCCCGGGCAAAGTTGTTTTTATCAGAAAACTGAAAAAATACATTTTTCATTTGCCTGACTCTGGAATCGAACTCCGAGGGTTTCTCTGAGAAAAAAATTCGAAAAATGTATTCGCTGAGTGTCTACCGTCAATTCGTCGTGCCTGCGTTAAGTCCAATATTAAGTCCAAAAATGTTGAAGGTTTATTTAAATAAAACATATTTTGATTTCGTAAATCGACGTAAAACCAGGAACTTCCTGATAAAAAAAAAAATCATTTATTTCAGCAAAATGTTAAAAATGTGTTCTTTTTAAAGATCAACCTTCATTTTTAATACCCATTTTTCCTTGAAAATACCAACAAACAAAAACCAAATATTCCTAGTCCAAAGCCTGACGACGCGGGCCTTTGATGCGAATGTAATGTTTAGGTGAAAATACGCTGTTTTTTAGGTTAGATAATTATAAATAAAGTCCATACATTAAAAGATGTAATTCTCATAAAAATACTTTTCTAACAATATTACTTTGCGAGCCCGTACAAAGCTCTGCTTTTTGCTAGTAGTAGCGTTTGTAGATTACTTGGACTGCTACACAAGAAAATAGTCTGACTAAACCTACGAGTGCGTTAAGTCGTCATGAAATACGTCTATGAAGCGAATCGTGTACTATGCATTCTAACTAAAAATAGTACTGTCAGGACGACATATTGATCCGCATTTTGCAAAACTTCATGAGTGATGAGTAAGGTATGCAAAAAATACTTTAAAAATTCTTTTCATTCTAATTGGTATAATTTTTAGTTAGATTCTTATTAGATCATGTTACCATGTATTAAAATAGGGTGTAAAATAACCAACACGATTTTTATATATACTTATATATAGATGAACGGATAGACTGATATATTTTACTGTTTTTTATTGATGAATATTATATTTTAATACTTTTTGGCCTATTCTGGACAAAGACACCCCAAACTCACAAAAATCAAAACAAAATTGGCCCCGCCGTTTGTTCTCAGTTGGAACGCATAGTATATTTATACTGCATCGCAGGACAACGGTACCCTTATGTGTAATTCAGACCAGCCGGCTCGCATCAACCCGGCTCGGAGGGCATTTTACAATGCAGTAAAAGAAATTGTAACGCATAAACTGGAATTATAGTTAATATTTCCGTTACATTCACGTTTCAAATCTGTGCGGAGCACCCAGGAGCCGTTCAACCGTTGCGGAGTATGAATATAACGAAAACATTAACTGAAAAACCTGTTTACATGTCTCAACTTCCCTTACCGTATTGTAAAATGCCGTCCTGGCCGAGCCGATGCGAGCCGGACGGTATGAATCGTAGCTTACCTCCAAATTGCAACACGACGGTGACAAGCATTGACGCCATTGCTGTTGCGTGCGGAATATTTAAAACGAGGCGGCAATAATACTATAATCAAAACCCCCGTCTCCCCGTGTTGGTCCGGGTTCCTTTGAAGAATAGGCCAACTGTAGTTCTGCCAAACAGGTCGTAAGAGGCGACTGATTGGCTATGCAAGTCATCACTATCGTGGATGCCAGGTGGTAGAAATGTGCATTGTCTCGCCCGGGTCTGGTACCACCGCCTTACCTATTCCTGATGCAATAGTGTCAGTGTTAGTCACTGTCGTGTTCCGATTTGGAGGTTAAGCTAGCCGCTAAATGTATGTATGTGACATTAGACCTCACCATAAGATAGCAATAAACATTTCATATCTTTGGTGTCTATGGCCGATGGTTGACTCTTTCCATCACGAGACCCATTTGCTTGTTTGCTATCTTATGATATGAAAAAAAAAACTCTTAAAAATTTAATGCTAGTTGAAAATTAAGTTATTATAAATAATTTTAAACCGATGATAATTATAGATGAACTTACCCATTTATACCCCAAGTCAATATCGGATAAAGGCCGACTTTGGTTGACGGCGATCATCAAAGCGTTTGCGAATCCAACAGCGCTTACATTAACATCACCGCTTGGTCGAATACGATGAATACCATAATTTTTTATTTCCCTGTTTCCAAATAAATATGTTAGTAAAAGTAAAATAACTGGAGTAAATCTGCAATTTGCAGAACGCCTGCAAAATATGTTTGGTATATAAGAAGAGCAAACTAGGAGGAGCATCGACAGTTATGATTTTTAAACACGAGAATTTGCTAAACCTTTGAATGTTTCGGCTATTTTTTACATCATAACATAGCAAACAACAGAACAGATATCTCTTCTGCTAGAATGACTCTGTGGTCTAGTCGTCCGGTGTCGGAGTTGACCATATGAGGTCCCGGGTGCGATTCCCGGGTAGGGCAATTCAAAAATTATTTTTTAAGTTTTCTGACAAGAACAACGTTGCACGTTGGACTGGAAAAGTGGCGATGGGTTTGCCACCTATCACATTGTGGGACTTAGTTGGTGTGTGGGACTTGACAAATCGTGGGTGCACTTGTTGTACATCTGCCTAACTCTTCGGGGATATGGGTATGAAGACACTTTTTTTTAGAATGACAAGGGTATTTATGTCAAAGCATAAGTTTACCGGCTACCTTACCTTATAAACCGGAACACGACAGTGACAAGCATGGACGTTATTACGGCAGGAATATGTAAGGCGATGATATCAGAACTCTACCACCTAGTAACTACGATGGTAGTACTCGCATAGACAATCGTTCGCCACTTACGAACTGCCTGGCAGAACGGCATATAGTCTATTTTTCAAAAGCGGCCCGAACTAACACAGAGGAGTAATCACTTACAATCACGTGAGTCTCCTGCTTGTTAGCCCCTTTTGCCTATAAAAAAAAATTGAGAAGTGTTTTACGGACACCTAGTTGAAACGAAGTCCCTTTCCCTGTATCTGAGAATATGACTTAAATGAGGTATCAAGTTTAACTGTACGGACGAGTCATTTCTTTTGTTTTTATATCATAAGATAGCAAACAAGCTTTGACTCTATAACATCTTGGTTAGAACGAAACAACTTAACTGCCGACCTTTCAAAGTTAGTCCAATATACAAATTACAAAAATGAATGCCATGATTTAGAAATTAACTATAAAGGTAGTTTAATTAACGAAGGAAAAGAAATAAAATTTTTAGGAGTAAACTTAGAAATTTGAACTGGAAACCGCACGTTGATACAGTTTGTAAAAAAATCAATAAATTTGTATACGCCCTCAAAAAAATCCGAAAAAGCGGTGGGACTCAATGCAGCATTAACTGCTTATTATGGTTATATAGGCTCTGTTTTAAGGTATGGACTTATAACTTGGGGTAACTGTACTAATATAAACCAGGTTTTTATTGCGCAAAAGAAATGTGTTCGAGATTTGTGTAGTGTGGGTCCAACTAAGACATGTAAGCCATTATTTAAGCAACTTAACTTGTTAATCTTAACTGGATTGTATATATTAGAGTCATGTTTATTTGTTAGAAAACATCAAGAACTATTCAATAAACTAAGTGATAAAAAAAGGTTAGGGATCCAACCAGATTACAAGTCCCGACGAGTTCTTCTGTATTGTACTCAAAAAATTGCCATGCTATGATATGCCGATATGCTATGATAGTAAATATTTACAATAAATTACCTACAAAAATTCGTAAACTATTACGTACGCAAACTATTAAGATAATTTAAAAATGCACTATCTAAACTGTTAACGCAAAATGCGTATTACAATATTGCCGAATATCTAAATGATAAAATTGTATAATAGTAATTATTCCCTGTCCTATAAATAACAAGTGATATGCACTTAGGTTGGATATTTTTTTGTTATAATAATGCAATGAGTTATCTGTATTTTTTTCTTATTGTAAAATGTTTTTGAATAAAATATTAAATGTAAATGATCAGATATTAACTAATAATAAAATAAAATGTAACATTCTATTATATCGTTATCCTAATAAAATATAATTAAATGGAATTAGCAAATTTTAATTAACAATAATATAATATAATGTCTCATTTTATATTACATTTATTTAAACAATTTTAAGATATTTTTACACACCGGCAATACCGGTTGACTATGGCGAGCTAGAAATTATTTTGTAACACATATTGTATATAATCCATTTTCATGCAAATAAAATATTCTATTCTATTCTAAGCGGATGGGTCTCCTAATGGAAAGAGTCAACCATCGCGTATAGACACCAAAGATGTTAATGGTGCATTGCTATCTTGTGGCGAGGTCTAATGCCACAGGCATGAGTTTACCGGCTACCTTACCTTCCAAACCGGAACACGACAGCGACAAGCACTGACGCTATTGCGGCAGGAATAGGTAAGGCGGTGGTACCAGCCCCGGGCGAGACAATGCGGAACTCTACCACCTAGTAGCCACGATGGCAGTGACTCGCATAGCCAATCGGTCGCCTTTTACGACCTGCCTGGCAGAACGGCAGTTGGTCCATTTTACAAAGGAGCCCGGAACCAACACAGGGCAAAAAACAGTTGTGTAGTAATGATTCTTGATAATTTATTTATATTTATGAAAAAGGGTATTTAAACGTTAAAATTATAAAATAACTAGCTGAGCCCGCGACTTCGTCGGCGTGGAACATTTTCGAAAAAAAGTAGCCTAAGTTACTCCCTGCCACGTCAGCTATCTGCCAGTAAAAGACTCGTCAAAATCCGAATCAGAGATTAGCCGGAACAAACAGACAGATAGACAGACGGACAAAAATTGTAAGAAATGTTATTTTGGTATATGTACCGTGTATACATCAATATGCATTTAGTTAAAAGCGGATATTTTAATATTACAAACAGACACTTCAATTTTATTTATTTGTATAAATGTATAGATAATAAATAATAAATAAATATTCACGGGACAAATTACACTGACTGATCTAACCCCAAAGTAAGCAAATTATTTGCTTGTATTATGGGTGTTAGTCAACGATACTAATACATAGAAATACATACATAAATACTTTTACATAAATAATCTATACACATATAATAAAATCGTAGAAAAGTCAAAACTGTACATTGAATATTTTTATAAAAGAATACTTGGGGCGTGATCTACAATCGATATCGAAGCCAAAAATATAGTTTTTAGAATTTTTGTCTGTTTGTCTGTATGTATGTTCGGGGTAAACTCAAAAAGTATTGCATGGATTTACTTCTTTTGCAAGAATATTACTTACAGGTCGCGTCAACATATAGGCTACATATTATCACGCGTTATCATTAGTAAACGAAGTCCGCGCGGACGAAGTCGCTGGCAACAACTAGTATATAATAAACATCTAAACTCAGAAATACAAACATTTACGCTCATCACACAAATGCTTGTCCCCGTCGGGATCGAACCCGAGCCCCATCGATTGCGTAGTCAGGGTCGCTAACCATTCGACCAACGGGGCGGTCAAAATAGTTGTGAATAATCTCATAATTGACAACTACAATACAGCAAAATTGTCGGTTTTAGTGTCGCTTATTTGGTACAAATTTTGGTTTAGCTCTTTAACCTGCAAACAATAACGTGCGTGCGAAGGTGGACTTGGTTGGACTAATATTATACCAAATTCAAAAAATATATTAAAAGCAAATTGAAATATATAGAAAAACTAATAGAAAATTTAATCGCCTCTGTGGTGAAGTGGTCTGGTGTTGGAGTTGACTACAATTCCTGAGTCAAACAGTAATACTGCAACAACAGGCTGCCTTACATTTGATCTTCACTAAATTAAAATAGATCCACTATTTGAATCAAAGAAATAATTTCCCTAATCCGTTTAGAGGTCTTAGAGTAATCGATGAACGTACATAAAATATTCCGACGAATTTAGAATCTTATCTTTTTTTTGAATTTAGAATTTTAAACCTCTTCATAATATAACTCGGCGTAAGCAATAATCAATTTGGCCCCTGTTGGCCCCTAACGATGGACCACCTTCTTAGCTGTTCCTGCCGCAATAGCGACAATATTTAACATTGTTTGGAAGTTTGGAAAGTAAGGTAGCAGGAAAATTTACGTATTGGCATTACCATTCCGCTTAACGGATAGCAACGCACTATTAATGTTTGCTGTCTAAAAACGATGGTCCCACCATGGGACTCGTTACCGTTGGTCATTCATAAGTAAACCTTTGTCTTTATTTTACACTTTTTATCGTCGGTACTTGGTGAAACTCCATTTGTAATTTTGTTAATACAGGTACACATATACATTGAAACAGTACAAGTGTATTAACAAAATTATAAAGCTGTATCTATTCCTTCTGGAATATTTTTTTTTATATCATAAGATAGCAAACAAGCAGATGGGTCTCCTGATGGAAAAAGTCAACCATCGCCTTTAGACACCAAAGATGTTAATGGTGCGTTGCTTTCTTGTGGGGAGATCTAATGCCACATGCATAAGTTTATGCATGCTACCTTACCCTCCAAACCGGAACACGACAGTGACAATCACTGACGCTATTGCGACAGGAATAGGTAAGGCGGTGGTACCAGACCCCGACGAGACAATGCATAACTCTACCACCTAGTAGTCACGATGGTAGTGACTCGCATAGCCAATTGGTCACCTTTTACAACCTGCCTAGCAGAACAGCAATTGGTCTATTCTTCAAAGGAGACCAGAACCAACACAGGTTATAAGTAAAATTGTAAATAAATTATCGTTAATCATTAGATAAATACTAACAGTCGAATATTTAGGTTAAGATAGCACTATTTAATCTAAATGCTAAAAGTTCCCTTTTCCCTAATGAGAGTTAATATTTGATAAATAATATTTAAAAAGATTCATAATAATACAATATTTAAATCAAAAAATATATTTCAACAACCTGTTATTTAAAATTTAAATTCAGTAATAAATTAGCGTAAGAGGAAAAATTACCTTTTCAATGATCTTCCATTAAAAACACAGCAAAAACCGGTCCGGGTGAGCTCCATTTGGAATAATCTGGAGCAGTCAATAATTTTTCCTCGCCATCGGCATCTGTTTTGATAATTTTATTAAATAAGTCACTTTTTCACGTTGACTGAATTCAAATATTCAGATTTCATCACACTGAATACATAAATGAATTAATAAGTATTTTACCTCGTAGAATACGGATATCAAATATTTTCTTACGTTATTTTTATTACCAGCTTATTTTTCACGGAATATTTTACATTTCTCGGTACTTTTTGCCTTGCTCTAAGTACTTTTTTGTGGAACCAATTAGCGACAGGGTCATTTTCAAAGGGATACGACTTGGGAACCTATAAGAAAAGAGCTTACTCATTTTTAAAAGGCCGCCAACGCTATTGAAAGACTTCTGGTATTGCAGGTGTCCATGGGCAGAGGTTATCACCATCAGACACATATATTGCTTGTTTGTTCTTCTTCTTAAAAAAATCAGTATATTCTGCCATGTTTTGTGTGTTAATATTTTTTCATTTCTTACAATTAAGTACAAATTACTTAATAAACAATATTTCTAAATTATTGAAATCAGGCATTTAATAACAAATTAAAAGTTCATGATTTATGGCAGTACAGTTACAGAAAACATGGAATATCATGAAATATTTTTATGGTAGCGTAGTCTGGGTAAGGAACTTTTATAATTCTCTTAGTCCGTCCATCTATCTGCAGGTTAGCAGACTATTAACACTAAAACTATTAAAATGCCCTCTTCTTAGTCCACATTATTGTGAAGGCATTTACGGAATCCTACAGTGTATGTGGTCCGAGACGCTCCTAGCCGGTTTGTTACTCGCAACGATAATCGCAAACTGTGATTGCGGTACATTCATTTTGCAGCGAAAGGATTGTCACTGCATTTCATACGAGTGTCTCCCGGTTTTGTATTAAGACGAAAGTAAAATGGAACTTACAAGAAAATTATAAAATCAACGGCTGCTGGTAACATGGGTACTTTAAAGTAAACAGATTAAATGTTGTAGACCGTGGTATAAAGCTCAGTAGAGATAATAACTCAATGCCTATGTGGCATTATTATCGCATGAAATAAGCGATATTGCTAATCACGTTGATAAATCCGGTGAACGCTAACCAACATATTTGTGAATTAACGTTATCCAAAATAACTTTAACGCTCAGTTCACTCGACAAACTTTGCTCGACATATAGGTACTTATGATTTTGTATGTGCAACAGTACTTATGATATGAACTGAAGATCAAAAAGCAGCCTTAAAGTTATAATATACTTTTGGTACCTGAGAAGGGTCTCAGCACAAGAAGATGTTAGTTTTAATGCAACGTTTTCTACTTCCATGCCATTGAACTCTAGTAATGTGTGAATTGCTTCCAAATCGTGAACCCTGTATGACACATCAGGGGATATAAAAGCTGCCAATTGTTGAAGAATACTTCGTGTGTAGGTGGCATTCATCGTAGAAGTATAGTTTCTGCAAACGAAGTCATTTATTCTTTGTGTTGATACAGGATCATATGAAAATGGACCATCAAAAAAATATGTGTCAACTTTGTGACCACCAGATGTTTCAGATCTCGGGTTCGTTAGAAAGGCTTATTTATCCTTACCCCGTTAGTCTTTGTTACTCTTCTGTTCTAAATTGGAAAGCGAGATTTGAGCATTTGCACTAACTTCTTTACTAAGTGAACAGTAATGTAATGCATGATTAATATCTTTGATGTCTATAATGGGTCAAATTCGCAAGACAAATAATACTAATGTAAAAAGTAGAAAGGGGATCCTCCAACGATTTGGACTTGGAGAAAGAATTTCAGTAGGAAATATTAGTGAAACAGATGTACATAAACTGCGAATGTGGAACGATAGTGGCTAATATTGATTGGGTGGTTTTCTAAAATCAAGAGTCTCCGAATTTAGCATATTTGTAGTTATGAAATTAGAGGAAGCAAGGCAAGTGTACCTAGGCAATGATAGTAAGCACTCAGTTCTCTTTGTCTATAAAATTTGAATAAAAGATGTTTGTATAGTATTCTATTGATTCAGGTGTTACTTTGCGGACATCCATAGTACAAAAGTGAAATGAATTTAATTTGCTATCTTCCCATGATCTCCGATGATACCAGAAATACACTGTACTTATCTCGTTGTGTGAGGTTAGTGTTCGTTTTTCCTGAAGATGCTTCAGTTTCGAAGTGAAACGTGTGCTGAGTGCGTAAATTGTGTGCTTTTGTGCTTGCTAACGTTAGTGAAATTGTGGTGGATGTGGGTGGATAATTGTGCCCTGGGGACTTTTTTTCTCCAAACCATCGGTAAGTTTTATTCGCAGACCACATGACTAATAATAGACACGCAATTGGAAAGGAAACGTGTCGCCGTGCAAATGTTCCTATTACTGTCAAAAATGTCACATTTGTAGATATAATACATCGTGAAAAAATAGAAATAAGCCATGTTGTACTGTTTCATCGTACCAAATAAGATGAAGAGTCTTAAAAATTACTCTTGAAGTGATTTTATTTCCTTGGTAAGTAGTATAACACTGTATTTCTGGGTGTAAATGCAAGATACACTTACAAACTAAGAAATTAACTTGAAAGGCGTATCCATTTAATCCGTGGTTTTATCTATTTATTAAACAGGCGTCTTTTTTTATGGTGGCTTCGCAGAGTTTATATAACGCAGACACGGAGAATAGCAAATTTTAGTATTTTAACTTTTTGTTTATATGAGTAACGTGACAACTTGCTCCAGGTCAGTGTCTTTATTATTACTGCCGCTAAGATATCAATTTTTTATTTGTGGCCTGAAATTCTCGCCCCAGGGCTAGCCCCGCACAATCAACATACGAATACTTTCCTCCATCGGTATTATAGTGCGCACGGAACTAGTTGGCCGCGCCTTAAGTATGTGAACGGTGGGGCGGAGAGGCAGGGGCGCTTGCTGTCATTACTCAGTGCGGCGCCGTACTTTGCGACGGCAACACGCGTTGAAAGTTCCGGCTAGTTTAGACAAAACGCACATAAGATTGCAATAGCGAGATGAGTCCGCCGATAAAAAGACAATCTAAGGAAATAATATTTAAAGTGCATACATTTTTTAATAAACGGAAAGCCGATGTCAATAGTTTAGAATATAAAACTGATGCGAATATACATAAACTAGTAGCAGAAGCAACAGGGATATCAGAACGAAGTGTTAGGAGAGTGATTGCTGAAAGTAAAAAATCGTTGCAAAATACAGGGGAAGCAAGATTTAGTTCTCCACGTAGACCAAAAGAAATAAAAAAGAAAATACAAGTTGATGACTTTGATTTAGCAGTGATAAGAAGAAAAATAAATCAGTTTTATACGGTAGAGAAAAAAATTCCAAGTCTACGAAAACTAAATGCTGTGTTAAAAGAGGATAATATTTTAGACTGCGGATTGACTTTTTTAAGAACACTTTTGCACAAACTGGGATATTCATTTAAAAAATGTAAATCGAAGAGATGCCTTTTAATAGAGAGACCAAATATTGTTGAATGGCGAGTGAAATATATGAGGGCTATAAAAAATTCAGAGAAGACAAACGAAATATATTCTTTTTGGACGAAACTTACGTTAACCAAAGTCACAATGTCCAAAAATGTTGGCAATCTTCGTCGAAGCCTGGAATTTATACAGATATAGGCAAAGGAAGGCGTTTGATAATAGTTCACGCTGGTAGCCGGAACGGGTTAGTTGACGATGCTTTGCTAATTTTTAAATCAGATTCAAAAACGGGGGATTATCATGGAGACATGAACTCTACAAATTTTTACAACTGGGTTGATCAAAAATTAATACCTAAACTTCCACCTAACTCAGTCATAGTTATGGATAATGCTGCCTATCATTGTGTGCAAGTTGAGAAGAAACCGACTATGTCCAGTTTGAAAATTAATATGCAGAACTGGTTGCAAAATTATAATGTAACATTTTCTCCCACGATGATCAAAGCTGAACTCCTGAGGTTGATTAATGCGACCCAATCAGAAAAAATATTCAAGATTGACGAACTTCTGAAAGCTGCAGGTCATACTGTTCTCAGACTACCTCCATATCATCCAGACCTCAACCCGATCGAGCTTGTGTGGGCAAATATTAAAAATTGCCTGGCCAGAGATCACATTAATGCTACATTGGATGAGAAAATGAGAATACTAACAAGGCTGTTTTCCGAATTCTCTGCCGAACAATGGCAAAAATGCGATGACCACGTACAAAAAAATGAACAGGAATACTGGAATCATGATATGAAATTTGATACTATGATGGACCAAATCATTATAAGTTTACAAGATGATTCTGAATCAAGTTCAGAGAGTTCAGAATCAAGTGATTCTGAGAATTGAGTTTGTTTGTTTGTTTGAACGTGATAATCCCAAAAAGTACTAAACCGATTTGAATAATTCTGATTTTTATTATATAATACACATATTTAATACACATCCATAACTCATCATTATCTCGTTTCGTGGTCATTTGGAGGCAAAAGCAAAGCTTTCGTCCAAGAAACTTGTTGTTCTGAACAGGGCAAAACAGTCGATTGTTTGCGACTCTACAAGTCACAAATCAGGCTTCATAGGAGTACTGTTCTCATCTTTGGCCAGGGGCTCCACAATACCAGCTCCTTCCTCTTGAACGCATTCAACGCAGAGTGTCTCCAATGCCGATCACGATAAACGTATACTGATGACTCAGCCTGAACTAAATACTTTTCGTAACTTCCACTGACACGTGTTTACTACCAAATTACTGAACTAACATTACAAAGTTCAATTTGTATTTTATTTATTCTTTTCAATAAATGAAAAAATATTGTTCACGATATCTTCAGATTGGTCATCACTGTCTAAGCTCATGTGCATTGCGAGCAGTTGACAACCCGCCCCCTTACCCCTGTCACCACCTAAGGCGCGGCCAACTAGTTCCGCGCGCACTATAGGCAATGCTGCATAGTATTGATTGATAAAATTAAGGTTTTTGGTTTCTATGGAAGATGATTTTTCCTATTCTACTGGTTCCTATGCTATCCTTACATAATATAATAGTAAATCTACCCGTGTTGGATCCGGGCTACCTTGAAGAATAGGTACCAACTGCTCCGCGAGTCATTACCGTCGCGGCTGCTAGGTGGTAGAGTTCTGCATTGTCTCGACCGGGTCTGGTACCTTTACCTATTCTTGTCACAATAACGTCAATGATTGTCGCTGTCATGTTCCAGTTTGGAGACTAAGGTAACCCGGTAAACTTATGCATGTGGCATTAGACCTCACCACAAGTATCGACGCACCATTAACATCTTTGGTGTCTATAGATGATGTTTGACTCTTTCCATCAGGAGACCCATCTACTTGTTTGCTATCTTATGATATGTAAAAAAATGATATTTATTATTACAAACTCACAGTTTTTTGACTAGTGCGTCCATTTTTTCTTCTGAAAATTCGATTTCTGGACAAATAAGTACAGCGGGGAAAGGTTTCATTGCTTTAAATGATTCTTTAATAACGATGTATGTTGGATTGCTTTTATATCGGACAATAGTTACGTATAAAACCGTGATGGAACAGCACAATAAAATCAATAAAGCTACAGCCCAGCTACGTCTGCAAAACACATTTATTTAAACGCCGTTAGATTCTGTGAAAAAACTAATTTATGCGCTAGTTTAGTTAGTTATTTCGCTCGCGTTATATTCATCTTAGGGAAGTGGGGGGTAAGGAAGAGACAAAAAGTAGCCTATATCACTCTCCATCCCTTCAACTATCTCCATTTAAAAAATCACGTCAATTTGTCGCTCCGTTTTGCCGTGAAAGACGAACAAACAAACACACTTTTCATTTATAATATCAGTATGGATAAACATCCGGGTCAAATCTAATGATATTTGCTATTTTGTCAACAGATTTTTCAAAAAAAGGAGGTCATCAATTCGACTGTATGTTTTTTAACTTCTCGCTTCGTAAACCTAAAGTTAAGAAAGTTACTGATTTTGTCCCGATTTTAGAATATCGAGTTTTCACTACGCCTCCTCCACATTTTGAGGTCCTAGCAACCTTTTCCAACTACTTTCACGATGATGTCGGTATGTCTGTATGTATGTATGTGTATATGTGCATGTGTGTGTGTGTGTTTTTTTTATTGAGATTGTAAAATGTATTTACGCACTAGGTAGTGTCTGACTCCTCCTGTAGGCCCTACCGACTAAACTCCCATCCTCGAATTCTGTGACCTACTATTCCTCCACGGAACAGCTGTCAGTCGCGAGGGTAGTCCAGCTGAATGCTCTTCCTCATGGGTGATTTGAAGTTGCCCGCTCTAGTCTACGTCGCTCCTGTTCTCCTTAGCCTTAGCTTCTTCAGAACTTCGTGCCCGAAACGACGCAAGTAGGAGCGGAAGATCTCGGGGCCTGACAACTTCTGCCACTCGGCTAGGCTGTTTTCTCTAATGTAATATTCCTTTCTCCCCTTACCATAGAATTGGTTTTTCTTTTTTTTGGCCAGTATATGGATTACGAGAAGTCCAGCAATTATAGATACGGCTTGCTTGCACCGAAAATGTACGGAAGGCACACGGGATTCTTAGTGCGGTTAATCTGCAGATGGACGCCATTTTGTATTGGAAGTCACTGCGATATAGCGCTTTTTCCCAGATAGGTGCTGCGTACTGGAGAATTGATGAAACTACCGAGGCAAGCAATCTTCTTCGTTTCTGACGTGATCCACCATCGTTTGGCATGAGTCTAGCTAGTGACTGAGCTATTCTAGTTGCTCTATTTGTTATGCATATTACATGGGCTTTAAAGTTCAGCTTTACATCGAGTACCATGCTAAGGTACTTGATAGTTGGTTGTGTAACTAGCTTGAAAGTTCCAATGGTCAAGGTCATAACTTCGACTGTTTTGCGACTAGTGATAAGCATAGCCTCCGTCTATGTTCAGCTAGCATAAGTCCAGCCGTCGTCATCTAATTTTGGATTATCACAAACGTATCTTGGAAAATCCGATGCACTTCCTCCAGGTATTTAGCAACTATAGTTACCATACTTTCATCTGCAAATGCCGTGAGTTCAGCGTCTTCAGGCAAAGTAAACTTAATAATTCTATCGTACATCATGTTCCACATGAAAGGGCCAAGTACGGAGCCTTGTGGCACTCCCCCTATAATTTCATACTCCTGTGGACCACTCTCGGTGTATATATAATTTATATATTTAAGGCGTCGGTTTCTGAAGTAGCTAAGCACTATTTTTTTAAATAAGACGGTACTCGAAGGGTTTCTATGGCCGTACAGATATTACCCCATCTGGCCGAATTGAAAGCATTTTTTATATCTAGGGCCACCATCAATTCATATCTTTTAGCCCCCCTTAGTCCATCTTTTCCCAGCCGTTGTGCTCTTAGAAATAGCAACTACTCTATCGGTAGCGTGGAATGTACGTTTTGCTTTCCGAAAGCCATATTGGTTGCTCTGCAGTCTACTTCCTATTGCGGTTTTAATCCGGTCGTGAAAGATCCTTGCCAAAACTTTTCCAACACTATCCAGTATACATAGCAGATGGCACGAGGAAGGATCTCAGATTTTCTGAGTGGCCGCTCGATTAGGTTAGTCGTCGACGGCTGCTCGTCCGACCAATTGCCTATAAATGCCGGATTCCCTCAGGGATCAGTTCTCTCCGCAACTCTATTCCTGCTACATATTAACGGTCTGCTGAAGCCAGGTAATTATGGGTACGCAGACGATAGCACTGTTGTGGAGAGTTACGCATCTAGCGCACGAGTACGGCACAGATCCGGTCTCTCAGAAAGGCGATGGTTGATCGTATGAACCTTGCTTACAGGCAGTCTCCGATTGGGGCGATGCCAATTGGTCAAGTTTAATGCGGCTAAGATCCAAGCGTGTCTATTTTCCGCTAAATGGAGTCCATTCCACCTATCCCTGTCTTTTCAGAGTGTGTTCTTGCCATGGAACATAGAACAAGGGAAGTGAAGAGTGGGCGTGCCGCGTGCGTCACTATTATGCGCTTTTACTCTAAATTGCCTTAGTGATACTTACCATATCATTAGGAAATAGTCGTCGTGCGAAAATCTATTATACACTGAATTATGTCGTATTGTGCCATCCTTGAATGCAGAAATGATAGTAGAATACAGATGATTAAAAATGGAGATATTTCATGTCATTCGAAAGTACAATTTTCATTTTATTTTAAATAATTCCTGATTTAATATAATCTCTGATGATATAATAGAAAGTCAAGCTAAAATCAGCCGTACACCTTACATATAAAGTTCATTTTAGGTTGACCTAATTTTTTTAGAAAGATATACGTAATGACAGTCATTACGTATATCGTTCTAGAAAGTTCTCTACTCAAATATGATCAACTGAAAACTACGGAAAAATCAATACTGCCATCTATTGTAGAATAGCAAAACTATTAAGATCTTAAGTTTCACTATTGTACACAGAGATGAGTCTATTTTGAATAGACTACAAAAGGACGTAAATACTCTTTTTTTTGTAGCAAAATAAAATTTATTGTAACGCAGTTTGGTATATTTTCAAATGTTCTGTTTGTGTGTTTCGGGTTATTGTTGTTTAAAATGAAAACGACCAATGAAACAATGTTTGCATTAGTAGTTTATATGCAATAACGCTTATTTTATGTGTGAGTGTGGCGATCGCGGTCCTGATACAAATGTTTGTACTTGCAAATTCCGTTGTTCTATGTTCCATGGTTCTTGCCGACAACTGACCACCTCGAACTCCTTGGTATCACCTTAACGCCTACTCTCAGCTTTGGTTCGTACATCGAATCGAAAACCCAAGTTGCCTCAAAAAAGCTGGATATTCTAGCCAAGGTGAGGCAGTATTGTAGCCCTGGACAGTTGCTTAATCTTTATCAAGCACAAGTCCGTTCGTGCATGGAATACTGCTCTCATCTCTGGGATGCATTCGCCAAATACCAGCCGGAAACGCTTGAAGCAATAGAGAGGCGTGCCAAGAAGCTTATAAACGACGACGACCTGGTAGGCCAAAAACTGCAGAGCCTCGCTCATCGCCGCAGAGTGGCAAGTCTCTTTATGGCTAGACTTTGGAATGTGCGCTGCGGAATTGCAAGACTTAATTCCGCCATCCCCGTTTTTCTATCGATCGTCGAGACGCACAGATACAAGACATCGCCATATGTTTATAGTTCTACGTATCCGGCCAAAGCGGTTCGACTCGACATTCTTGATCCGAAGCGAAAGGGACTGGAATATGCTTCCAGAGTCTGTGTTCCCAACGGTTACAATCTGGGCATCTTCAAGAGAAGAGTAAACAGGTACCTTCTACTAAAGCGCGTTCCATGTTAGGCAGCATCAAGCTTACCATCAGGCGAGATCGTGGTCAAGAGCTTCCTTATCGATAATAATAAAAAAATATTATATAAAAATGGTTTTATCTCTGTGTAATAAGTTCGAATTTTCACAATAGACAAAGCTACAAAAAATTTGTCAGTGTTCTAATTTCAAAACATTTAAAATAATAAACACCATAAGCTTGTGGTCGATTCGTGTAGTGATTGTATACTTTTTGGATTCGTCATTACTATCATTACTATTAAACGCTGTCAATGTTCATAAAACGTCAAATGATTTTGATTTAATAAATGTTTACTGATTTTATTTAAATGATTGTAGTTTTCCATTATTGTGGTGTGTACCTTAAATGTAAACGTGAAAAAAATTAAAGGATGATGTCTGATTGTAGCATTATAGGAAATAGAACGAAATCGCCAAATAAATCATTGCACCGGTACGTATTGTTTAAACGTATTTGATACTTAAATACAACGTCTTCGTGTTCTGTTTTTAGCCGACGTTTTATTCAATCTTATTTGAATAACAATTATATTAAAGATATTGATAAAATGTCGATATTTTTTAGATTTAAGCCTTGACATTTTGTCAATTGTTATGTAGATAGCTGTACTAAGTCCGCCATTACTCGTGACGAAATTACACGTTTTTTCTTTAGATATTTCATATTTAGTAGTAGTTTCCTTCATCTAAGATCTATGATTGTATGTATTTAAAAATGTGGTAAATAAAATAATTACTCATATTTAAATACAGTTAAAAGTATCGGGATGATTTTTTTATGGTTCCAAATTTAATTTTATGCCTTTTTTTGCTATTAGATTGTCAACTGTTTTCTAAAACAAACTGACAACTGTTTTCTATTTTGGCGCAAAGTTTGAGTTGCATCTTTTATTCAGATTATACACAGTGCTCCTTATAAACGTGGTGATTGAATACTCTTTGGTTAGATCATATCTAGTGTGTCTTGCGAATTTTATAATGGACAAAAACATCAAACAAATAGTTTGTCTTTCAAATTTAAATCTTTCAAATTTTGCATCGCTACAGTGAAACAATTTTATCAAAAACACGTACTTATGAGTTGTACAAAGCGTTTAAAAGCAATCGAACAATCGAAAGAAAAATTTGCCTCGCCTTGGTAGGCCATCAACGTCTTCAACTGAAGTTAACATCGTAAAGCTGAAGATAAAATCTTCATTCAAGCTTAGGAGCGATAGCGCTGAATTTTTTGTGTCTCATAAGTCGTTCCTTACCATATTAAATAATGATTTGTGTATGAAACATGTTGCCGTTCGGCTAGTCCCAAAAGAACTCAATTCCAGAAAAAATCGTTAAAAAATGTTTTGATGATTTGATTATTCCTTGGCATAAAATGGCATAATCTCTGTTGTAATTATCAATAGCGATAATAATGTGAAAATTAACATATTTTATCACATACAAGAAATTGGTTTATAAATTCGTATCCATTGCTGCACAGGTTTTTAGTTCTAAGCACTTACGTGTGTTTTGAATCGGCTATATGTTTTGCTCCATGAATTTGGGATTGGCGAAGCAAACGTTGTGTTTTCATCATTGCAAATATACCTAAAATTATAACAAATGTCTCAGATCAAATAAAAAAATCTAAGATGGACTTTGCGTAAAATAAATTGGGGCTGCAGGTTCATAAACTTGTGTGTGGGACAAAAAAAAATATGGATCTCCAATTTGTGTAAAATTTATTCCATCTTGCTTTTTCATTCCATGTAGTTTAGTTATTACACCTTATCACAATGCAATTGGCACTTTTACTTGTAAATTTTCTATATTTTTGACGACGTTTGCTCGACGTACCGTGATAGCTCGACCAACAACTTGATAAACAATGATCCCAGGAACAAACTTTTTTTTATTAATAACAAGCGAAATTTTCGTCACCCCTGCTCGTTAAAATGACGCCTATCTTTTCTATTTTCGAAAAATCTCAAATTAGGTAACTAATAAAGATAAATAAAAAAGAAAAATTTGGAGAGTCGGGTTAAGAAAAGTTTCCACTCTACGCGTAGGACAAAGTAACCCTTGAATTATAATAATAATTAACTAGATGTTGTGAGAAAATTAGGTTGTTTTTAAAATGATTAATAACAATTTAAAAATATAATCATTTCTAATCTTTAGAGTGGAGCACTCGTAAGAAAAACCATCAAATGTGTAGGATAAAGTCTTTTCGCGTTTTTTATAAAATAACCAAGCAATTTAAGTAAAAAAAGAATTATTGTTATTAATAAAACACTTTTCCTTCGCCGAATTGAAATGTTTAAAGCCCCCTAACTATATTAGTTACCTGATTCGAGATTTTACGAAGATAGAAAAGATTTGTGTCTCGCCAAAACAAAAAATCAGCTTGTTATTAATCAAAATAAAAGTTTGTTCCTGGGACCTGGGTCTGTAAAAGGCAAGGCGAAGTTTCGTTTTACGGTTTCCGTGTACTTTACACGTAATTTTTACCGCCAAATATTCGCAGAGTATCACCACCTTAAGTTTTTTATTTGATGTAATGCTGATAAAGCAAACATTAAACCAATGGCATTGCAAGTGCAACTGATTCTGTAAGTGCATTTTATAAGTTAATCGACTATTATTCGTAAATTTGTAAAGCCTGTTTAGCCGTGGTAGTTTTGCTTTTAAATTAATTGTATGCACAACTACCGTGAATTTCTTTTTAACACATCCAAAACCAACCGTCTAGCTGGCAGGAGGATCGACACTTGACTCTAACAAAAAATGAGCACTTTAAAGCTTAACATTCCATAAACCTTCACCTTGATCGAAAAATGTTTTATAAACTCTCAATATTTTTTAAAACGATATCTCACATTTAAGGGTATGCGAACAAAATCACCCTTGTATAGAAGGTACCCTAAAATAAAGGGTCTATATTTAGTAGCATAACAATTTTTGTACTATTTTAAGTAGGCATCACGTTTTTACAACTAATGATAATTTACCATAACAACTAAACGCATAACTGTTTTCGCATAATTTTTACTAGCATAACCCTATGTAGCATAAAGCTAACATAGCATAATGTTTAAAGGCACACATTGAGGAAAGCATAACAATACATAAACATAATGATCAACGGGATACACTTAAAAGTCCTAATTAAAATGCAAGAAATAGGTGGATAGCAGACTGTAGCAGCATTGCATAAATAGCAAGACCAAATAGCAGACTGTATTGTAGCAGCATACTATTCCCGTAACAAGTGGGGTTGGACCAAGTCGACGGAGCCCCGCTACGCGGGGCTCCTATTTCTGGGTGTGGGATCTAAAGAGAACCTAAGTAACCTACTTCAACTGTAGCATTGGATAGCTTTGTTTCTTTGCGGCGGGGGGCTTGCGTATCATCAATAGTCGAATTAAATGTAGTACAATAGATTGTTATGCTTGAAACACATTTCGCAAAAAAAAGATTATGCTTAAATTATATAATGACACTACATATTATGCTATTAGGAAAAAAAATTATGCGTTTTAAACGTATCCTATATATATATATATATATATATATATATATATATATATATATATACATATATATATATATATATATACATATATATATATATATGTATATGTATATATATATATATATATGTATATATATGTATATATATATATATATATATATATATATATATATATATATATATATATATATATATATATATATATATATATACAAACTTGTTTGTATTAAGCTACCAAATAATGCCTTTGGGGGTTTTCTAATCTAGTCGTCTGTAGTTCAGTCAATTTGATATTCGTAGTCAATCTGAGCGAGACAGTCGTGCGGCGGAAGTAGATTCGTGCACATCTATCATAAGAATCGGCGGCCCAATTATCTTTCCAATCCCTTCCGTTTTGGATTTGATAATTTTATCCAATTGTCCTTTTTGTACTAGATCGTTTATTATTTTAAATAGCATTCGAAATAGTAAATAGTTTTTATATCATAAAATTTAATATTAAGATATATCTCCTTGTAGAAAGAGGACAATTGTCGCCTGCAAACACAAAATATATTAATGGTACGAGTAAATTACCAATCTTATGGCGGGTCACCACATGCCACGTACGTGTTACACTCCAAACTGGAACACCGATGCCGCAATACTGAGGATAAGATAACCGGTAAAGAACACGGGCAAGACTTCATACATCGTTTTTTTAGTTATTACCTTAAAGTTTAATATATTCCATAAGATTCTATATCAAGTCCTTAACTTATCCGCATTTAATAAATATTTTTTAAACTTGGGGAATAGTAGCTAAAAAAAGTTGGAATTAAGGTAAGGTTAACGTAAACAATTGGTTCTCTCCTTAGTAGTCTGTGCTTAGGATTTTTTCTGTCATAGGTGTCTTCAGTACAGCAGCTGCTAATCTCATAAATATAAGTTAGATTGACGGAATTCTGAGCTAAGGTTTATTGAAGATACTTTATAGATTAACTTAAACATAAAAGAACAAAAATAAATTAACATTAAACTATTCTTTAATACAAAAACAGGGAGAATTTTATTCGATACTTATAATGAAAATTATGATATATAAACGTTTTGCTGTTTTAATGCAAATGTAATTTACGTTTTATACAATGGTAACACTTAAATACGATGATAGAAGTTCATCAAATTAAAGTCTCAATATTTTTATATGATTATTCCTAGCGATATATTTTATTTAATTAATTTAAAAAACGAAGAAAATTGTTCTAGTTTATCTAATATTCGTTACTCCGGAAGACATGCAAGGGATGTACAAAATCAAATGGCCTGTGTTCTTTGTCTATGTGGCATTATTATCCTCCCACACTGACATCAACGCACCATTAACATCTTTAGTGTTTGTCTTTTTTCATTACGAGAGCCATCTATTTGTTTTCTATTATCTTATTGAAAGAATCATTTTCTAAATACATTACCTTGTTCACGTAAAAGATGATAAAGTTGATTTCAAATAATGCATTAAATTCATTACCTTTCCTTTGTCCCGTGTGATGCGTCAACATTGCTTACTTTAACTGTCTTTGTTATCAATTTTGCCGCTTCAAATACTCTCTATTCAGTTTATGACAGCCATAATTCAGTTCATAAATGTATTTTATGCTGTCAAACCGCCAATTACTTATAGATTAATTTCGATAAGGAATGATTTATAATATGTGTATTAACTATTGCACGCAAGTTTGTTTTGATAATTAATAACAAATTAAATTATGATTTGACCGCAGATTCTCATTTTGTTTTAGTAGCAATCAATCTAAAAGAAAATGTGTGAATGTCAAACTTGTTTATTTATTATGAATATTACCACCATATTATCATGCATCGTAAACATTTACACATGATTAGTTTAATAACACAAACTAAATCCTGCTTTAATTATAGGTAACAGCGGCATCCCTGAGTTGCAAAATTCGTTATTCAATGAGAAAATATATCATTAAAAGTAATAATCCTAAAAATAAATTTATAAAATATAGGTTAAATAAGATTAAATTAGGAAAATTTAAAATAGTTAAAATTATTCAAAATTAAAAATTAAATCGGTTAGTTTTTTCGACATTCAATATATTACAGACGAAGTAATTATCTTGTGAATAAGACACACGATTGATTTCAAAACAATGTTTCCTTTTTGCATACGAGTGAATGACTGAACGGATTCTACGTTTTATTTGAAATTAATTTTATTGAAATGTAAATATTCAGTTGTTGTAAAATACAAAAAATTAGTACCTATGCGCAGTTATTATCTAAACACATTAATTATCTTTAGAACCCCGCTATCAAACTATTCAAAAGACTGACTTCTCTAAAGAACATTCGCAAACACTTATACAATAATACTTATACAAAAAATAATAATAACTGAAAATAGCGTCTTAAAATGAGAAATATATAATAAAATACAGGACCTATTTGTAGTAAGTCTTATTTGTAGTAAGCAATGTGACATCTTCAGTACTTACCGTGACTACCAGATGGTAGAGCTCCGCAGTCTCTCACCAGGTTATTTGGTACCATCGCCCTACCTATTCCTGCCGCAATAGCGTTAATGCTTATCTTTATCGGTTTTGGTTTGAAAGGAAAGGTAGTTGGTAAACTTATGCATGTGGCATTGTCATCCCACCACACGGATATTAACGCACCATTTATATTTTTGGTGTCTATAGGCGATGGTTTCTCTTTTCATCAGGAGAGCTGAGCCATCTGCTGTTTGCCATCTTGTGATATAAAAGAATCATTGATACCGGTTCACATTTACAAGAGGTAGGTACAACAAGTGCACCCACGATTAGCTGAATGTGATATGTGGCAAGCCTATCGCCAATTGAAAAATTAACCAAATCATGGGTAACCTTGTATTTAATAGAAAACATACATTCTTGGAATAGCCCGACTCGGAAATCGAACCCGGGCCCTCATGTGGTTAACTCTGACACTAGACTACAGACCACAGAGGCGATAAACATACAAAAAAAGATCCAATCGAAAAAGATATCAGCAAATTGAACAGGCGTACACTATTCAAATGTCAATATGGTGTAGATGTAATCCATCACTCCACAACGGCGGACTTCATTTGTATGAGCACTGACGCTTTGAATGTAGTCAATAAAGTCAGTGGTAAGGTTTAATAAAAAACCTTCCAAAATGTTGTCAACGGGAGTAATAAGTATCACGCCTATTGTATAATACAACAAATATAAATTTATTCGGAATAAAATTAATTCCAACAATGCAAACGTAATCTCTTGTAGAGAATTGTTAAAAAAGATTAACACGTTATCATTTTTTTAATTAGTCTATGTAGTCACAATAAAAGTGTTTCAATAATAGCAAAGCATAATTTGATTTTTTTATGGTGAAAGGTCTATAAAATCTCACCAAAACATACGGGATGTTTTGGTGAGATTTTAAAGACCTTTCCAGGTCAAAAATGTGGACTAGAACGCAAAAGTCTATATCGTCTTACCTTCATACCTACAAAACTATCAGTGTTAGTTACGACCTGTTTTAAACAAAAGACCTACTGCTATTATGCCAGGCAGTTTGTAAAAGGTGACCGATTGACTATACGTGTCACTATCGTCGTGACCACTAGGTGGTAGAGTTCCGTAACGTCTTGCCCGGGTGTATAGTATCACCGCCTTACATATTCCCGTCGGCATAGCTTCAATGCTTGTCATCATTATGTTTCTGTTTAAAAGATAAGGTAGCCAATAGACTGATACATGTGCTATTGCTATTTTGACACATGGATAGCAACGCACCATTCTCATCTTTGGTGTCTATAGGCAATGGTTTCTCTTTCCCTCAAGAGAGCTATCTATTTGTTTGTTATCGGAAAAGGTCGCAGTTGGGTTTTGTTTTGAAAATAGTAACTTGTGTATTTCAGAATCGTTTGATATATTTAATAAAATTAATATAAGTCAAATAGTAGAAGTTTATTCTCGTAGATTCTGCAGCCGATTTGTCACAGTAATGGGCGGTAATTTTCTAAGTTTATGCAGAATCACGGATTGTATTAACATTAGGTACAATAGGCTTACTTTATTTATAGAACTTAGTTCATAAAATGAATATAAATTATAATATTATTGCCTTGAAGAAGGAGAGAATCCCTCTTGTTGATCCAGGCTCATTTTTTAAAAAACACCATCTGACATTTTGAGAGGCAAATTTTAATAGGCGAACTATTGGCTCAGCTCGTCACTACCGTTACGACTACTAGGTGGCTGCTTCGCAACGTCCAGTTTATGTCTGATACTACCGCCTTGCCTATTGTTGCCAAAAAAGCGTCATGCTTGTCACCGCCATATTAAACTTATTGTGGTATTCTATTCCAACGCTTATACTCGTATAGAATTGCACCAGGAACTTCTTAGGTATAAATAGGTGATGACTATTTCTTTCCATCAGAAAAAGCATATTCTTGTCTGCAATTCTACGAAAAAGAAAATTTTTATGTAGTTTTTTTACGTTATAAAATAGAAAATAACAAGATGGCTCTCCTGATTAGACAACCATCACCTATTGACACCAAAGACATTCATAGTGGATTGCTATCCTTGTGAGTGGTGCTTAATGCCACATTCATAAGTTTACGGGCTACCTTACCGTCCGAATTGGAACACAACAGTGACAAGTACTGACGCTATTGCGACAGGAATACGTAAGGTGGCGGTACCAGACCCGGGCGACACAATGCAAAACTCTACCACCTAGTAGCCACGACGGTAGCGACTCGCATAGCCAATCGGTCACCTCTTACGCCTGCTTGTCTGACAAAACGGCAGATGGTTTGTTCTTTAAAAGAGTGCTCGGACCAACAGAGGGTAAATAAGTTGAAACTAGTAAGCAGATGGCTCTTCTTATGGAAATATACCATTATCTATATAAATATTTATGGCTCGTTGTTATCAGTATGGTAGAAAAGTGACGTTGTTGCGAAAGTGTTTTTTACGGCAAATTGGAGCAACGAATTGACGTGATTTTTTTAAGTGGAGATAGTTGAAGGGAGGGAGAGTAATGTAGGCTACTTTTTGTATCTATCTAACCACCCACTTCCCTAAAATGAATTTAACGTGAGCGAAGCCGCGGGCAAAAGCTGGTATGTTTTTTAAACCGGAATGTGAAAGTGACAAGATTTACTGGCTTAATAAAATACTTAGTGGCTAAACCCCATCTTGTTCCAGGTTTCTTTGAAGAATTAGGCCAACTGTCGTTCTGCCAGGCAAGTCGTAAAAGGCAACCAATTATTTATTGACCATTACGGGATGCCTGGCAGAAAAATTTGCAGAAGGGGCCTCGACTGACATGGGAAATAATATGTGTGATGAAATTATCTGTACTATTTTATTTATTTCTCAATTTTTAACTTTCCGCTACGTATGTAGATAAGAAAGTTACTGATTTTGCCCCAATTTTTGAAAATCTTATTTTCACCAGATGTCCACGTTTTGAGATCTTAGGAACCTTTTCCGACTAATTTCACGATGACTTTAGTATGTTTGTATGTGTGTGTGAGTGTGTGAGTGTGTGAGTGTGTGTGTGTGTGTGTATGTAAACATCTCATAACTTTTGAACGACTTGACCGATCGAAACGTGGTTGGTGGCATTCAATTGGATTCCATTCCTGAAAACAAATTCGGCCCAAAAGATTTTAAGAAATTTTGAAAAAAACTTCTAGGTTAATGTGACTGAGTACAAAAACGATTCAGCTCTATTCTTTAATGAAATACGCCTAATTCATAAATTGCATCAAAATCGGTTCACCCGTTTGGGAGCAATCGTTGACGAAAAATTTTGAAAAAAAGTGTTTTTAGGACATAACTTCGAAATTTTCAATGTATTTTTTTTAGTATTCTACTATTCTTTAATACTAAAAAAAACTACGTCAAATGCCGTTTCAAAAATTAAAATCGAATCTAATTCTCAAATGTTACAGCTTTTCAGATATTAAAAATTGAATATATTTTCGAAATTTTAAATAGCTTTCAGGCTAGTACACTGATTGCCTTAAAATATTATCTGCTTTTCTCCTTTAAAAAGTGCGTCAAAAACTATTAATGACATCAAAATCGATCGATTTGTTTGGGATCAATCGGATGACGAAAATTAAAAAAAAAAATTGACATTGCTTCGAAATTTTTCAACCTATCGATTATTTAGTTAAAATATTTTTAGATCTCAAAAATTGAGTTAAATACCATTATCTTTCACAAAATATACAGCTTTTCAAAAATTTATATCCTACCATTTTTAACAAAATAGATGTTTGAACTGAAAAATATATGCTCATAATTTTTACTCCTTTTAGCTTAAAATACCTTAATTTAGTGGGAAGTATCAGGTTTTATACTTTCAATCGTCGGCACTTGGCGAAATTTCATTGTTATAAGTCCAAACTAGGTTATAATCACATGTACTTTAATTTCGCTACAAATATAGACAAATAATTTTCAGGGATGGCCTGCAGGGTCAACCGCTTACACATTTTTTCACCTCTGTTTATTTGTAGAAGTTACAAAAATGTTTATATATCTATATATGTAAAAATCAATTGCTGTTCGTTAGACTCGCTAAAACTCGAAAACGGCTGAACCGATTTGGCTGATTTTGGTTTTCAATTAATTATTGAAGTCCAGGGAAGGTTAAACCTTGAACAGGTGAGAAAATATAGAAAAAAATAAGAGTAGTTAAAGGGCAGAACAACGTTTGCCGGGTCAGCTAGTATTATCTATACATATAATAAAATCGTAGGAAAGTCAAACTGTACATTGAATATTTTTTAAAAAGAATACTTGGGGCGTGATCTACAATCAAAATTTTGTCTGTTTGTCTGTATGTATGTCCGGGGTAAACTCAACAGTACTGCATGGATTTACTTCAAATTTTGCATGAATATTACTAACAGGTTGGGTCAACATATAGGCTACATATTATCACGCTATCACCTACGGGGAGGAGCTGTGCAGAGTAAACGAAGTCCGCACGGACGAAGTCGCAGGCAACAGCTAGTATAATTATATTTCTTGTAACTTGTGTAAATACGTATACTACCCAAACATTGTACCTTTATTAAGTTTAATATAATATGGTGGTTTAGGGGTAGCCTATTTGGCTCAGATTACCCGGGATCTCATAATCTGAGCCAAATAGGCTACTATTTGGCTCAGATTATGAGATCCCGGGTTCGATCCCGGTTCAGGCAAAAGTGTTATTGAGGTTTGTTCGCGGTTTCACTTGAAAATCTAAAATCCAAAAAGGCTGGATAGGCTGGCCTATCACATTGTGGGACTACGTATCTTCGGCTAATCACGGGTGCACTTTTTGTACCTCTGCCTGCCCTTTCAGGGATACGGGCGTAAAGATACTTTTTTAACTAAAATCTCAGTGGCAGTTCCAAGTCTAGCGGAGTGGAGTTCTACCACTCCCGTGCTTCGGATGAGCACGTAAAGCTGTCAGACCTAGTTATCGCTAGAAATAATCGATAATCGTTAACATGTCGGTAAATGCGGCGATGAGAATCACCATTTTTCTCGCCACACGACAAACCGGTGAATCGCGGTGAACTGGAAAGTCTATAGACGTTCGGTTTACTCTGCCTACACCGCAAGGGAACCGGGCGTGATGATATTTAATACAATATTATATCCTAATCGTCGTATTTTAACTAACTGTTTGAACTTGAAAGCGTTGGAAGATTTTACTTCCGCGTCAATTTTACCAACTGTCATATTTACAGGTTATAAATAATTTCAGCTACATAATATATAGTGATGCAGTTACTTCTTAGATCTTATTCTGAGAATTATGACTGTCAAATTATCTTTAAAATAAAAAGAAAAGCCGAAAATGAATTCCCAAACTCAGACGAACTCAAACTTATTTATAGAATATTTTTTTGCTTCGTGGGTTATAAAATAAACAATTTTCTGACTAGAAACAAACCAAACGTGAAAAGCAAATTTAAATAAGATCTTATTCTTTTGATGAAACTCGTAAAGCCATACTGAATTTTGTGTTTTCTTATTTATTTTTGTTATTGCTGAAACTGTCTGCTCCAATTTGCGATCGAAAACTTATCTTCACTCGAAACAAGCACTAACAAAACACCCCAATTTGTATATGTTGACACGATCCAGGGTGAGATAAAAACGAACAGTGTCAACTCTGTTTGTATTGTGACGCCTTTTCACAAAGATGAATTGGATTTATCCGAGCCGTCAAGGGAATAAACGTTATACATGGAAACAAAGTGAGGCGCTCGTGTATAAGAAAACGATCTACTGTCGCACGAGAATTTTCATACAATGTGATGTTCACGTGAACGACGAGCTTGTAAACTGAAGTAGCTACGCGAATCTATATTCAATATATTTTCTAAGAAATATAAAAAAAATTAAAACGCTCATAATATTATCGCAGGAATAAGGAAATTTTCCCCGCGTTGATTCCGGGCTCCTTTGAAGAATAGGCCAACTGTCATCCTGCCAGACAGGTCGTAAAAGGCGACCGATTAGCTATGCGAGTCACTAACATCGGGGCTACTAGGTGGTAGAGTTCTGCATTGTCTCGTCTGGGCCTGGTACTACCGCCTCACCTATTCCTGCCGCAATAGCGTCAGTACAAGCACTGACGCTATCGTGTTCCGGTTTGGAGGGTAAGGTAGCCGGTTAATTTATGCATGTTGCATTAGACGTCGCTACAAGATAACAACACACCATTAACATCTTTGGTGTCTATAGGCGATGGTTGACTTTTTCCATCAGGGAAAAAAAGGAAGTACAACAAAGTATACCCATGTTTAGCTAATCTAACGGTAAGCACCATTACTTCCTCGATACTAACAAAGGCTACGTTTTACCTGATTAAAAATAAGTAACGATTTTAGGTGTCAAGTTGTGGGTAGCTAGTTTTTTCATAAATTTTGTATATTCTACAGTGTTTCAACCTATAACTAAAATTAAAACTGATTTAACAATTGAGAAAAAATGCACATACTTGTAGCTTTCGCGATGGAAAGTGATAATTAAAGCACTTGGAATGTTTAAAAAGCCAATGCTGTTGCGTCCGGAACGAATAAAACGGCCGTAGCTAACTCGTGCAAGACATTTTGAAATTCTGGAAGTCATGATTGTAGTGACTATTTAGCTAATCATTCACTTTTTACAATCTTACTGGGAGGAAAGATTTTTCTTTCATTGAGTGATTATAACACTGGTTGAATACACAAGAAGGCAATTTTATGCGTGTTATGATGATTGTTCGTTCGATCGTTGATATGATGTCCTGCGCGTGATCGATTGTCACTGTGTCCATGGACCTAGTTTTGTAGAACCAGGCGCTGTGACTAGGTAACGTGTCTTTTTTAATATATCAATGCTGTTTTTCTTAATATCATCAGGCAGCAAACAAGCAGATGGTTCTCCTGATGGAAAGAGAAACCAAAGATATAATGGTGTGTTGCTATCCGTCTAACGAGACTGCAATGCCACATGCATAAGTCTACCGACTACCTTACTCTACAAACCGGAACACGATAATAACAAGCACTGACTGACAAGGATTCGTGTTCCGGTGACAAGCACTGAATTGGTCGCCTTTTATGAGTTACGACCTGCCTGGCAAAATGGCAGCTGGTCTATTCTATAAAGAGTCCAGTCTAACACGGGGATCGTGACATGTCCGAAAAATTCTCTGTGTTTGTGTGAGAATCAGGCAAATATATAGTAACCAGAATGAAAAATGGTTTTTCTTTCAAAGGGAACTTGATCCATAACCGCCCGGCCACGCGAACCGGCGATGGCGGCGGCGGCGCGACAGAGGCGCGGCAGGTACGGCAAATTTGCGTGTGCCAATTTTCAGGCCACGGGAACTTGCATCCTCCGCCGCGACTAGCATAGTCCGAGAGCAAGATGACTTTTTTAACTTTATCTCGATATTGCTTGGAGGGTAGTAGTTTTGCAGTTCAACACTTACTATATGGAAGAGAATATGTAGTACATGATTTAAATAAGAATCAAGGTATAGTAAATACGTTGAATTTCACAAGAAGTATGAGAAATACATACTATATCAAGACAAATTTTTGGTATGAGTGTCGAAACACGAAACTTTTGATTTATAGTGTTGCCGCTTGATATTCCATTATCGATAGGGTTTTATTACCTCAATAAGTAAAATACTATCAATAAACAGCAATACAATCAATAGCATCGATAATATTCATGATTTAAAAAAAAATAAACTATCAAAAGTATCGATACTGTCGATAGTATTGCTATTTAATATTGCATTAATCACAATTACTATCGACAGTAACGATACTATCAAAACTATCAATAGTCAACTTTATTCTAATACTGATCGATGCTATCCATTAAACAAGCTATCGATAGTGTGGCCAAACGTATCTTTACCATCGAGACTATAAGGTGGTAGATTTTGTAACATCTCGCCTGGGCTTGATTCGAACTGAAAATAGAGTCCGAGCCTGTACCATCCGAATAGATTATATTATAATTAAATATTATAATGATTTAGATTGTGACTTCAAGTTTCAGTTACACACAAATTTAAACATACTGAAACGAGGATCATAATAATATCTTGTTAAAACATATTGTTAATTAAAACTAAATGAACAAAAGTCCAAAAATGAAACACTCCCATATACTGAACTGATATATTACAATATTCCAACAACAGGTATTGAAAGGTGTGCTCGTAATGAACAGTGGGCGATTAGTAAAATAAAAACGCTGCTATCACACGATAACGCGATCTATAAATGACACAGCGCCATCTATACAAGGTGAACGTAAACTAAATACAGTGGACATAAATTATGATTTTCGTTGTCAACATACAGCCCACCAAGGACAAATTCTTTAAAATTTTCCTTAACGCAGCCCACCATTCATCACTATATACAAAAGAGCAATGGACTGTAAACACAATAAAACAATAAATAAAATAATAAATGTGCAATTGTACAATAATTGCAAAACTGAAATTTATAACCTAAACAACAATAATAATCTGATTGAAAATGTGCTAAATACAAAACAACGGTAAATGATAAATAAACATTGATGAAAAAACAACTTATAACACTACTTATATATTTATACAACGTTTTCAACAAAATTTCATGTTGTAACGGGTAAAAAACAGAGTTTGGATATAGGACGTTTTATTATATTGTCCTTACACCTAAGGCTGACGACTCTCGTAATTCCGTCCAATCCAGGATGCTTGTTAACTATAATACCGTACAACCATCTACCAGGTGGAAGATCATCTTCGACCACTAGTACTAAATCTCCAATGTTGGGTTCAGGAACAATATGATTCCATTTGTAGCGATGGTAGAATTGGACCAAATATTCATGTGAGCACCGACGCCAGAAATCTTGTGTCATTTTTTGGGTAAGTTGCCACCTACGGAGGCTTGTGATGTTAGAAGTTTCGTAGTTGACGTCAGGTGCTAAAACCAGCGGTTCGCCTATTAAAAAATGACCCGGTGTTAGTGGGATTGGATTATCAGGATTATCAGTTATCCTTGAAATTGGCCGAGAATTCAAACAAGCCTCTATTTGGCAAAGTAATGTCGTCATTTCCTCAAAAGTTAAAGTAGAATTGCTAACCACCCGCCTTAAATGATATTTTGTGGATTTTACTCCTGCTTCCCACAATCCGCCAAAGTTTGGAGCATGAGGAGGGATGAAATGCCAATCGGTTCCGTTTATAGCAAGCTGGTCTGCAATTTCAACTGCTATATTGGACTTTTCCTGCGCAAATAGGAATTTAAGTTCTCGTGCAGCACCCACAAAGTTGGTTCCATTGTCGGACCAAACTTCGGCGCAATGACCACGACGTGCTGTAAAGCGCTTAAAGGCCGCGAGAAAGCCTTGAGCAGTAAGGTCGCTTACTGCTTCTAGGTGGATAGCGCGAGTGGCCATACAAATGAATAAACAAATGTAGCCTTTATGCGATTGGTGACCTCTGCCCTTTGAGGTTCTTATATTTATGGGCCCAGCATAATTGATCCCGGTCTTCCAGAAAGGTCGACAGGAAGTAGCCCTTGCAGCTGGTACTTGCCCCATTAGCTGTTGCCTAATACGCGCTGAATATCGTACACAACGTACGCATTTACGTATATAAAGACGTATCAAGTCTTTAGCTCCTATTATCCAGTACTTTGATTGCAAATACATTTGCATCAACTGGGGACCACCATGTAATGTTTTGTCATGAGCATCAGCAATAATCAAGTATGTAAAATGGGATCCACGAGGCAGAATTATTGGATACTTCCGATCATCACTGAGGTCTGCTTGTTGTAGCCTGCCACCTACTCTAAGTATACCATCATCATCGATAAGCGGATTAAGTGAGCTAAGTTTGCTTTTCTTACTTATTTCCTCTTTATTTTTTAAGTTTTGCAATTCCTCGGCAAAATATTTTTCTTGACATATTTTAATACATGTGTTTAAACTATCTTTTATTTCAGAACTGGTAATCCACTCTTTAACATCTTTCTTTCTAATTCGCTTTGTCATTCTCTTACAGAAGGCAATAACCCGAACTAGCCTTCTTAGTGATGAAAATCGTGTATAAATTTCTTCTGGTTCAAACTGTCCTTGAATTACGCCTTTAGAAGCAGACGCTAAACAAATATTTTTGTTCCTTTCTTCTAAATGTATGTCCTCAGTTACAACCTTTGGGTAATTTATTCTCTTTTCTTTCAGCCACCTTGGGCCTTCCATCCAGAGGCGGAGATCCCAATGTTTGGAATCACGTGATGCACAATCTGCAGGGTTTTCTTTCGTAGAGACATGTTGCCAGCGGCACGGTTCTATAGAAGTGATAATCTCTGATACCCGGTTAGCGACAAACGTCTTCCAACGGTTAGGTTGTCCTTTCAACCAAGCGAGAACGACTTGCGAGTCAGTCCAAGCGTGAACGTTAGATTTATCTATATCCATTACTTTAGCTACTTCCACTAGCAGTCGAGTAAGTGTCACCGCTCCACACAGCTCCAGTCGTGGAATAGAAATTTGCTTTATAGGAGCAACCCGCGTTTTGGAAGTTATTAGTGACACTGAAACTTCGTCTTTAATATTTACGACTCGTAAATATACGACCGCGGCAAACGCATCGTTTGAGGCGTCACAAAATCCATGCAATTCGTGCACACTGTCGTCCTTGCTTGTATGGATCCAACGTGGGATACTTAACTTGGTAAGTTTATTCAAATCACTGCGATAGCTTAACCAGTCCTTCAGTAGTTGAGGAGGAAGTTGATCATCCTACTCAATTCCTGAAAGCCATAATTTTTGAATAAAAATTTTAGCTGAAATTATGACTGGTGCAAGCCATCCCAGTGGATCAAATAACCGTGAAATTTCTGATATAACCTTTCGTTTTGTTACAGGTGCGGAGAAAGGTTGAAGTTGTACTGTATATTCAAATGCATCGTTTCTACGGTTCCAGGTAAGACCCAGAATTTTTAAAACTTCATCAATTTTTAATTTCAGGTTTTGTTTAATTTCAGTTGGATTTTCATCTATATTTTTCAGAATTTCTTCGCTGTTGCTACTCCATTTCTGTAAGATAAAACCGGCTCCTTTAAGCATCTCCGTCATTTCATTATAAACCTGTATACCTTCTTCTACAGAGTAACAACCAGTCATCAAATCGTCCATGTAGAACTCTTGCAGGACTCTTTCAGAAGCCAAGGGGAATTTCTCGCCATCGTCGTGTGCTACTTGCTGTAATGCTCGGACAGCCAGGTAAGGTGCTGACGCAGTTCCAAACGTGACTCTTAGAAGCCTGAAATGTTGCAATTCCTCGTTAGGATTTTCGCGCCACACGAAACGTTGAAAATCGGTATGGAGCTTTGTGACAAGTACTTGTCTGTACATTTTTACAATGTCTGAAATTAGACAAATGGGATATTTGCGCCAACGCATTATAATGTGACGTAAATCATACTGCAGAGGTGGCCCTACCATGAGGTCATCATTGAGTGCGACTCCGTTAATGCCTGGACAAGAAGCATTAAACACTATACGAACCTTCGTTGTGTCCTTGTCCTCACGAACCACTGCATGGTGTGGAAGATATACAGCATCCGCTGACTCCTTTTGATCATCTAGTATACGTTCAATATGTCCCAGATTCTTGTAATCCTCTATTACAGCAGCGTACTCACCTTTGAGGTTCGGGTTCTTCATCAACCTTCTTTCCAGGTTATGAAATTGGTTGATTGCAATGGATCTTGAGTTACCGTACTTACTTTTTGGATCAACGGTACGGAAAGGCAAATTGACAATATATCGCCCTGAGTGGTCTCTCACTGTAGTGGATGAGAATATCTGTTCACACCTTAGTTCTTCTTCTGTAAGATGAGGGTTGTTAATATCCAGTGGTTCTGCTTCTAACTCCCAAAACTTTTTTAAAAGTTCGTATTCATCATTTTGATGAATGTGATTACACCTGATGGTGCTGGCGTTAGAATTTGATTGAACTGGACCAGATAGAATCCAACCGAATTGTGTATTTTGTGCTATTGGTGACTTCGGTGAACTCTTAATTAAGCCCTCTAGGATAATTTTGCTATAAACATCTGCTCCAAGGAGCATGTCAACTTTATTTGGTGTTCCAAATGAGGGATCTGCCAAAACTATGCCGGACATCTCAGGCCATAACTCAACTAAAACCTTCCTTTCAGGAAGGAATGAGGTAAGCTTGTTGAGCACAAAAGCTTGAACGCAAACCTTAAAATTGCGATGAAGTGAATGAATCTCAAGTTCAACCCTCGCCTTAGAGGTAACTGAAATTGATTCGTCACTTCCTAACCCAAATATGGAGCTATTGTGCGCTATTTTCCTTAGCCCTAGAAGTTGAACGGCAGCTTCAGTTAAAAATGAAGCCTGTGACCCCTGGTCGATAAGACATCTGAGTGTTATCATTGAGCCTGTGTGTGACTTCGCATTAACTAATGCGGTGGCAAGTAAAACTTGACCACTGATATTTGAGAAGCAGGCTCTGATATTGTTAGTTGTTTCTACCTGTTGTGGTGTCGATGCTGTTAAAGCACCTGAATCTGACCCACTCATGGGGGATTCTGTTGGAGCTGAAACATTTTTGGGATGAAGTAGAGAATGATGTTTCTTTTTGCAAATTCGACATCTGGAATTCTGGCGACACGAATATACATTGTGACCTGCACCCAGACAATTGAAGCAAAGATTATGTGATTGTACGAAATTACGTCGAGCGTCAGTCATCTCTTTTGCAAAACCTTTACAGTTTCGTAAATGATGTTCATCAGCACAATAAATACAATTTATATTTGTAGCATGGAATACCTTTGAAGTGACAATAGCTTTCGATGGTGAGATATTTTGTTTAACTAATTTAGGGTCATTAAACTCTAGTGTTCGAGAACGAATTTCTAAAAATTCCTTAAACTGATTATATGTTGGTAACTCATTACAATTCTCACTGGTTTTGAGTTCCCATTGTTTGCGGGACTCGGCATCTAATTTTAAGGCTAAAATGTATATAATAATAGTGTCCCAAGAGCTTACATCTACAGACAAATTTCTCAAAGCATGCATGCATTCATTAGTGGTATCTAACATTTCTCTTAGTGCAGTAGCCGATTCTGATGTTATATTTCTTTGGCTCATGAACTTTTTTAAAATGCAATTGGCAAGATACTTTTTGTTGCTGTAACGATCTTCCAGTTGTTTCCAGCATGATTGGTAAATTTCAGCTGTGATTGGAATATGCCGCAAAAGCTGTTCCGCTTCTCCATTGAGTTGACATTTTAGATAGTGGAGTTTTTGAACGTCGTCTAAATTTGAGTTATTGTGTACTAAAGACAAAAACAGGTCTCTGAAGCTCGTCCACTCTGTATATTTTCCGGAAAACGATGGAATTACTATTTTCGGCAGTTTGAAACCTTGCTGATTTGAACAGGATGCTTGAGCACTAGTAAAATGTGCATTTCCCGCAGGTTGCCGTTTTACTAATTTAGCACGAGCTTCTCGTAACTCAAACTTGTACTCAATGTACAATTCTTCACAATTTCCATAAAGATCAGATTGAATATATGGTGTCAACTTTAGGATATCACTATCAGAATCTTGTATGAGTTTGGTATGTGTTGTGGAAAATTTTAACCACAGTTCTTCAAGGGCATCCAATCTAGTTTGTAAATATGAATCATTTGCCAACCGATCTTTGGGTGATTTCTTAAAGTTGGCTTTTGCCTTAAGTATTCTTTCATACAAATTATCTTGCACTTTAATATACGATTCCATCTTGTTCATGTAAAGAGCCACAGTAAATGCTCGCCGTTAAATTAATTACAAAATAAACTTTAAAACCAGTGAAATTTAAGTTACAATATGTATCCAATTACACAACAAATAAATATTAACTATTAAAATATAAAGTTGAAATTATAATGAAATTTTTATAAGTGTTTGAAACTTTAGATTATCAATTAAAAATCGGGCATAGGTTCCCCGTATGGTCACTTTTTTCGAAATTATTCTAAGTCCAAATTAAACATGCAATTAATGAAATTACTACAAGTCCAATATTGATCATTAAAATTTACAAGTCTAAATATTTCAAAGTCAAAGTCAAAGTCAAAACATTTTTATTCAAATTATCCTTTACAGGCACTTTTGACGAGTCAACATTTTTTGAGTTACTACCGGATCGGAAACGCGGCCACACACACACAATATTTTTAAAATTTTACAAGTTGTATTTTGACACAAATTTTTAAGTCTAATAATGTTTTAAATGTACTCACGATTTGTCCACTTGTCACTCACTCACTATTAAACTCAACTCCAGCTGAAAGGTATGATGATGATGAATTCTGATGATGATGAACGTACCATTAGTAGCAATCCACTACTAGATCGGTACTGCTGCCGACTTCGATGTCAAAATCCTCCAATCCCGGTATCCGGCAATCGAATGGACCATGAACAAAAGTCCAAAAATGAAACACTCCCATATACTGAACTGATATATTACAATATTCCAACAACAGGTATTGAAAGGTGTGCTCGTAATGAACAGTGGGCGATTAGTAAAATAAAAACGCTGCTATCACACGATAACGCGATCTATAAATGACACAGCGCCATCTATACAAGGTGAACGTAAACTAAATACAGTGGACATAAATTATGATTTTCGTTGTCAACACTAAAACCCCTATTATATGCCCTAATTTTTAGTTATAGTGTTCAGAGCAATTAAGGTATTCCCTATCTGCTTAGCCGTTTTAGCATTCTGCCGATCGTTCAATGCAATAACACTTTAGAGCACTTAGAGATTCCTAGAAACATGCATGAAGAATGGTTGTACTGAAGCGCATATAGCATTTATTTTCAAGATATTAAAGTAAACTACTCTGAATAAAATTCTTAAATTGTCCAGATATTAAGAATTATATAAGGATACGCGCAGGCCCCTTTTTAATTTTGATTTTTGCAACTTCCATAGCTGATGCATTTTCTTGTAGTTATTATAATATAGATGGCACGATAAAATATATACGGCCGTCCTCGATAATTATAGGGCCTGATTGCCGAAGCGCCGCGTTATTTAGCAGCCACGCCTACCTTACATGCAGAGCTCTTAATATCATATCGTATAATATAGGTTTTATACATTAAGGCTTAAGCCAATCATGAAATAATTTCAAGTATGAATTACTAAACCACGCTACTTAATATAAACAAATATCGAAACAAATGGCGCTACAAATATAATCAGCAGCTAGAAAATCTCAGATTTGTATTCAACTTTGACCTGTATGTAGATTTATTTTCACCTGGAGGAAATAAACCTATCGGGCACTCGGGGGAAATACAATAAAAGGTTACTGGAAGCGACAATGCGAAGTATTTCATATTTTATTCCAAGATAAATTGCAAAAGGTATTGGAAAATGTACTATCCTCTTTAGATGTAGATTCATACTACCATTAATCAATAAATTCGCTTTCTTTATAGAAATCAGAGCTCTTAACACATTGTATTATACCTTCTGTTATACAAATGTCTATATAATTATAATAACAATACAATGACTAGTTATTGTTATAATAGTATAATAGAATTAAACCACAAATTGTAAATGTCTGCACTAGGATACCCTGTGACGAATGATCATCAGGCTTTACCTGGCTCAATCTCAGATGAATTGAAAAATTTCAAGATCCAGATTTGATGTCATATTAAAGAGTCATTTTTAATAAAATTGATTTTGTATTTAATAAAACTAGAGATCACCTGTGGCCAAAATCCGACCATAGTTAAACAATAAAGTCTTTTAAGTTTGACACTTGACTTTAAAAGAAATATTATACATGGGTGTATATTATAATGTATTTCACATGAATGTAGTGTGTGTAGAGTTTATTTTTATTAACTGAACTAGCTATGATACCCGGCTTCGCTCGGGAGTTGATATGAGATTACGTGATAGTTGAAATATAACAAATATAATTTAAGACTTTATTGAAATTGGAATTTTAATTTTCACGGCATTACTACACATGCTGAAATTGCTCGCAGCGTCTTTGGAAATGCAACCTAAATAATCGTTGTTCTGAATGAAGTTCAAATACTCGAAAACAGATGGCGCCATTACACTTACTTTCCAAGTTGAAGGGTTGGAAAAGCCCTTATATCTTTAAAAACACGCCCTTTAGGTTAAAACGGGAACTTTCTTGTTCGAGGGGGGATAAAGGGCTATCACACTATATAAGTCCCTTTATCGTGCCGGGACTCCGTTTTAAGTTTTATCGGCATGCACATTTTATCAACTTAGTTCCATTATATATAATGATGTATTTCTAATGCATTTTATTATAAAAAAATGTTAGAATTTTGCGATTCTACGCAATGTTAACTTTAACTGTGCCAAATTTCATACTTGATAAATCGATTCCTATAGAATATATAATTATTTTTTTTGTACCTGGTTGACCGATTGTGTAGGTATTTTTTTTCACATACTCATATCTTAAGAACCGAGCTTTTCTTGGACCTGGAATCTTGATAAATCGATTCCTCGACTCGAAAAACCCCTAATTTGTGACTTTCATGAAAATCGTTGCAGCCGATTCCGAGATTCCAATTACACACACACACACACACACAGATATATATATATATATATATATATATATATATATATATATATATATATATATATATATATATATATATATATATATATATATATATATATATATATATATATATATATATATAGATATTAGATTAGATATATAGAGATAAAAATTAAGTTCAACTAAATATAACACATACATTACAACAAGTAATACGCTTTCAGGACTTGTCAGTGTGCGAAATAATAATACATTGTAAATGTTGTAATAAGAAGGTAAATGTATATTGAATCTCTCTGTAATTATTAACAAAATATTATAACTGATGTAGAAAACTAGAGTTTCCTCGTTAGCATATTGTGGAACATGTTTTCTTTGTTTCGCAGTATTCCGCTGTTTGGAGAAACTCGCTAGATTTAATAAAAATGTTTAGAATCTCAAAGAAATATATACCAATAATATGTTATTTTAATTACAAAAATTTTGAAAAACGAATTTTCAAGGATTTAAATTTACATAATTTATATATTTTTGTGGTTAATGGTTGGTAGATAGCCACATAGAGAACCTGATTCGATCCCTAGATCAGACAATGTTATTGAATTTCATTTATTTTTATAACTCCATCGTGGTCCACGGATTGTATTCCGGCACCACATACGTTCCGGCCGAACCCGGCGAAAATTCTGCAAATCCGGCCAGGTCCGACGGGATCCAGCCGGCTTGAGTGCATAATTTAAAAAAGCATGTTTTCGTTGTAAAGAAAATTATGGGAAACATGTTGAAGTTTATGTTTACTGAGGTTTTATGTTTACTATTATGTTTACTGAGGGCCGTTCATCAATTAAATCTCCCTGTTTAATAAGTAACATATTAGTTACCCTTGTTAGGTTACCATAGCAAAATTACTAGTATAAGTGACAAAGTTTGTGAAGATTTATACTAGTTTTGTATATAACTAGCGATCCGCCCCGGCTTCGCACGGGTATAAAGTATTTATATAGCCTATGTCAATCAGTGAAAATAATGTGTAAACGGGCCATCCCTGAAACTTCTCACTCAATTAAGGTATTTTCAGCAGTTCCATATAACGTATCACGGAAAATTTGCAAATTAAATACCTTAGTTGCTCCTTTGGGTATGCTTTTCATGACAAATTCTTAGGTACACATTTTCCGCCAAACACAGTGTCTATTAGCACCATAGACCACACAAACATGTGAGGTATATGGTATACTCCCTCATCCCTGATGCCATGACATGTTCCTTGTTATATAGTTTTGTATTAATTGCTTTTCAATATTTTTGATCCCCCAATTTATAGTTCTATATAAATTATTTATCAACAATGGCCGGCCGTAGAATTGACGACCGCACATTAACATGGACGGGATGGAGTGGACAATTAGAAAGCGGATTCACCAAGTCATGTGTGATTTACTATTGACCATTACAGATGGTGCAAGTTAGATTCTAAAGCGGCTGAAGTGTTTGTTATTATAGCACTAGCCTACGATTATGCTTTAGAATTAATTACGCCAATGCTGGTCACTATTATGTTCTGATTTGGAGAGTAAGCCGGTAAACTTATGCATGTAGCGTTACATTTCTGCAATGTTAGTTTAGCTTACTATTATTCTATATGTACAATAAAATATATATATATATATATATATATATATATATATATATATATATATATATATATATATATATATATATATATATATATATATATATATATATATATATATATATATATATATATATATATATATATATATATATATATATATATATATATATAGTATCAACAGGCTCAGTTCCCTTGCAAACCAAACGTTTATAGACTTTCCGTTTCTCCACGATTCACCGGTTGGGTTGTGGCGAGATACGTGCTCATTTATCTTCATCAGCTTTACGTGCTCATCCGATGCACAATACACCACTCCGTCAGACTCCGAGCTGCTACTAAGGTTACTTTTTCCCGACATGGAGATCAAATCTCATGATCTGAGCCAAATAGGTTAACCCATAGCCCACGAGACAGTAAAAAAAGTTTAATGTAAAATACAACTAATAAGAGAGGTTCATGAAAGTTATGTGAAAAAATCATGTGAATTAGAAGAAATGTATTTAGATATTATAGTAGCCATCGTCCTCTGGTCGTAATTATACCAATAAAATTCCTTCTACGTTTAACAATAGACTGACCAAATATGTGTCGAATTAATTAATTTTTTTATATCATAAGGTAGCAAACAAGTTGATGGGTTTCCTGATAAAAAGAGCCAACTATCGCCTATACATACCAAAGATGTCAATGGTACATTGCTATCTTGTGGCGAGGTCTAATGCTATATGCATAAGTTTACCGGCTACCTTACCCTCCAAACCAGAACACGACAGTGACTAGTGCTGACGCTATTGCGGCAGGAATAGGCAAGGCGGTGGTACCAGATCCGGTCGAGCCGATGTAGAACTCTACCACCTAGTAGTCACGATGGTAGTGACGCGGATAGCCACCTTTTACGACCTGCCTGCTAGAACTGCAGGAACTGAAGTAACAGTTGGAAGGCCAACTGTTGGCCTATTCTTCGAAGGAGCCCGGAACCAATACGGGAAAAAAAGAGTGTGCCAAATTGGTGAATCCTCTTTGAACAACTACAGGATAAAAAGAAGAAGTACAAAAGTATTATCAACTTGTATGCTAAATTTAATCCAAATCTATTCAGTAGATTTCGCATTTAAAATACTAAAAATATGTCATTACTACCTGACCCGGCAAACGTTGTTCTGCCTTTTTAACTACTCTTATTTTTTTTCTATATTTTCTCACCTTTAAACCTTCCCTGGACTTCAATAATTAACAAACTTATGCATATGGCATAAGACCTTGCCACGAGATAGCAACGCACCATTAACACCTTTGGTGTCTATAGGCGATGGTTGACTTTTACCGTCAGGAGACCCATCTGTTTGTTTGCTATTTTATGATATAAAAAAAAGAGTTCTGTATAGTCTCTCCCGCATCTGGTACAATCACCTTATCTATTCCTGCCGTAATAGCGCCAGTGTTTGCCACTGTCGTGTTCCGGTTTGGAGAGTAAGGTAGCCGGTAAACTTATTCATGTGACATTAGATCTTGCCGCAAGATAGCAAAGCACCATTAACATCTTTGGTATCTATAGACCCACCTGCTTGTTTACTATCTTATAATATAAAAAACATAGCGTAAATTTGGCAATAACAAAGTCAAACGTGAAATTATTTTGATTTTCCGCGGACTTTTATCTATTGTAACCTCAGCTATACTACTGAAAGGACCTATAATAGCGACAAGAATTAAGTGGAATTCATTTTTCTCGATTATACTTCGGTTTCGAAGTGAAACGTATATTAAATATGTGTACTGTGTACTTTCGTCGTTAGTACTGACTTAGTAAGTGTAATGTACATGGGCGGATAATTATGTGTATGTATTTTTTCTATTTTATTTTATTTCTTGCATTGTTTTCTTCTTTCAGTGTTTAGTATAGAACTAATATTACAAAGAAATAATATATTTTCTTTATTTGTCATAAATTAACGCAAAAACTACAAAAGCGACTTCAAAAGCTCTTTCACCTGAATAAGTCTACATTGTCACTGATTGAAATAAGTTACTTTTTTGCGGGACTGAGTAAATAGAACAAATCTGCGTGGGTCACTAGTTAAGAATAAACTATTTAACGTTGTGTAATGAAAGATTCTAAATCAGTACTTAAACGTTCTGCTCATAACTTGCACTGCACCACAAAGAGCAAACGACCACCACTTATTGGATTCGCGTTCAGTTATTACTGATATTAGGAACGTTTCGCTGCTATTACGTGCTCAATAACTTAACGAGTAACGGTTATTGTGGCATTAGTACCCAGACTTCTATTTCATTACAATATAATTATACCAGAAAGTACGAATATAAGGACATTGTTATTGTTATTGCCTCTGGGGGTGTTTTCTATTACCCGCCCTTAAGAAATAATTTTCGACTGTCCCAAAACTAAATTGTTTTTGTTTCGTAATAAACGTAATACGATTAAATTACAAAACAGATTTTAGTACTTATGATCCCCTATTAGATCCAATTAAATTGCGAATTCATTACGCATAAACGCTTTATTAAATTCCAAACATGTCACAATTAATTAATATTCTGACTGATAATAAATTTCAATACTTTATACTATACTATATACTTACTATATACTACAATATATTCATTTATATAATAAATTCATACTTGTATATTCACTTATCTATTACATTTTACAATTTGTATTAGATGATAGGAGACATGAAATTTATTTATTTTAATTATTTTAGTTCACAGATAGCAAACAAGGAAATGGTTCTCCCGATGGAAAGAAATAACCATCGTCTATCAAAGATGATAATTGTGCGTTGTTATTCGTGCGGCAATACATGCGTAAGTTTAACACCTAGCTTATTCACCGAACTGGAACAGGATAGTGACAAGCATTGACGCTATTGTAGCAGGAATAGGTAAGGTAGGTAACCGAAACCCTATCGAGGCGTTGCAGGCCTCTACCACTTAGATAATTGTTACGATGTAACATCTCATGTCTTTCACGAGATGCCTAAAAGTAAACTATTTAATATTTTCTTTAAAAAATTATGTAAGTATGTAATTCTTTAAAAAAAAATAATGTAATAATTATCAAAATAAAAACAACGTAAATTTACCAAGTTTTCAACATCCTTTAACCTAGTTGTAGGTTTGTGTGGACGTTGCACACTTCACAAATTAGGCATTAATTAATGTTTTAGCGAAGCTGCATTTTACAACATAAATTTTAATATTAAAATAACTCATATCAGTTGAAATAAACTAGTAAGTACTAATCTTTAATAAACTTGTCATTCCACTCTGTGTCGTTTACCTATAATTGTATAAGTACAGTTTAACATTGTATCATATTATTTTACTTAAAAAATAGACCTGCCGAGTTTCATCTGCCGGACCTTCTCAGTAAGTGGCGTTTCCGATCTGGTAGTAGCTATGAAATTGTTGGCGCGTCAAAATAACTTGCAACAAATTGAATAAAGTGCATCTGATTTTGAAAAAGAGAACTATCGCTTATACACCAATGATATTAACGGTGCGTTGCTATCCGTGTAGCGAGTTGAAATGGCATGCATAAGTTTACCGGCTACTTTAACCTCCAAAGCGGAATATGACGGCGAAAAACCTTACCTTGTTTACCTTGTAGCATTTACGAAGGTACACACATTTTAGGCCGATCTATTAACTTTTACGAACTGCCTGATAGAAAAACAGATAGTATATTCTCTAAAATAGCCCCGGAATATCAAACACAATTAGTATTAGGCAGATTGCAAGCCTTTATGCGCATTGATAATGTTGGTTTACCTTAAGCTTCTCTATTATATATCCAATTGTTCTCCTGTCTCTAAAACAAAACTTTGGATTTGACATTTTCTAATTCGTCTTTTCAATTGTACTCGAGGTAAATATATTATAATAGATAGCATTTTTTAAAATGTTTATAAATTGGACAATATCCTGTTATAAGACCACACACATCTGTCTTGGTACTGGTTTTCCTAGCTTATGTAATTTGCAAGCCAATTTCGTATTTAGCTATAAAAATAACGTTTAAAAAATATTTTTAACTGTTGTGTTCTTGACGTATTATTCAGTTTTTTTTTCTTTTCTTAAGAAACCTGTCATTGACTTTTCTTCGTTTAAACTCATAACAATTAGGAGACAAAATGGCTTAGTTTTATGTTTATTTTTTTCTTATTTTATTATTTAGTTTGCTTGGTTCAAACTCATTATTTCCTTTTGATGATAAAATAAGTAGCCTTTGTCACTTCTAGATAGTGTAGCTTTAGCTGGGTAGGACAGTGTAGCAACCTATCCTTTGGTCGAGTGGTTAGTGAACCTGACAACGCATCAACGGGACTCAAGGTCTATTTCCGATAGGGACATCCGACATTCCGAACATTTGTGTGGTAAGTATAAATGTTTATATTTCAGAATTTGGGCGTTTATTAAATATATTTGAGAATAACATGTATTTTTTTGTATTGTTATCGCCGACTAACATCCAAATTACGCGCAAGTAATTTGCTTACTTTGGGATTAGATCAATTTGTGTAACAGTGATATTTATTTATTTCCCATAATAAAATTAATTTTTACTATCAACCTAGTCAGTTTTGAGTTTATTGGTTACAAAATATATACAGTTGAGTTGAGTTTATTGGTTATAAATATACTCTTTATAATATCTACCTATACAGTGTGTAAAAAACCTCTCTAGTCCAAAAAATCCATAAAAGAATGTCGATAATATCATCAAAAAAAATTCTTTATAATTACTACTGGACAGGTTTACGGCCACGCACTGTAAAGATCCGACGGAAGAATCATAGCGAGATTTTTTTTTCTTTTTTTTCATTTACATTTTTTTAATATATCTGTAACAACGCATCATTAACATCTTTGATATCTGTAGGCTATAAAGAGAACCATCTGCTTGTTTGCTATGTAATAAAAAAATGGGACTAAAAATGTAACGAATTGCTGCATCGTTATGTTTAAGGCTAAGGCCAGTGTATGAATAATTTAACAAAGGCTGGCTAGTACGCCTAATTTGGTATTCTGTTTGCTAGGACACTATTAATGGTGACGTAACATTGACTGGAATACAAGACTTCATATTAAGACAAGGAAGAAAAGAATTCAATTTGCAAAATGCCGCTGATTCTTACGTTGTGACCTTTGCGATGCGACGGAAAAAATTGAAAAAAGCAGTTTAAGAGATGGAATAAACAGAATCACAACTATTCACCCCGTTAGTAACCAAAACAACGGCACACAGTGTGTGCACTTAACGCACGTTTCACTTCGCAACCGAAGCATCTTTAGGAGATATGAAAACCACTTCACTCAACGGAAACTGAATAATATTCGGAAATATCTTTACATTAAGAGTTGATTCGATTTGGTTTAATCACGCTTTTATTACTATGTAAAAAGTAACGTTTAGATTTGATTAAAAAAAAAGTAATCGAAGTAATATGCGCCAAAGCTTTGTAGGTTTTGTCATTAAAAAATTATAGCGAGAAAAGCTGTGTTCACATTAGCGGTTACAATGTTTTGCACGAATAAAGATGGCTGTGATCATTTATGAATGTGTAATCGGATATGATATAAATATTAAACGGACGACGACTATCTTTACTTCTACATCTGAACCAACAATACATTACAAAAATGATTTCTTTTTTAGTCACATATTTTGGATTCCACATAATGGGTTCAGCTTCATGGTTATGGAGGAATTCCAGTACCATTACATTGCTCCTCTCCGTTTTTACATAGTCACCTGCTTACATAGTAAAATGAACCTGCATACCTGCATAGTAAAATGAACAACGCTAGTGTGACCACTCAGCGCGATTTATTAGCGTGCAAACATCTTTTGATATACCGCCAACCACGCGTAAAGGTACACGCAGGCCAAATATTTGCGATGGTAGCCAATAATAGCCGGTCGCATCTATCATGTCATTGCGCGAAGCTTTATGACAATGGACACAAGTGCGGCCCCAGTATAACAAACATCCAAACATACAAACTTTCACTTTTGTAATATGTACGGGATTCCAAAAAGAAAGACAGTTTTATCTAGACCGACTTTTATTAATAGCGTGAATGTAAATAATACTCGTGTTTCTAAACATAAGTATCTATCAACTTTAATTGCTCCCGCAACAAACATAAATTTCTGGCAAATGTGACGAGACCTTCATGGATATTTGCGGATATAAGCGCGGATATTTCAGAGGATGAGTTGGGTCGACGTGTGACTGATGTTGCGGTAGACTCGACTCGCCCGAATAATTTATGGCGACGCACGTGCCTCGTATTTTGACACGATAAAGGACCGAAGTGTACTTAAGGCTTGAGTGAAAAATCACCGATTAGGTACCTTACATTTATGATTTCATTACCTGGAACTGCGAGTTATTTTATTTTGCTGTTTTAATCTATATATATAAAAATCAATTGCTGTTCGTTAGTCTCGCTAAAACTTGAGAACGGCTGAACCGATTTAGCTAATTTTGGTTTTGAATTGATTTTTGAAATCGAGGAAAGGTTTAAAAGGAGAGAAAATGTAGAAAAACAATAAGGGTAAGAACAAACGAAGAAGAAAGAAAAGGCAGAACAACGTTTGCCGGGTCAGCTAGTAATATATATTTTGTCGAAATAAAAGCACGTTTTCTCTAAAAATGTTTTCAAATAATACGAAGAAATTCCACATATCCACAAAGACTTGAAGAACTACACTAGCAGATAGTAGGGACTACGTTACTGAGTAATGATATGCCCGGGTAGAGTAAAAAACCAATGGGAACTATATATGGTACGGAGTTCCATATTTATTTATTTAGGAAAACTTATAGCAAACTATAATACACATGATTACAATAATTTTAAGTTAGTTCATAAGTCAAGTTTTTCCCGTGTTGGTCCCGGGCTCCTTTGAAGAATAGGCCAACTGCTGTTCTGCCAGGCAGGTCGTAAAAGGCGACTGATTGGCTTTACGAGTCACTAGCATCGTGGCTACTAGGTGGTAGAGTTTTGTATTGTCTCGCCCGGGTCTGGTACCAGCGCCTTATCTATTCCTGCCGCAATAGCGTCAGTGCTTGTCACTGTCGTATTCGGGTTTGGATGTTAAGGTAGCCGGCAAACTTATGCGTGTGGCGTTAGACCTCGTCACAAGCTACGCACCATTAACACCTTTGGTGTCTATACGCGATGGTTGACTCTTTTCATCGGGAGACTCATCTGCTTGTTTGCTATCTTATGATATAAAAAAAGCCTAAACAGTTTTCACCACTAGTTATTACAACGTGTGTTCTATAAAAATAAAATAAATAGAAAATCGTAAATCGTTAAAACACAATAATTACTATAATAACTGCTAAGAATTATAAAACGTTAAAGAACCAAATTATAATGTTATAAATAGATATTAATCCTGACGATACTTATAAGTATATTGAACAAAAATATTAATCCTGTACTACTTTTTAAACAAAAGAAAGATAAATATTTAACTTATAACAAACAATATCAATGTGACAATAATATTTGTTATATGCATTACAAGCTCTTATCAAGCGCCGATTATGGGCATATAGTCCAGTAAAAAGTTTAATGAAACCATGATCAACCAGTTTTGGCGCAATGAGTAAAAATGTGTTCATTAATACTTAAATAATGATATTATGAAATAAATGTTGATTTAAAATTAGGGGAAAGGTATGAAAAAAAATAAAAAAAGGTTTGAAAAATGCCTTTTTTTAAATAACTTAATAACGGTAGGAAATACAAAAAAAAGTTTCAAGTAAAAGTTGTAGAGAAAAAAATTCTACACAAAAAGTTCCTTTTCATTTTTTTGTTATCTACTTTAGTTTAGCTCCAAAAAATAAAAATTAAATTTGCTTTGTAATTAATTATAAAACCTTACCAGAATTATTACGGCCCTGTACCATGCAGCGCGCGCATCACATAAATATGTACTAACACTACTACACATGTATTCCCATATTTATATATTTTTACATATTTTACTACAAATTTAATTTTTATTTTTTGTAGCTAAACTAAAGCAGATAACAAAAAAATGAAGAGGAACTTTTTGTGTAGAATTTTTTTCTCTACAACTTTTACTTGAAATATTTTTTTTGTATTTCCTACCGTTATTAAGTTATTTAAAAAAAGGCATTTTTCAACCCTTTTTTTATTTTTTTTCATACCTTTCCCCTAATTTTAAATCAAAATTTATTTCATAATATCATTATTTAAGTATTAATGAACACATTTTTACTCATTGCGCCAAAACTGGTTGATCATGGTTTCATTAAACTTTTTACTGGACTAATACTTAGTTCAAAAAATAGGGATGTTGAGCATGTAACCTCAAAATGTGTGTTTTGTGGACTAATAAATAAAAGTCTTTAATAAAGTATATGGTTAGTCTTAGTCTTTGTTAATTCTCCGAACCATCAAAGAAACTGTTGCCAAAGATAGAGGCCGAATCCTCTTATCCTAATTGAAATAGTTGTAAGCTTAATTTTTCGGTTAAAATAAATTTAATATTCAATATTTCATAGCACGCAAATGTTCGCGGTTAAGCTTCATTGTATGCAAAAGTATGAATTGTACGTGAAGAAATGCGGGAACACTTATACTAAAATAATTGAACATTAATATTTTCTAAATTGAGCTAACTGGCCAGTTGTGTTCTATTTTTGAATAACTTTGTAAAATAACGAACGTACAGATAGTGTACAAATACACATGCATACATACACTACAGAAACATGAAGTTTTGCATTTCTAACTTTAATTTTTATATTGAGATTGAAATAAAATATTAGCCGTAAATCTCGTGTAAAATCCAAGTCGTTTTCGAATATATTGATTAAGTGGGTAGAAAATATTATCCTAGTAAATAGCTCCTGAAGAAAAGCTAATATTTCAGAGCAGAATCTCCGAGAAAAGTAATTTATGATTAAGTCCCGGCTGTTATAAATAAAGTATTAAATATAAATTGAGTGCTTGCCTAACAGGATTCATCGCTTTTTAAATGTGGTTTAATCCAATGCTTACCCTCAATATTGGGAAAATAAAAAGCTTAGTGGTTGTTAAAGGATATAAAATTGCTAGGATTTTTTAGTCCATTTGAAATGATCTACTTATACTTTATTTTAACAAAATAATTATATAATATTTGCCTTTCTTTCTAATGTTACTTTTAATTTAAAAATATCTTCTTTTCGTGTAGATCCGGACACTTCATGAAATATGCTTATTTGATAAAAAAAAGATCGAGCACATTGGGAGCACATTGGCCGTATCGGGCCGCATCGCAACGAAAAATGCTAACATATTAGAATAGGCTGCAGCGGAGTGGTGCGGGCCGAATCGCAATGCAAAAACACGCAACAATTTCCGTATTTCTCTCTAAACGGTCTCCTGAAAACAAAATCATATAGCACTTTGTGGCCTTGAACTAAAATTATTAATCGGCCTTCATCCATCATTACGTGATTTTATACTCAAACACGGAGGAACTCATAAACGCAATTTCCCTTGCCATATTTCGGGGCGCAGCGAGGTCGAGTCGGGCCGCATCGCATTCATCGAAATCCATCGCGCAAAAATCCACCCTACTGCTCCTCACCTTAGTGTGCAATAGATCAAAGTGTACTATAAGCCATTATAACTGAACTTGAGGTGCGCAATTGTCGATGACCCTAGATGTCGATTTCATCACAAAATGTTCATCTATGTGGAGCCTTATTGCGATAACTACCTCATAACGCGTGTTTATATTGCCAAGATTAAACTAACGCTAGCAGTATCATCTAAAATGTGCGAATGAGGGTATAATGTTGATTAAACGTAAATACTAATGGCACCGTAAAAGAGAATAGCTCTCGAATTAGCAAGCTCTAATAAAATCAAGGCAAGGACATCGGTGGCTTAATTCTGCTAAACACACAAAATATTTTTAAAATCGGTTCTTATATGACCAAATTCTAAGGTAAAAAACAAATAAAAATACAATCGGATTAATTGCCTTCTCCTTTGTGGAAAATCTATTGAAAATTAGATCTAACCGCTGAAAATAAAAAGGATAAAACATTTATAATATCAGAACCGTATTTTGTAAATATTTCACATACATATTAAACAGAATCATCGATCACACTGTTTATGAAGAACATTTCTAGCTACATTACACCTCGATTTCCACTAAATACGACTTCAAGGTGTCCAATTCAGACACATACTAATATTATAAATGCAAAAATCTGTCTGCCGAAAATTAGCAAGGATATAATTGAGGATCTGGGGTCAAACATGAGCTATTTTTTTAAATCTACTTATACAGACCTGAAATAGGGGGTGAAGGTACGTAAGAAAAACAATGTGGACGATACCTTGATCTAGTTGATGGTGAAACTGTGTGGGTCGACTTATATTTGATATGCTTGAAGTTACTTATAAAATCAATGTATGGTGAAACATTTATGTATGATCTATTTATTTACATACATATATTCACGCCAGATCCCTTACGGGGTGGGAAGAGAGAACCAAGTGCCATACATCACGATTCTTGCAGACTTGTCTCGCTTAATCTACATTCATTACTCTTTTCATAAAAACACGCCGGATTGAAGACTCTTGAAACAACTTTCGGACAGTACTCAATCAATCAGATAATAGTACGTCAGTTTTGGTCTTCTCCGATAGCTAAATCCTTCCACATCCGCATTGTATATCTGATTTGTTAATCTTCATCTACCATTTTTCTACATGTCTGAACCAACGGAGCATGAATTTTCTCATCTTTACACCGACACTTTCTGTCAGGCCTAACCTCTCTCTCGCTTCAATATAACGAACCCAGACCGTGAGTCTTTACTTATTAATTTATTTATATTTATCTATAAAAAATTTACATAGCTTAAACTTAACGCCCAAGGGAATTCTATCCTAACTAGCCTCATGTAGCCTATACATGTATCGCCTCTAATTAATATATTTTATAATTTTTGTCGTCGGAACTTGGTGAAACTCAATTTATAGTTATGTAAATACACTTGTACTGTTTTGTGAAACAGTAAAAGTTTATTTAATTGTTCTTGTTATTATAACTTTATTTTTGGAAGAGTTTTGTACATTATAATATTTTACCCGAGTTTGTATTACAGTCTAGCCTATTTCTACCTCAACGCTGTCAATGCTTTTCATTTTTGTCTTCCGATTTAGCTAATGCATCCCGCTATATGGGTAGAATGCGCCATAAACATATTTGGTGTCTATGGGCAATGGTTTCACTTTCCATCAAGAGAGTCATCTGTTTGCTTACTAGTTTATTTCTTTTTTATGGAAGAGGAGGCAAACAATCAGAAGGTGCACCTGATATTAAGTGATCACCGTCGCCCATGGACATCCGCAATACCAAAGGTCTTGCAGTTGCGTTGCCGACCTTTTAAAAATAAGTAAGCTCTTTTTTTGAAGCTCCTCAAGTCGTATCCGTTCGGAAAAACTCCTGCTGGTAATTGATTCCTCAAAAGAGTGCGAGGCAAAAAGTGTCGGGAGAACTGCACGGTTGAGGATTTCCAGACATCGATCTTATAATATAAAAAAGAGTGAAAGAACAAGCAGCCTTACTATTTTAAAAACATATTTATTTTTTCATTCTCAATGGTAAGATCTAATTTTCAACATACTTTCCAAAAAGGAAAATGCAATTGATTCGGTTATGTGTTTTATTTATGTTTGTTACCTTAGAATTTAGTTATTTCAGAACCGATTTTGAAATTTTTTCTTGTGTAAAATGGCATATTTCTTAAGTAATTGAATTAAAATTTAGTAAAGATCTGATGCAGAGTTGCAGAGCTTTTTTATATCATAAGATATCAAACAAGCAGACGGGTCTCCTGATGGAAAGAGTCAACCATCACCTGTAGACACCATAGATATTAATGGTGCGTTGCTATCTTGTGGCGAGGTCTAATGCCATATGCATAAGTTTACCGGCTACCTTATCTTCCATCCGGTTTGGAGAAGAATAGGTCTTTGAAGAATAGGCCAATTGCCGTCCTGCCAGACAAGTCATAAAAGGCGCCCGATTGGCTATGCGAGTCACTACCATCGTGACTACTAAGCAGTAGAATTCTGAAATGTCTAGCCAGGGTCCGGTACCACCGCCTAACCTATTCCTGCCGCAATAGCGTCAGTGCTTGTCACTGTCATTTTCCGGTTTGGTGGGCAAGATAGCCGGAGATATTATTACTAAATAACTTAGCACTTTTTTACCTGACTGATTAAATGGAAGTAATGTGTTTAGGTCACCCGAACAAAGGTTACCCAAGTAGCACGTTAAGCTGTATATAGGCTACATTTAGGTTCATTTTTAAACTTAAAGCTGTATACTAAGCCGTACAAAGACTGTAGAAGCGCTTCTACAGCCGATATAACACCAAAAAGGGCCCCAAGTTATACAGCTTATTGCGTTATGTAGGCTGCACAATAGCTGTACAAGCTGTTATAGGCTGTACAAGGGCTGTTATTTGGTGTATAAAGAAACTACAACACTAAGGATACTCTCTTGTAACTGTCTTGTACAGCTAAGAGTTAAATAGGCTGCACAATAGCTGTACAAGCTGTTATAGGCTGTACAAAGGCTGTTATTCGGTGTATAAAGAAACTATAACACTAAATATACTCAATAAATATATATACTACAGCTAAACGTTCTTAATAGGTGTTTGAAAATGATAAAAAGTAACAATCTGTTTTTGATATTGTATAACATTAATTATATCACATATTGGTATCTGCAGACGCCATAATTAAAAATATATTAATAAACGATAAATTCTTGGACTTGGAGCAGTATGAAACGGTGTATTCAAAGTGCAAATTATAATTTATTGAGAAATTATATATAATTTCTCTCAAAATATTCACGCGCCAACGAAATAATCAAGATAACATAAATAAAATCATTGCAAAATACGGTAAGTGTTTGTGTTTAAGGTAAGATTATACAAGTATTTATGGTATAATATTGTATATAAAGGCATAATGATCATATTGTAAGTTGCTTGTCAAGATATAGCTTTAGCTATTGCTAAATATATCTTTTATTTAACAATATATTTCTTTAATTTTGTTTATAATACACAATAATGGCGACGCTTTGTTATACAGCCTAAAGTGTATTTGGAGGGTAATATACTGCAAATAGCTGTACTGAATCTCTTTTTATTCTATTATACCGCTATTGGCTTTTAATTACCGTCCAAATACACTTTAGGCTGTACTAAGTCCCTACATAAATCTATTATACTGTCATTGGCTTTTAATCACTTAACTTATGTTTAGAGATGCGTACAAAAACTGAAGAACCCGTACAAAAACTGAAGAACCCTAAATACAAAACATATATCACTTGATTTCACTATTGTAATGTATTGATGTCGGTCGTTTGACTTTACAACTAAACCAACTTATTGTTAACTATAACTTATGGGATATGTAATTCAATCATGTTTTACTTTATCTTTCAGGGAAATATGCCTTATAAAATAATAAAAACAATTGAGAGAAGCCCAAACCGTATTTGCATCGTATCCAGTTTGTGGGAGGATAAAGGTGAATTATAATGGCCAAGAAAACAAAATGATATAACTAAGTTGATCAAGAACGAAAAATCTAGCCCTTTAAAGATTGATCTATCACAAAAATATTTTTAAGAAGAATACGTTATTTCATGCTTGTGATTTACTATTATTAGTTCTTCAAAGAGAAACACATACTCTCTTGCCTGTAATTGTATCTAAGTATATAACATTTTTAAAATGATTGTAAGTATACATATATACGGGGTGTTGCAAAAGTGGTACAGTAAGCCGAAAGGGAGTGACTCAGGGGGTCATTCTTAACAACTTTTGTTTAACGACTTTTGGAAATTCGCGAAAAAAATATTGATTCTCCATAGAAATTTTGTTGGTCACGTGACTTTTCACAATGGAAAAACAAAATTGTTTTTCGCGAATTTTCACAAATCGTTGAACAAAAGTTGTTCAGAATGACCCTCTGAGTCACCCCCTTTCGGCTTACTATACCGCTTTTGTATCACTCCGTATAGTAGCAAGTTAAAAATAAAAATATATATATATTTTCTCAGTCTAATGATTTTTATTTCTCTTTTTAACTCTTTTTTATATATTCTTAGAAGAATAGACCAATTGCCTATCTGCCAGGCAGGTCGTAAAAGGCGACCGATGGGCAATGCGAGTCACTTCTATCGTGGTTACTTGGGGATAGAGTTCTGCATTGGCTCGACCGGGTCTGTTACCACCACCTTATCTATTCCTGCTGCAAAGCGTCAGTGCTAGTCACTGTCATGTTCCGGTTTGGAGGGCAAGGTGACCGGTAAACTTATGCGTGTGACATTAGACCTCGCCACAAGATAGCAACGCACCATTAACATTTTTGCTGCCTATAGACGATGGTTGACTCTTTCCATCAGGAGACCCATCTGCTTGTTTGCTGTCTTATGACATTAAAAAATTAAAATATTATAAACTACCAACCAAGTAACCTTAATGAAGAAGATAATCCTAAAAAATAATAAATCAGTTAACCTTTTTTTTTTTATCATAAGATAGCAAACAAGCAGATGGGTCTCCTGATGGAAAGAGTCAACCATCGCCTATAGACACCAAAGATGTTAATGGTGCGTTGCTATCTTGTGGCGAGGTCTAATGCCACATGCATAAGTTTACCGGCTACCTTACCCTCCAAACCGGAACACGACAGCGACAAGCACTGACGCTATTGCGGCAGGAATAGGTAAGGCGGTGGTACCAGACCCGGGCGAGACAATGCAGAACTCTACCACCTAGTAATCACTTTTTAAAGTTTTTGTTACGGAACCCTTTTTCTTGAACATTAATAAAAATGACGATTGTAGGTTACCTGATTTAGTAATTTTTCAGCTTTATCTTCATCACGATTACTTGGTTGGTAATTTATAATATTTAAATATTCCTTTTCAATCTTCCTCTTGATTTTTTCCACATGATATCAATGATGCAGATATAAAAACAGCAAGTAACAAAATCAGTAATACAGCCTTGACAGCTCAAGGCTGTATTACTGATTTTGTTACTACAGCTGTATATGCAGATTTTTTAACACCATTGGCTGCATAACAGTCTACAATTACGCCATAAATATTAGCTGTAGAACGGTGATTGCATCTCCCATTTTACAGAAATAAGCGTTGAGTGATACTATAATAACACTTAAAGCTGTAATAAAATCCCGTGCTAAACATAATACAGCTAATGTACAGCTTTAAGTATTAAAATAAGCCTAATGAGTTACAAAATACTTAAAGTTGTACAGTAGTGTATTAATATTCAGATATAACGCCTAAAGCTTACGCGAAACTCTAAGAAAGGCCTTGTACAGCATTAGGCTGTATAAAAACTCATAAAGGTCTTTTATACCGATAAAAGCATCTTTTTACACCATTGTACGGCTGCAATAGAACTTTAAGTAATATATGAGCTGCTTTATGGGTATTAAACATGCTTGATTGCTGCTTGGGTAATTCCCGAACGAAGGAACGAAGGTTGCGAGGAACGGTTAATTAACTTATAACGATTCAACGCGTAGGTCTGCTTACCCCAATGACCAAACTATTTAAATCATTTTTAATAACTTATCATGGTTAAATGCATTTAAAAAGTAATGAGTAGTTTGCTACAAGATGAAATTAAAGAATATATAGGTAATAGTTTTATTTAACACGTTTACGAGATCATAAAGGAATGTTGCAATAATTTGATGCAGTGTAATTGCATTTTCATTATAATACAGGGTCAATAAAATATTTATCTGTCTTAAACATAAAATTCACATTTTATTAAACAACTGTTTTATATTTTATTGATTAAGGCGTTATTTTGCGAAAAACCATAATTAAAAGGTAAAAATAATTAAATTTGCTAAGTAATACACTCGGGTTGAATAAAATAGCTCGTTTCTCCTGAAAATACGATAGATTCGAAGTGAAACTTGCGTTGAGCGCGTAAATGTGTGTTTTGGTGCTTGCTGCCGACATGGCTGAAAGTGTGGTGGATGTGGGTGGATACCTGTGCCTCTGGGATCTTTTTTATCTGGACTATCGTTAAGTTTTATCCATTTATTAAATCGGAGTCTTTCTTTTCGGTGGCAAGGCGGTGGTCACATAAAATAGTTCCCGGAGAATGGCAAATTTAATTAATTTCACTTTTCGATTATTTTATTCAAATAAACGAAATACCAGTCAGTTGTGGATGTTTATTACACTATATATTTTCCCCGCGTTGATTCTCGCTCTTCTTTGAAAAATAGATCAACTTTCTTACAGCTAGACATCTCGTCGTAAAGTAGGCTAATACATGACGCTAAAGTCATGACTGACTATCGTTGAAATCTATGACAGGTGATAGAGTCATGCAACTTTCAACAAGGTTTGTTATCACCGCTTATTACTGCCGCAATAACGTCGGCGCTTGTCACTGTCATGCTCCAGTTTAGAGGGTGGACCCGCCGTATGCGGAGGCGGAGGAGCCAAAGAACGACGGGACCAGCGGGAATATGTGGTGTAATATGGGATGAAAGGATGTGTGTTAAGTTGATAAGGACTCACCTGGTAATTTCACTGGTTGATTACACTTAGCGCAGCTTTCTACGCGTACACGTACGCGTTCTCGCGCGATGCGGTCATCCGACGGACTGGCGTATGAACTTGCGGTGTAGCTATTCAGCGACGCCATCTTCCCCAAGTGAGAGGAACATATGATGGATGCAGGAAGGAAAGAGACGGAGGAACGAATCTATGATTCCCGCGAACAAAGGGTAAGGTAGCCGGTAAACTTATGCATGTGGCATTTTAATCTCGCCACACGGATAGCAACGCACCATTAAAATATTTGGAGTTTTTAGGCCATAGTTATCTCTTTTCATCAGGAGAACTATCTGCTTGTTTGCTATTCTTTTGAATAAAGTTTAATCACAGTAACACTGAAGATAATCATCTTCGCATTTCCTGTACCACTGGAACTCTATATTTACTTTTACCAAATTAAAATGGGACTAATCGCCTCTGTGGTCTAGTGGTCCAGCGTTGGCGTTGACCACATGAGGTCCCGAGTTCGATTCCCGGGTCGGGCACATAAAAAAGTGTTTTTTCAGTTTTCTGATAAACACAAAGTTGCCCTGGATTGGAAAGTGCCCGGTTGGCGATAGGCTTGCCACCTATCACATTTGTGAGACCAAGTATCTTCGGCTAATCGTGGGTGCACTTGTTGTACCTCTGCCTACCCCTTCGGGGATACGGGCGTGAAGATACTTTTAAAATGGGACTAGCTGGAAGATATACCCTTTGAAATAAAAACAATTTTCCAAATCGGTTAAGATACGGATAAGTAAAAGATTTTTTGACGATTTAAGAACCTTTTCGGGAAGTGTTTGAAAAGAAAAAATAATATTGATGTTTAGATAAGCAACGGAATTGTCCCCCTGAACGATAGAAACTCGATTATGAATGCGATTACCAACTCGGCTCCCGGCTACAACGAGGCGAGTGAAAATTAAGTGAGTTTAAATTTTATTATTACAGATATCGTCTGTGAAGATAGCCCCGAGTCTTATTTAGAAAAAATTAGGACATTTTACGAAAGAAATGAAGAAGCTCGACAAAAATTTTGCTTTATTCTCTGTCTTGAAATACCAATTATATTCATACGATTATTTTTTATGTTACATATTTTAAGCACTATAATCTTACTTCTAGATTAAAATATTAATTTAAAACGAAGTAAACTGACTACAATAAAATATTTTTTTTCTATGCAGTAAACAAACTGTTGGTATTCAATATTTTATCCCAAGATTAGTAGAATATTTTTATATCCTAAGTATTTATTTATCTTAATAAAATATTTTTTAAATTAAAAATATTTAACTTTTTAAGCTTTTAAAAATGTGATAATAATATTAAGAAGAGCATGTTTAAAATTATAATATTTCAAATATTTCTTATATTAAAGTTAGACTTGGTGTTAGGAACGAGACAAGGATTGTTCTCTAAGTTGGAACACACCTAATTATAATCAAAAATACTTATTTTAACATGGTTTTTATCTCCCGAGAAATTCATGGACAAACATATATACATACAAATAAACAAACACACATACAATTACGAAATTTAGCACACGCGCCTGGACCCCTAAATAGACCATAATACTCAAATTTTATTCAATTCCAACAATATGGTATGGTAGAGTTTTTCATTGTCTCGCCCAGGTCTGGTACCACCGCCTTACCTATTCCTGCCGCAATAGCGTCAGTGCTTGTCGCTGTCGTGTTCCGGTTTGGAGGGTAAGGTAACCGGTAAACTTATGCATGTGGCATTAGACCTCGCCACAAGATAGCAACGCACCATTAACATCTTTGGTGTCTATAGGCGATGGTTGAATGTTTCCATCAGGAGACCCATCTGCTTGTTTGCTATCTTATAATATAAAAAAAATATTACATACATGTCAAAATGATCCCCTGAGTTTTTTTATCGATTGAAAAAATAAATTTCATACAGGATTTGTTAAAAGCGTGGCATCTTCAGTTAGTTAGTTGTTAAGCATTATGCTCGAGTTTTCCACATTAACCAACAGACTTCTGAATGTTTCGCCCGGAAGTTTGCTCTTAGCTTGTTTTCTTAAGGAATGTTTAAGATTTCTTAAAGCTACAACTTTGTTGAAAATGCATTATGAAATCCTTCAGAAATATAATTATATGACACCCATACAGAATTACACAGCCGGGTACACATTATGCACCGACCACACAGCCTATAGACGGCTAATGTTTGATTTTCCATATTGAATGCATTCTGGCAACTAGCTGAGATAAGACGAAGTGGGGTTGCAACGCTGTAATTGGCTAACTCAAGGCCACAGTGAAAGATAGTAATGTACAGAGCATCTGATTGGTCGACACTGATTACTCAATCACTACTCATTGGCGCGTGGACATTTACATCGGAACTATAAGTCAGATGTGTTGACACAAGTCATTCGTCTATTATCAGGTGTCTATGGGCTGTGTGGTCGGTGATATTGTGTTCGATAATATACGACAAGTAAGGGACGGTCTACCGAAAATCAAAACCATAGTTTTAGACCACGATTCTGAGATGCAAACCGTTGGACATTTGTGTGAGAAATTTTTGATTTTTTTACAATATTTTGAGCCATGTTTGTCCGAGCTCCTTTGAAGAATAGACCAATTGCCGTTCTGCGAGGCACGTCGTAAAAGGCCACCGATTGGCTTTGCGAGTTATTATCATCGTGACTATTAGATGGTAGAGTTCTGCATTGTCTCACCCGGGTTTGGTACCACCGCCTTACCAATTCCTGCCGCAATAGCGTCAGTGCTTGTCGCTGTCGTATTCCGGTTGGGAGGGTAAGGTAACCGGTTAACTTATGCATGTGACATTAGACCTCGCCACAAGATAGCAACGCACCATTAACACATTTGGTGTCTATAGGCGATGCTTGACTCTTTCTATCAGGAGACCCATCTGCTTGTTTGTTATCTTATGATATGAAAAAGCCTATATAAAATGAGAGACGAAGTCACATGCATCAGCTAGCATGTAGCGAATTACAATCAGCGCCGATACCGAACACTGCCGGGTAAATATTACGGGCTCGATAAAATCAATCATCACAATAAGCGGCCTGTTGTTTATTAACTTCATTGAAATTGTGTCTCTACTGCGACTTATGGGATTTAAGCGTTGATTTATGATGACTGCCTAGTTGGTAGAGTGGTAAGCGACCCTGACTACGCAATCGATGGGGCTCGGGTTCGATCCCCGACGGGAACAAGCATTTGTGTGATGAGCGTAAGTGTTTGTATTTAGTTTGATGTTTATTTTATTTTATTTTATTTTATTATGGAAAACCATCCGCTATAGTTAGCCGATTAGAATTATAAATTATTTTTTTTCAAAGCCAGTTACAGGTTTAAATATATTCCAGTATTTATATACGTATTTCTATGTATTAGTATCGTTGACTAACACCCATGACACGGGCAAATAATTTGCTTACTTTGGGGTTAGATCATTAAGTGTTATTTGATTTGTGAATATTTATTTATTGGAACGAAGTTCCTTATCGCGCGTTGTGAAAGGGGGCTGGACGGAAAAAATTCTTACAAAAAGTTTTCACGACACTTTTTGCTATAGTAAGGTATTGTAAGCTGTGCGGCGTGCGCATGTTTCTCTGTCTGTCTCTCTCTCTCTCTCTTACTCGCTCTCGCTCTTTCTCTCTCTCTTATAGAAAGCAAACCAGATATTTTCATTTCTATTCCGCATTGAACAGTGTGGTTTCGCGACGATTATTTTTGTTGAGTGTATACAGGTTTTTTGTAAATAATAATAAAAAGAACTTCGTTCCATCCGGGTGTCCCTTGACACCTCTCAAGTTTTTTATTATTTGCTTGGTTATCCTCAATAATCCGAGCCACTTTAAAAAAATAGAGTTTTTTTTCAATTAGCTCGTAATAAAAAACTATTAGCAAAACATATTACCACCGTCGAATACTTAATGAAACAGTTTTGCAGTGACTTGCTCCGGTATATTTTTTGATATCATAAGATAGCAAACAAGGAGATGGGTCTCCTGATGGGAAGAGTCAACTATCGCCTATAGACACTAAAGATGTTAATTGTGCGTTGTTATCTTGTGGTGAGATCTAATTCCACATGCATAAGTTTACCGGCTACTTTACCCTCCAAACCGGATCACGACAGTGACAAGCACTGACGCTATTGCGGCAGGAATAGGCAAGGCGGTGGTACCAGACCCGGGCGAGACAATACAGAACTCTACCACCTAGTAGCCACGATGGTAGTGACTTGCATAGCCAATCGGTCGCCTTTTACGACCTGTCTAGCCGAACGGCAGTTGGTCTATTCTTCAAAGGAGCCCGGAACCAACACGGGGAAAAGATATACTTTGATATCATAAGATAGCAAACAATCAGATGGGTCTCCTGATGGGAAGAGTCAACTATTGCCTATAGACACTAAAGGTGTTAATTGTGCGTTGTTATCTTTTGATGAGGTCTAATTCCACATGCATAAGTTTACCGGCTAATTTACCCTCCAAACCAGAACACGACAGTGACAAACACTGACGCTATTGCAGCACGAATAGGCAAGGCGTTGGTACCAGATCCGGGCGAAACAATGTAGAACTTTACCATCCAGTAGCCACGATGATAGTGACCTGCATAGCCAGTCGAACGCCTCTTACGACCAACCTGACAGAACTGCAGTTGGCCTATCCTTCCAATGAGCCCGGACCCACAGGAGATCGTACCATCTATAATACACTTTTTCCTGCCGTAATAGCGTCGTTGTTGGGACTTAAATTATGAAATAACATTACTATATGGATGGCGACGCTTAGCTAACGTATTTCATGTTGCGGTGATGATTGCCGATGATTGTCTCTTTTTATGAGGAGAGCCTCCTTAAAGCCCTTGTAAGGTAAATATTTGTTTACAATTGGCTTTTTGAATATTTTATTAAAATACTAGCGACCTGCCCTCGGTTTCACCCGCGTAGCTTTTGTTCCCGTGGGAATATCGGAAAGGGAACTAAAACCTTTCTCAAGAATCAATCTATTTATTAAAAAAACCGCATCAAAATCCGTTGCGTAGTTTTAAAGATTTAAGCATACATAGGGACAGACAGAGAAAGCGACTTTGTTTTATACTATGTAGTGATATTTTTTGAACTTAGTACTGAAGACGTTCCAAACAAACCCGAGCGCGTCTGACTTCACAATGTTAGTTTCTACTATTGCATGCAGTTGACATTATTTTAACTATTCATAAATATTGTTATTATCGTCAACATCACGGATTAAATAGATACGCCTTTCTAGACAATTTTAGTTTCGCAGCGTAACTTGCAATTATACAGAAATACAGAGTATACTTCTTACCAATGAAATAAAATCATTTCAGGGGTAATTTTTAAACCTTGTCATCTCATTCGGTACCATAAAACAGTACAGCATGGTTTATTTCTAAATTATCACAATATAATATAACTTACAAATGTATGAAATATTTGACAGTAATAGGAGCGTTTGCTAATATTCACGGCGAAACTTTTCCTCTCCAATGGCGTGTCTGTTAGTATTCATGTCGTCTGTGGTCAACATTTTAAACAAGTTTATTAAATACACATAAGTAGAAACTGTCAACCGTGTACTGCAGTGGATTTATTATATTTTAACACTGTAACATCACAAACAAAACGGCTGATCAACTTGTTTTTAAAATGTCAACTCGATGAACATTATGTTTTTTTTTTTGAGTTTTTCGTTCTCAACGGGACTTTTATAGTATTAATGATATTGCAAAAGAATCTAGACTTAAAAATCTTTGCAATGAGTACTCTTGAACAGTTGGCCACCAACTAAGTGCAGTAGGGTACACCCTTATACAAACATTGGCAACGTCCTTTCATTCAAATCCATTCAGTAGTTTTTGTGTGATTGAGTAACAAACATCCATCCAAACATCCAAGCTTTCGCATTTATAATTTTATATTTTTGTAATTAATTATTTGATTAAAAAAATAAGAATCTATTTCTCTCTTTTGGACACATTTTTTTGTGCCTTAATACAAAAGTGTTACTGTTTTTTATATACCATAGGTGAGAAAACAAGCAGATGGCTCTCCTGATGGCAAAACACAATAAACACCTATGGACATTAAAGATATTAAAGATGCATTGCTATCCATTTAGCGAGGATCCACTGCCACTTACACTTGTGACAGTGGATTCTATTTTTTTACCCCTTTTTTATTTTTTATTTTATTAACCCCTTTTTAATTTTATTAATTTACTCCCGTAATTAGAAAATGACAATGACAAGCATCGATGCTATTTCAGTAGGATTGCTTAAAGCGCTGAAATCAAAACCAAGCCAAACGTTGTAAAAACTCTACCACTTAATAATCAAGATGGTAGTAAAATATTTAGCTAATCATTCGCCTTTTACAAACTTTCTGATATAATGACAGATGGTAGACCATAAAAAACTCAGATTAACAAGGGTTCAATATTATTTTTAATTGTTGTAATTTTCTGAACCAACAAGATCAGAAGTCAGTAGTTTTACCTCGTGTTGGTTCCATCCCGTTTGAGCAATACATCAATTGGCGTTCTGCCAGGCAGGTTGTAAAAGGCGACCGATTACGTGACACTATCACCATGACTAATAGGCAATAGAGTTCCGCAAAGCCTTGCCTAAGTTTATGATAGAGAATTGTCATGTTCTGGTTTGGAAGGTAAAGTAGCCGGTAAATTTATGCATGTAGCATTAAAACCCCGCTACAAGGATAGCAATGCACCATTAACATCTTATATGTTTATAGACGATGGCATCATTGCATTTGCCATTTAATTATATGAAAAAAGGCTCTACGCTCTATTTTCGAATGAAAGTATCAAGACTTTTCCGGCGCGTCTATTATTCAGTTACAGAGTGGCGACCGATGGCTTGGTCATCTGAATATTCATGATATTAACGACGTCACCGTCTGCAGCCGTGTACGGTTTGACTGGTGAAGCATAAATTCCGAAAAGATTACTTCAGAAAATTGTACAAAATAACATATAAATTCTGTTACGCCTATATCGCGAAAAGATTGGCAGAGGTGAAATGCATCCGTGATGACCCGACAATAATAAGATCTATGACGCAACAATTGACCATTCTATAGATAAATGTACTCTGCGTTGGTCTGGACTCTGTAGAATAGACCCTCCGACATTCTGCCAGGAAGTTAGTAAGAGACGAACGATCGAATATGTGAGTCACTACCATCATAACTAGGAGGTGAAGTTCTGTATTATCTCATTCACGTTTGATACCACCTCCTTATCTATTCCTGCCGCGATATCGCCAGAGCTTGTCATTGTTTAATTTGGTTTGGAGGGTAAGGATGCCGGTAAGTGTATGCATTAGGAATTAAGACCTCTCTGCAAAGATAACAACGAACCATCAACATCTTTGGTGTCTATAGGCTATTGTTTTCTCTTCCCATCAGGAGAGCCATCTGTTTGCTATCTTGTGATATAAAACAAAAATAAAATAAAATTGGCATGTACTTAGTCTCAGGCCAGTAAAGCTTTCCAACAAAAAATATATGTCTTATTAAAATTAACTAACGAAGCTGTAATACAAATCCAAAATCTTTTGCGTCTTTTTTTATTGAAGGGAGGACAAACAAGCAGACGGTGCATCTGATGGTAAGTGATCACCGCCGCCCATGGATATCCGCAATATCAGAGGTCTTGCAATTGCATTGCCGTCCTTTTTTAAGAATGAGTAAGCTCTTTTTGAAGGTGCCCATGTCGCATTCTTTTTGAAACACTCCTGCCGATAATTGATTCCACAAAAAAATTGTTCAAAGCAAAAAGTGCCGAGAGAAATGCACAGTGGTGAATGACAGAGACCAGACATGGAGATGGTGAGGGTGGAACTTCAAATTTTGACGCAATGTCCGATGATGGAACTTAACGGCCGAAATTAATCCAAGTATATCTTCGGAACACTCCCGATGATAAATACGATAAAAGTGAACCAACATCTCTGCGCAATGCTAAAGAGTCAAACCGTTTCGAAATACCCTGCTCGTCAACGATTCGAACCGCTCTACGCTGTATGCGATCAAGAGGAAGAAGCTGGTATTGGGGAGCTCCGGCCCAGAGATGAGAACAGTACTCCATGTGAGGCCGAATCTGCGCCTTATAAAGTTGAAGGCGATGGGCCGGCAAAAAGTACTGTCTCGCTCTGCTGAGCACACCGAGCTTTTTAGAGGCTAATTTAGCCTTGCCTTCCAAATGACCGCGAAACTGAACGTAATTCGATATGTCGACTCCCAGGATTCCGACACTAGCTGAGGCTGTCAGGAGAGTATCCCCAAATTGAGGTGATACTCTCCTGATTTCATCAAATTTAGCAATTGCGTGATCAAAGATCCAATATATAAACTTTAACATTTATATTTGCAAAACAAACTGTTGTTGACAGCTGGGCAACATTAATCAAATATTAACTTCGTTTATCTATAATCCGTTACTGAAAAAATTAACTAAGCGTATTAACTTTACACTAGTTAACGTTACCGTTATCTGGTGATTAAAATTATAAAAATATGTTATTGTAGAATATTAGAGGCAAGATATAGCCGCCCAAATGCGTGTCGGTCACGCACAATTTAGGGTCACATCACTATAATGCGGACTAAGAAGGCTTTTATATAACACACATATAACCTTTTTTAAGACCAATGACAAGCATCTGCTTTTACTTATCCAAGTATATTTCGTGGCTTTGGCGACTTTTTTAAAAGACCTACTTACCTGTGATAATTTTCGTTTTAACTTCGTTATAGACACTACCTTAAATTTTACACACATCCAGAAAAAAACATTTTGCTGTTTTTTGATATCAATATAGCAAACAAGCAGATGGGTCTCCTGATGGAAAGAATCAACCATCGCCTATAGACACCAAAGATGTTAATGGTGCGTTGCTATCTTGTAGAGAGGTCTTATGCCACATGCATAAGTTTACCGGCTACCTTACCCTCCAAACCGGAACACAACAGCGACAAGCACTGACGCTATTGCGTCAGGAATAGGCAAGGCGGTGGTACTAGACCCGGGCGGGCAGAACTCTACCACCTAGTGAGTTTTATGAAGAAGAAATACTTCTTGATTTTAGTCTTAATCTAGTTCTAAACCTTAGTGGCTTTGATATAGAAGTCTTTGGATCCATGGATCGACAATAGGTCGAACAAAACTTACGAAGATATTTTTTAGAAATTACCGACAAAACTTGAAATCTCAGCAGCACCCTAATGCTGGTTACTGAGTGTTAACACCCGTCTGCCTTGGATAAACACGTAAGGCTCCTAAACACATATTGACCACGGTTCTCACAAGCAACAAATGACAGTCATTATAAGATCGCTAAAACTCACTAAGAAGATCGCCACTCATCTCACCAACTAACAAACTGGTGAATTGTAAACCAGGAGTATGATGATGACTGGACTGACATTTGGCTCAGTCTAAATACACCGCATTAGCTTTGATACAATAACATTTATTTAAATACTAGCAGACCCAGCACAGCTTTGCCCGTGAGTAAATTAACAAGTTGTCGATATAGTTTTTCATATAAACTTTCATCCTCTATTTAAAACATTTACCTAAGTCGTACCTCAAATCTATATATATAAAAGGCAAAAGTGGCTGACTGATATATCAACGCCTTACTTACAGACCAAACCCTTAGGGTTAGAAACTTGAAATTTCGCAGACGTATTTCTTTTATTATGTAGGCATCCACTAAGGAAGGATTTTTCAAAATTTAACCACGAAGGGGTGAAATAGGTGATAAAAGTTTGTATGAAACTTTTTATTTCTTGGACATATTTGCATGAATTTCCGTATGAATTGAGTACAAAAAAACAATGAATTACGTAGTTAAACGTTTTTCAAAATTCGATCTCTAAGAGGGAAAATAAGGGATACAAAAAGAAATTGTTAAAAAAGGTTATAAAGAAAAAGAAAAGAAAGAGAAAAAAAGAAGCTTATAAAGAAAGGTTAAAATAAGTTCTAAAGTAAATATGCGCGAGCAAAGCCGCGGGTAACAGCTAGTCTTAAATAATTCTATGTCAAAATTCATTAAAATCGGTTAAGTGGTTTTGCCATGACAGCGTAACAAACAAACAATCCCACTTACGTTTTTTTTTAAAAATTAGAATTTAATATAAAATGAAAAGGCAGGGAAAACCAGTATAGTACATTTTTCTTTAAAGGTTTGAACCAACACGATTATGAAAGATAATTTCTAAATAGACTCTCCAGTACGAGCCGCATATTATAATGGTCTATTTTAAATAAACTGTGTTTTCCCAGTCGCCTTTAATTCGGGTTAAAAAATTAAAAGTTCAACTTCCAATTTCCGTTCGATTTAGCTGCGCTTTTATTAGTCCTGCTCCAATTTTCTTTGCTCCTTCCATTTGTCTGTCGCTCCCGTGACATCAGTTTTTGATTTTTTCAATTAAACTTCATTTAATTGCTTTAGGATACTGTTTCTCAATAGTTTGTATATAGCTTAAAATCCATACTAATATTATAAATGGGAAAGTGTATGTGTGTGTTTGTTTGTTCGTCCGTCACTGCAAAACGGAGCGACGAATTGACGTGACTTTTTAAGTAAAGATAGTTGAAGGTATGGAGAGTGACATAGGCTACATTTTTGTCTTTCTAACCCCCCCCCCCCCCTTCCCTAAAATGAATTTAACGCGAGTAAAGCCGCGGGCAAAGGCTAGTAACAAATAATCGAGGGCACTTGGAATTTAACATTATAATAAAAAGTCTGTAATAAAAAGTGTAAATCTTCGTACACAGTATAATGTCGAGGTTGTTGGTATTGGCCTGATTGTCGCGCGGCGGTTAGTTGGGCCTACGAGTGGGAGGAGAAGTAGGAGGAGGACCTGAGAGAGGACCTGGAGACCTTACGAGACTTGGTGGTTTGACCGTGGTGGTTACGAGACAGGGGTGCTGGTATCACAGAGTGTGATACCGGCTTTGGCCCTGCCTGGGGGGTTATGGCCTTAGGGGCCTTTTTATGATAATTGTAATTTGTATTTCTCGGTACCGGTTGGGAATTGCTTCCTCAGCTGCGTTTGTGCGGGACCTTTGGGCATCCGCGATAATTCGCCGGATGACCTTGGGCACCGCAGTTGACGCAGCTCACTGGCGTCGCGGGCGTCGGGACGTCGGTTTGTCCACGTTTAGGGCGTGGACAATTCGCCGTAGCGTGGTGCATTTAACGCACCTGTGTCGGGCGTAGCAATTACGGGCAGAGTGCCTATAGATCTGGCAGTTATGGCACTGCCCAGACGCTCCGCGGTTACGCGGGGTCTCGATTTGGATGCCGGACGTCTCGCAGATGGTGTTCACATTAAACACCTTCTTACCCTCTGGGCTTAATTCTAGTACTACTAGAATTAAGTCGTAGGGCTCGCGGGACCTCGGATTGTACATCCGGTGTACGTCTAGCACGGCGGGGACTTGTGATTTAAGGTCGGCTTTAATTTTGTCTAGATGGAAATCCTTAGGTACTCTTATGGCGACGCGAAGATGCCTTTCACCGTCCAAGGCATAGGTGTGGTAACCTATTTTCCGTTTTACGCAGTATGGTGGTAAGACTACGGTGATCGTTGGAGGTGGGGATTTTAACTCGGATGCCTTCGCCTGTGGAGCGGGCGAGGGTGGAACTGATACGCTGCTCTTTCATCACAGCGGAGATCACAATCCACGACGCTTCGTCGCGGATTATTATGGGCGGGGGGACTTTCTCTCGCGGAGCCCCAGACTCGTCATCCGAGGCGTCGGCAACGGTCGGTTCGTCCGTCTGTACGAGGGTCGGCTTAGGGCTAGATTGCCCAGTCGCCTGCTTTTTAGCTGGCGTTGCCTGAGTGGCGGGAATGTTAATGGAGGATGCGCGCCTTTTTCGCTTGCGTCGGGTTACCTTCTTGAACCCGTCGCACCCTTCGTCCTCCGAACCCGAGCGATTTGCATCGGAGACATTGTCAGCTTCCTCGTAGCGGATGGCTAAGGTGGTCGGGGCGGGCTTTGCTTTCCTGCTCAGGAGGTCATTTAAGGCTTCCGGATTATTAGCCTTAAAGAAGGCCTCCAGCTCAGTGGCGTCCATGGTGGACGCCGGGGATAAAAAAGGCAGGGGTCTCCCTTGAAGAGGGGGTGTGTACCTATTTGTGTGTGAGTACTTAAGTGTGAGTAGTGTATTGCCACTCTACTTACGGGTTAACTGACGTCTGGGAAAAGGAAGAAGCACTTTACACAGGGCACCGTAATCAAAAACACTACGATCCAAGTGAGTACAAAAACAAAACAAATAACTGCACTTTAAACTATCACAAGGCGCGTAAGTGGTGGTCGAAATGCACACGATAAGAAAGGAATGTGTAAACAGCGTGTTGAAAGACACACCAAAATTGAAAGGCACGCCGTTCGAGTTTGCCAGAGCGGCCGACGGGGACGTCTGTTCGCTCCAACCAACGAAGGTGGTATGAAAAAAAAAGCCAACACTACCATTAGCTACCACCACCATTCGTCAGCTCAATTGTCTAACCATGACGGTTATCTCTATCTAATCACAATGATTATCATTTGTCTAACCACGATGGTTATCTCTATCTAAACACGATGGTTATCTCTCGTCTAACCACGAAGGTTACCTCCGTCTAATCACGACGGTCATCTCTTACTGACCATGTTGGTTATTTTTCACAAACCTCGATGGTCATCTCAAAATCATTCAGATCCCTATCACTCACATCATATGTCTTAACCATGATGGTTATCCTTCACAACTTCTAACCATGATAGTTAACACAAATTAATTAAGAATACTTACGCTAGTCCGAAATACTTTACCTGCATCTGGGTTGCCTTCTAGTTTGTAAAACAAAAAAAAAAAACAAAAACCGTACTTCCTCATAATCTCACCTTACCAGCCTGAAAATGAAACCACCACCAGGATAAGACAAACAAAACATCACAAAGGAACTAGCTACGAGCAAGGAAGAGAACACAACAAAACCACTTTATTTTAAAAGGGAAAAAGAAACAGCAAACGGCGAGCGGCGATCGCCGTTTGATTTCACACTGGCACAATTTTACAATCACCATGAAGAACTGGAGACCGTAGCTGATTCCCTCGGGCTCCACAACCTGGAGATGGTGAAGGCGCGAAAGTTTCAGAAGCTGCGACACCCAGCTTGCAGCCAGCTCAGCGAACCAAACCCGGGCAACACACGCGACACTGACACATTGACTTTTAGCCCTTAAAAGGGCTATTGCTGATGAAGACCCGATCATCGTGCTGTTACCAAGGAACTTATATATGATAACTGGAATTGTTACGGAGCAATGTTTGAAAAATAAAAATGTACTTTATTTCGTTACTTATAAAGTTGACATTTGTTTCTTACTTAACAGAGGGGAAAAACGTTCTGAGCAAGACAACGACATGAGTGGATGTTGTCCCTTTCTTACAATTGCCAGTGTTAAAATAAAACTGCTGATGGTAGATTTTATATATTCGGTAATCGTTAAATCCTTTTTATTCATATACGTCGATAAATAGATTAGCATAAAATGTATTGTAATTAACATAGTGAGTTCCAAAATGTGCTTATTTTAATTATTACGTAATTACTTATGCAATGCAAAAACTGTTTCTCAAATTAGTAGAATGATTTAGTAGTAATTTGCAAACTAAGCATGGCCGCACTTATATATGGTGATTGGCGCCTTATTTAGTAGAAAGAGACACACTCCACTCATGTCGTGGTACTCTTCGGAACGATTTTGAAGCGCGTGTAAGCATTCCGGGTAGAATATAACTTCCTTGGCTGTTACTAAAAGAACGCAACGGGGCAATCGTTAACACCGGGCGAACGATCTAGAAAGAGCGTTCGGACGTAACGAGACGAGTCATGCGCCTAACACCACCGCCGTGCAAGCGCAGACTGAAAGACCGCCGACCACTCCACGGAAAACGATGTGCTGGGCGCTGGGCGGAGAGAGCGCGCGCGCCCCCCGCAAAACGCGCCAGCTGTCACGTGGATGGACCATCAACCTTTTTTAGTGTAGGGCAAGCCGTTTCCAGTCAATATTTTTAACTAGCAATAATTATGCTTTGTTTCGCAATTTTGTAAACTTTTAGGTTTTCTCTTTCTTATTTTGACCGTTAGGAATTCAATTTTTGTATAAATATAAGACGAATTGACAAATAAAACACATTCGAATTTGTAACTCCGAAACCTAAACCGAGAGTTTTATTTAACCGAAACTTCGCCTAGTTCAGCTGTTGTTGAAGCCATCGCCGTGCCGACAGTCTTCCTGCATCGCCAGAAACCGGAGAAACCTTCTGATAACCACTTCTGGTAGTCAATTAGCTAGTGGCCGTCGTACTGCCGACGGCACCATCGCCGCCACAGTGGTGACCCCTATTGTACTATTGTACTACAAGTTATTTTACTTATACTATCTTAGCACTTTCTGTCGGTGAGTTTTGATAGTACTCTTTCAGCTTTATCTTTAGATCTTCGTCATCATATATTCAAATTAAAGTTAGTATGTACTTTTAGCAACAATACGGCTGAGCCAAAACTCGGTTGTCTCGTCAAAACTCTGCACCTGAGAGTTCCAGTTTCTACATTCAGGCTACATCATTAGATCAGCTATATGGTACCATAATATTGCAGAGTCACTGAACTTACACAAGTTTTAATACAAATGGACATCAGGAAGTCGTTTAAAAATGATTTACAATATTTAGAAAATATACAAATATTGTCAGATAAATAAAACCTGATAATCATCAAACAAGGATCTAGCAGCATCAGGTTAAGGTCACCACGTCATTGCAAGATCATTGAAGTAACAGAATACGAAATTTATTATCGACAAATCCCTTACAAATTACTTAATCTCTTTCATCAATTTGAAAAGAGCTGATGAGCTCGAAACGGCCGGACAGCTAATAGTCAAAAGCCATCTCACAAAATTGTGCTTTCATTAAAAAAACCGCAACCAAATCTAATCACTCGCCTGGCCGCTACGATGCCATGGACAGACATACACATATATAAAAACCACAACGAGAAACTTATAATACCCCTCGTTTTTGCTTTAAGGGTTAAAAATAAGACATTCCATGAGTCACTCATTAAAAGTGTGCTGCGTTGCATGCAAAAGCTTAACTAAAAATGCCTCACTAGTGCGATCAATTAAGATAACTTAGTAGCACTCAAACTACACATGCTTTGAAGTAATAATTTTTGTATTTATCTTTAATTTGAATTTACTGCATTTAGTTGCATACAAACATTACGCATGCAGATTAGTTGGCAGCTGGAATACATACAACTCAAAGAAAAACTCCGACGAGTTTCTGCAAGTAATTTCAAAGTTCGCGAGCATTTTAATGAGCTACAACTTACGTTACTTGAAGAAAGAAAAATAATGGCTGGTTACAATATTTGATTATTTTATTGCGTGTTTGCTGGTATTTAGATAAATTTAACGTATACTACTTTAATTTATAGAGTCAATCTATAAAGTTAATCTTTAATTGTAATGATTTTATTTCAAGCAAATCACAGGCGGTATTATTTTGGTGGTATTATTTTAACCGAATCAAAAAAGGAGGAATCGGTTTTTCAACTTGTATATATTTCGAAAATAAAGTATCTTAGTGAGAAAGGAAAATGTTGGATGAAACTGATGAACAACTTCGAGGCTTACACCAAACTCCTCCTCACCTCACCTTTCTCCAAAAGTGGAGGGAGGTAAAGAAGTCTAGGAATGGTTCGTCAGGTTCTACAATAAATAGAACTAAGGATAAGAATAATGACATTTTTACAAGCAGAAAAAATATTATGTTAAAACAATGGAGTATTTTATATAATTTATACTTTCCTTAGTCGGCACTTGGCGAAACTGCATCATATTGATTCTATAATATAAACACTTGTACTGTTTCACAAATGTAATTTAAATTTTATTTATTACACATCACTTTTAAACTTACAGCCAACCAGTTTCGCCTATTAAAGCATCATCAGGGCTTTCACATTAACTTTTTTTTTACATTACACTATTGTAAAACTTAAATATTATACATACACAAAGACTTTAACAACTTTTATTAAAATAATAACATAGGAGAACAAAAAATAATAATATATAATAATAATAATAACAAAAAAATTAAAATAATAACATAAAATAATAACATAAGATATAGGTATCTTAGCACTTGGTAAATAATACTAATGAATAAAAAAATGTTCATAACAACATAATATATTTTTTTAACAAAAAATTAAACAGATGAAAAGTTATGCGTGGTCATACATTAAAATCAATGAGTACAATCAATCATTCCTGGCTGTAGTAATCTTGGGGTTGGTTTTTTTTTTTCATTAAAGGAGACCACCATCCAATTTGTTCCAATTAACGACGAATTATCAAAATCGGACATCTCTGTAAAAAGTTATGCGTGACCTAAAGATAAAAAAATATATGCGTCAAATTGAGAACCTCCTCTGTTTTTTCGTCGGTTGAAAACCAAAGCCCTCACTCTCTCACCAACTCACTCATCTCATTAACTCACCCAAGCTCGGCTCACCTTGCACGTTCTACGTATTATTTTCAATGGCACTTTTCAGGCTTTATCACCACACTTGCTTGTACTTCCATAACTTGTAGCTCCCACATTTTGACAAATAAACAAATTCATTTCATTTCACGTATTCACTATCATAAAAGATAAAACTCATAACAATAAAACAAACGAGCCTAAACTCGACTCTTTTAGCAATTTATATGTTTAAGTTTTAATCGCACACCTCTGTCTCCGTCTTCGAAACCCATCAACACGTGTATAGAAATTACTCATTATAAGAAAACCAAACACGTCAAACTCGACAATCTTAGTACATTTAACCGTAATTTTTAATAGCACTCTTTAGGCTCTATCGTCAAATCTTCGCTATCATAAATAATAGAAGGAACTCGTAACATAATGAGCCCAAAGGTTGGTGATATCATTACATTGCAATGTCACCGAATTTATATAAGTTTGTCAAATTATAGCTCAATCGGATATATCAGGAAGTGGTTGAAAAATAGTTTGCAATATTTATAACATTCGTTATATTCGAATATTTCAAGTTAAATAAAAGCTTGTAAAAAATGCCTTCACGCCATTATTTCCAACAGAATAGCCAGATCAGCAACACAACCTACTAAAATTGTTTTTTATAATATACAAAGAAGAGCATAGTCAGTTTTACGCATTCATATGGAAATAACGGAAAAACAAGATAATTTACGTAACAAGCTCAATGCTACTATAACCGGTTTATCTCCAAATGTGATCAAAAAACAAATTTAATATAAGATTAAGCAGTAACATGAATATTGTAAACATGACAAGATATAAATAATGGCGTAGACGTAATCCAAAGTGATTCGGAGATGAGGAGATTTACCTCACAAGACATTGTCACTGAGGATTAAACAAATGTACATGTATGGTTAATGCATTCAGTTTGAGTTTATTATTACTACACGCGTTGAGCTTGAGTTGACGACATGTCTGAGGATTTGTGTTTTATATGCGTTTGTTTATATTACTGGATTGATAGGCATCTTTCTTTAAATTATAAGATAACAAACAAGCAGATGGCTCTTCTTACAGAATTATACAAACACCGCCTATAAACATAAACAACAATGTTATTGCATGCATTCCAATCTATGTAAAAGGGATCTAATATCACAACTTAGTTCATGTCAATCATATTTAAAATAATTTAATTTTATTCTTGAAATCAAAAATCAAAAGTATTTTATTCAAGAAAAACTTTTTACAAGTTGTATTGACGCGTCAAGATTTTTTTAAGCTATTCATATTACCGAATCGAAAACGCGGCTAGAGATTGGAAAAATCCAGCGGAAAAAGCTTTTCTCGTATGTTTTCTTCATGTGTCATTTTTTTTTGAAATAAGATGTTTAATTTGTAAATATGTTATTGTTACAATAATCATTAAAGATTACTCATATAAGGAGCAGTTAATGCCATGTTTTCTTGTCGTCTAGATATTCGGATATTTCATATTAATTCATTTTGCACAGTTTTGTATTAATACATTTTTGATAATTGGAAATATCTCTAATAGCATTAGGCAGCATCAGTAAAAGCGTATACTTTGCCCCATAAAAGAGTTGTTAATTCTGTGAAAACGGAATATATGCACAACAAGATTGTTTTTGTTACTTGTATTTATTCTTTTTTAATTAACCTAATATTTATACGTACATATATGTAAAAGAATTCCTGATTCCTTTAAGATATTTCGTATATCGCGCGTTTAACGACAGCGATTATACCTTGGCTTCAGATGGTGCCACCGTATGAACATAGATAATATTGTCTACAACTGGCTGACTATAAATCTACGTAGTAATAGTATTTTGACATTAAAATTGGTTAAGTCATAAGATAAATAAGTTTATTTTAATTGTTTAATTAAGAGCAACAAATAAACTTTAAATGTCGCTTCTTTGTGTTACAGAGCAACATATTATACCTTTGCTTTATTGTCGAAAATTCTAAGAAATCTAGAATAGAGCTGCATAGTCTTATATACATAAAAAAGGATCTTCACGCCAGTCTCTCTTAAAAGATAGTTAGATGTACAACCAACAACCTACGATTAGCTGAAGATACTCAATCCCACAATGATAGGTGGCAAGCCTATCGCCAACCGGGCACTTATCCAATTCCATGCAACGTTGTTTTTATCAGAAAACTGAAACAACACAGAATCGCCCGACCCCAAGAATCGAACTCGAGACCTCATGTGGTCAACACCGACACCAGACCACTAGACCACAGAGGCGATCATATAAAGTTTTCAAATATAAATTGTAAAACTACAATTAACATACTGATTTCTATGAATTTTTGTTTTTAAAGGATTTTTGATCTGACATTGTAAATTGCCCTCTTTGTTATACAAATATTGTATTTTCCCCCAAAAAATAATTCGATATGACATGGTATTAAGTACTATGAAAGTACCTAACTGAAATACACAAGGCGTGCATTGTCAACATCAGTAAGCTGTCTCATTTTTTTTACTGCGAATGCTACTAAATAAGTCTACTAGCCAACTGCTTGATATGTGATTTCCAATGCAGTTTTTTCCAATGCATTCCTAAAATACAGTGAAGTCCAAAAATATATCCTTTTTTATTAAGTTGATGTACAACTTTTCTTTTTTCAAAGTGTTTCTAAATCCTGCAATTGAATTTTACATATTATTGTTTCTTTCAGTGTTTTAAGCCTAAGAGACTATAATTTACTACGTATTTAATTACCTTTGTAACCAACACGTTTTTAGAAACTTAGTCAACTTCTGAGTCCGTTAATTTAATTTTATGTTTATGTCTGATCATCAAAGCATTATGTAGTAGCTTAAAATAATCATATATGTGTCTTTAGTTGTTTGATATTGACAAATAAATTGTTCTGATGAAAATAATTCATCTTATATAATATTTTTAAGCATTACCCAAGGCAATACAAAATGTGACTTAAGTCTTAGTAAAAAGTCTATTTTCAGTAATCTTGTCCCATACACACAAATTCCTTTAATATTCTCGTAGAGTGAAGTGCTAGTCGTCTCTCTGGAAGACGCTTCGTTTACAAACTAAAACATGCGTTGAAAACACAAACTGAGTATTGCCACTTTACTGCTGACATTGGGGAAAGTATGATAGACGCGGGTGGGCTATTACGCAGCTAAATTTTCAAATATTAGGTAAGTTCCTTCCATTTCTTACACTACTTTTTGTTTCTGCGGTATAACAGTAATCACAGATAATATATCGCAAAAAGTTTTTAAAGAGTTTCCTTAAATTTGTATTTAATAAAGGATTTCCGCAAAGTAACGCCTGAATGTATAACGTATCTTAAAATTAACGTTATTTCTCAAGCTAAAATCCATCAAACCGATTAAACTGCAAGTACTAAAGTAATGTTACTTTTTTACCAAATGAATACACATTCGAAAACTGTGAAAATTTCTCCCGTGTTGGTCCGAGTTCCTTTGAAGAATAGACAAACTGCCGTTCTGCTAAGCAGGTCGTAAAAGGCGACTGATTGGCTGGCGACTGAAAGGCACGATGGTAGTGATACGCATCACTACCATCGTGCCCACTAGATGGTAGAGTTCCGCAACGACTTGTTCCGGATATTTGGTACCATCGCCTTACGTATTCCTGCAGCAATAGCGGCAATACTGGTCATTGTCGTGTTCCGGTTTGGAGGGTAAGGTAGTCTTATGCACGTGGTATTGTCATCCCGCCACATGGATAGCACCGCACTATTTCCATCTTTGCTGTCTATAGGTGATGTTTTCTCTTATAATTAGGAGAGCCATTTTCTTATCTGTAAAAAGAAAAAGGCTTTTTATTAATTATTATGTAACATGCGACTTGTTTCGTGTGACCTAAATTCATTACCTATTTTACTTAGTTTGGTAAAAAAGTAGCGTTACTTTTTTGACACTTTGGTCATTTGAGTATTAGTTCCTATGTTACTTCTAGACAGTGTAACTTTGTAATCGTAAAAGAATTTATAAGATCGATCCAGTAGTTTTTGTAGTTTGTTCGTTAAAAATATGTGAGTGGTTACGCAAAAAGGGACCTGAAGGGATTGGAAACGGTTTTTTTTTTGATAAATTCTGATTCTATGGTCCTTCATCTTTGTTTTGTTCTAATCAAAATAATTTTAGGTGCCGTAGTTTTTTTTTAATGATTTTTTATGTAAGCCGAGGCAGTTTTGAAAATATTACACCTTATACACAGCGCACACTAGTTTCTTTTTCTAGCGCGCACATAAAGACAAGTAAAAGACGAATAAATAAGTCACCAATAATACAGCTATCGCAAACACGTGCTATTTCTCACTGACGAAGTCGCTCACTAACGACACTAACATAAAACACCCCGCGCCTCTCTCATTTCGACTCAACATTTTAAACGTGATTTACTCGAAATCAATTATTTTCCCTTGAGGTCCCTTTTTGCGTAACCACTCACATATATTAAAATACAAAAATGCAAATGCTTTTTTCTTTATAATATTAGGGATCAGTGTACTTATGCTGTTACTCGCAACTTAGTTGGCTTGATCCAGTCATTACTTTCTTTGATTGGGTCGGGTAAAAGAGTAGCCTATGTTAATTCTTCATATTCTAGCTTTCTAATGGTAATTTTTGTTAAGATCTGTCCAGTGTTTTGTGAGTTTATTCGATACAAACATACAAAAATACAATTTTTTTTCTCTTTATAATATTAATATAGACAAAAGACTCTAAAACATGTCAATAGAAAAACAGTATAAATGACGTCAAAGAGATTGTTAATATGTGCTAATGTCAAGCCTGCTTAATATTTCCAGTTGCAAGATGGCTGCTTGCATTCGAGAACAAAGTGGAGGTACTGTAATATTCCCTTTACACTGTGGCAAATGTATCGTGTAATTATAGCGATAATCTCGTGTGATTGGAGATTAAACCACGGCAGATGCTCCACGCGTGACATTGACATGGCTGTCAAGATTATAACGCTTGTCAAAGAATTGAACGGGATTTCGTGGCTTTAGATAGCGTGAGTGCTTTCAAAATAAACCTATCCTGAAAGAGATTTATTCACTGGCTACTAGCTTTCGCCCGCGGCTTCCTGTTTGCTTTATTTCACAGTATCCTAAGTTATAAATAAATAAATAAATATTCACGGGACAAATTACACTTACTGATCTAACCCCAAAGTAAGCAAATTATTTGCTTGTGTTATGGGTGTTAGTCAACGATACTAATACATAGAAATACATATATAAATACTAGAATATATTTAATAAACACCCAAACCCGGAAATACAAGCATTTATGCTCATCACACAAATGCTTGTCCCCGTCGGGGATCGAACCCGAGTCCCGTTGATTGCGTAGTCAGGGTCGCTAACCACTCGACCAACGGGGCGGTCAAGTTATTGAATAACAAGTTGGGGTGCTGCTTGTAGTAATAACCTTCTTCAACTCGAATGGACGCAGTGAATTTTACTTGAAGTTGCTTTCAATAAACCACTACAATTTCTAACTGATGATCTTCATTTAGACCTCGATGTTCTTAGAATACGATAGTTGTACACACTTGCACTTTTTTATATCATAAGATAGCTAATAAGCAGGTGGGTCTCCTGATGGAAAGAGTCAACCATCGCCTATAGACACTAAAGATGTTAACTATCTTGTGGCGAGGTCTAACGCCACATGCATAAGTTTACCGGCTACCTTACCCTCCAAACCGGAACACGACAGTGACCAGCACGGACGCTATTGCGGCAGGAATAGGTAAGGCGGTGGTACCAGACCCGGGCGAGCCGATGCAGAACTCTACCTCCTAGTAGTCACGATGGTAGTGACGCAAATAGCCACTCAGTCGCCTTTTACGACCTGCCCGGCAGAACGGCAGTTGGCCTATTCTTCAAAGGAGCCCGGGACCAACACGGGGAAAAACTTGTCCTTAGATTTCAGAAAAGTGCTATTTATATTATTATTCAATCTTACTTCTATGAGATCTAAAAAAAATTCAAATAGCCATTAAATAAAATAACCAAGATATTTTCTCGTAGATGTTATAATTATTTTGGACCACTTATTTAAAGCTCATCAAAAACTGTACTGTAATGAAAAAAGTAAAAAAAATATCTATAAGTTTTAATTATTTAGAAACTGAGGCAATCATTTAAAATTCATTGTTAGGATCAATTTCTTTCCTTTCGTTTATTCATTTCCACTCAACTCAAAAGTATTTTTTTACAACAGAGGATATCAAACTAAAATACATAGATCTCCTGATAGAAAGAGACGAGCATAGCCGTGTTGGTCCCGGCCTCCTTTGAAGATTAGGCCAACTGCCGTTCTGCCACGCAGGTCATAAAAGGCGACCGATTGGCTATCGAGTCACTACCATCGTGGCTACTAAGTGGTAGAGTTCTGCATTGTCTCGCCCGGGTCTGGTACCACCGCCTTACCTATTCCTGCCGCAATAGCGTCAGTGCTTGTCGCTGTCGCGTTCTGGTGTGGAGGGTAAGGTAGCCGGTAAACTTATGCATGTGGCATTAGACCTCGCCACGAGATAACAACGCACCATTAACATCTTTGGTGTCTATAGTCGATGGTTGACTCTTTCCGTCAGGAGACCCATCTGTTTGTTTGCTATCTTATGATATAAAAAAAGCCAATAGACGCCAAAGATGTTAATGGTCGGTTGCCGTGTGGCGGGATGGCAATGTCATATTGTTAAGTCTCAAGGATTTAAAACGTTATGATTTCGATATATTTGCGACGTTGTGATTGGTTATGGTATATGATATTATGACGTTGTCTTCTAGCGCTAGTTGGCGAACCAATCACGAAACAGCATGAAACGCTGGGAACCAATCACGAAACAGCAAAAATATCGAAATTATAACGTTATAAATCCTTGTAAAGTCTACCGGCTATCTTATGCTCCAAAACGGAACACGACGACGCCAAGCATCGACGCTATTGCGGCAGGAATAGCTAAGGTAGTGGTCACGTACGGGTGCGAGATGTTGCAGAACTCTTCCACCTAGTAGTCATGATGGTAGTGAAATGTTTATCTATCCATTCACCTTTTATAAATTGCCTGGCATAGCGGCGGTCTTTTCTTCAAAGGAGAGCTGGACCAATACGAGAGTATCCACGCTATAACATTGGATAAGGGAGCTAGAAGGGCACTTTTTTATATCATAAGATAGCAAACAAGCAGATGGGTCTCCTGATGGAAAGAGTCAACCATCGCCTATAGATACCAAAGGTGTTAATGGTGCGTTGCTATCTTGTGGCGAGGTTTATTGCCATATGCATAAGTTTACCGGCTACCTTACCCTCCAAACCGGAAAACGAGAGTGACAAGCACTGACGCTATTGCGGCAGGAATAGGCAAGGCGGTGGTACCAGACTCGGGCGAGACAATGCAGAACTCTACCACCTAGTGTAACGGAGGATAGGATTTGAAGTGAGCTCTTTTGAAATAATTGTTTTGTAAGAGTTTGCTTCAATTATTTCGAAACAGCTCACTTGTGACACAACAAAGACTCATCTGTATTATTTGCCTTAGCCAAAAGTATGCAATAATTATCAAAAAATATGATACACTATTAATACATTCAATTCTTCGCGAACAAATTTAAGTCACAAATATACAAAACCCTGAACCCTTTCTTCACGGTCGATAAAACATTCAAATTAATGCAAGGAACTGTACAAAAAATTAGTTACTCTAAGATATTTAATAATAAGGAAGATCCTCTTAAATATGGCGTCCATATAAATTAGGTATAATCCTTTTTTCAGGCAGCCATGAATATTAAAGACGGGCTAAAGGCTCTCCAGTCCGTACTCGACCTCTTTTTGTCTCACAAAAGCGGGATAACAGCGTATCGGACGTAGGAATTTTTAATTTAGCTTTTGTACTGTCGCAGATTGATCTCACAGGATCGTGTCTTCTGCTTTGTTTTGCTTTTGTGACGTCAACAACATTCTGGCCTGCTATGTATAAACAACTAAAGCATTTTAAAGTCTGATATACTCGTAATATTTTCGTGACTGTGTGAAGTTAATGGTGTTTCGTGAAGTTCGTGTCTTCAGTCTTCTAATACATTCTAATCTTTTGAACGCCAGGCCATAAATGCATTCCCGTACACTGTGCGCCAAGGCATAAAATATACAAAAATACCTACGAAAAAAATAGTGCTGACAAGAGTCGATGTATTGGTAACACTCGACGATTTGTTTTTGTTCTTTTTATAAGCTAAAATACGCAATAAATGACTACTTTTAATCTGTGATGTTTTATTTTATCTTATGCCATCTTCCACTCTTTGAAAACACGACATAAATAACATTACATAAATAAAAACAAACATTCAAAATAAAATAGTGGTAAACCACAACACTATTCTTCATGGTGATGTCGTCATTGTCACGACTGGACGACAATGGCGTAATTGACCATTCTTTTTCGCCTCTTCTTAAGAGATGTACCCGAGTCACTCGTAATGTTTCGATTTCGGAATCGATGTCTAGAAAGACATCGATTAACAACATATTATGTATCAGCGGAAACGTAGGCCAAGTTAAGCTAAGGAAAAGTTACAGTCATAAGACGTTTGTGCTGATGCTGCTAGATAATTTTGAGAACGAGAAAGAAAATTGTGCATTCTTCACTCTTCATCTCTTAAATTAAAAAGACATACATTTTTAATTGTAGTAACGTACAATTATGATAAAAAACTTAAATATTAATTTAGGCAAGGTGTAGGTGTTGTTTAAAAATACTTAGAGATTTCTCTTAGTATTTTTAAACAAATAACTGTATAATCTGAGAGTCCACGACTCCAAACCAGTTGATAGGTACCATCCTAGTTGAAAAGACTCCCAGACGATAAATATATCTTCACGCCAGGTCCCTTGCCGGGTAGGTAGTCCCAGATGATATATGATTTATAAACTAAGTATTAATAAAATGTAAACTTGGATCCTGGCGCCAACATCCTGGATTATAACAAGGTTAATACTAATTGGATTTAGAATCTAGAAACATATAAGTAGTTACTAGCATTATTAATTATAACGGGTCTAATTATGTAATCATCATAGAAAACAGGTTTGGAAAAATTGGTTCGAAAAGCGTAGTTCTAAATTTGAAATTAAATAAAAACAGTTTTATATTATATATATATATATATATATATATATATATATATATATATATATATATATATATATATATATATATATATATATATATATATATATATATATATATATATATATATATATATATATATATATATATATATATATATATATATATGTATATATATATGTATATGAAACTGTTATATATATATATATATATATATATATGCTTATGATGCGTAATTTGGTTCGCTTATCACTCGACCATAACGCAATTGAGTAAATTGCCCTTTTTAACATTTTTATAAGTCGTTTAAAAGATCTTATATTCTATGAACAAAATACCAAAAAGTTCTCCAATGATATGTTAATTCCAAACAAAAGCCACCGGTGTCAATATTAAAGCTATTCAAATTTACATCGTCGTGGCTGTAAACCTGGGAAAAATTGAAAAGTTTGTGTATGTCCGCAGTAGATAATTACGTCCTAAAAGTTCGAGAACACTTGAGTAAGTTCACTTGGCTTTAAAAGCTTGTTTTCTTGTCGTATCTTCAGTGTTAAGTGTAAAGTTAGAGAATTACGACATCGGAAGTTATGCTTGAGGGCTTACCAATACCTTATACGATTTCATTTTCAAAAGATATACTACAAAATATTCAATACTAGGTGTTCCCCGCGATTTCGTTTGCGTGACCCATACACATTACTTTATCGAATAAAAAAATAGTGTACTCGTATGTTATTCAGTTTCCCTGCGTATTGTTCTAGACCCCCCTTGAAGAATAGACTATCTGACGATCTGCCAGGCACTTCGTAAGAGGGGAGCGATTGACTTATGCGAGTTACTACTATCGTGGTTACTAGGTGATAGAGTTCCTATTTTCTCGCCCGGGTCTGGTTCCACCGTTTTACCTATTCCAACAGTAACAGCGTCGATGCTTGTTAGTGTCATATTCCAGTTCTGTAAATATATAAATTAAAAGCCCTAATTATGCAATAATAGGCGAAACCGGTTGGCTTAATTAAATTTAGTTAATGTCTTTGCGTGTGTATGTAATGTAATGTTTAAATAATATATAAATTAAAAGCCCTGATGATGATATAATCGGTGAAACCAGTTGGCCTTAAAATAAATGTGTTTTAGTTGTGAAACAGTGCGTCATTCGATTAACCAAATTGTAACGGGGCACGATACAATACGTTCGTGCTAAGACATGTTATTGCACCACTTTCTATCACGCAGCCATGCATGTGAATTATTACTACATAAGGTTAAGGAAAATCCCAGTAAAATTACAGTTTAATAAACACATTTATTAACAGATGTGTGACTGTCATTTATTCGACGTAATATTGGTGACCACCAACCAGTGAATACACAAAAAAGGAAAAATGAACAACCCACTGCTTACTTCATACATAAGCCCTTCAGCAGCAACGGCAAGTTCAGCAGGATCCATGGAAATCGTAGCTGTATCCACGACGACAAGAATACCGGAGAGAGATTATCCACGCTTTTGGTTCGCTTAACTAGAGGCCATCATCCTCTCTCAGAATAAACGTTATCTTATTACTATAGTAGATCGCTGTACATCATGGCCGGAAGCATTTTCAGTATCTGAAATAACGGCAGAAAAGGTAGCTGATACAGTCTACAAAGGACGGATCTTAAGATTTGGGTGTCTAGAAAAGATCACGACAGATCAAGGCTGTCAGTTTGAGTCCAATTTATTTCACTCTCTGGCAAGACTAATGGGAAGTGAAAAAATCCAAAGTGCACCCTATCACCCTTAATCCAACGGATTAGTTGAGAGATTTCACCGGAGCTTAAAAGCAGCGTTGATGGCTCGTGAAGCGGGAGTGAATTGGGTAGAAGAATTACCAGCAGTCCTACTAGGCTTGCAAGCCTACCCCCACGAGAGGACACAGGCTACAGCACAGCAGAGATGGTATATGGATCCACAATATGGCTACCCGGCGATATCTTTGAAACAACGCCACAAAACATAGATATTCACCAGAATGATTACGTTAAGCAACTTCGAGAAAACAGTTATCGCATAGACAAGATACCCAAGAGACGCGTAACAAACCCCCATATATTTATACACCCAGAGCTATTCAAATACGTATTTTTTAGTCGAGACAGACTAAAGAAGGCATTAACACCCCCTTATGAGGGACCCTTTAGAGTCGTCGAAAGAAATATTTCATCATACAGCGTGCAGAGAAACAAATCTGCATGTCTATAGATATACTCAAACCGGTCTTCATAGAAAAATCCGATAACGACACGTCCAATACGTCACGTATCAATATTAAACAAAATGAACAGATAAAACAAGTTAAGATGACGCGCTCAGGGTCAATTATAAAACCAACGACCCGTTTTTAACAGCATGCTTAAATTTCTTCGAAGGAGGCAGTGATGTAACGGGGCACGATACAACACGTTCGTGCTAAGATATGTTATCGCACCACATTCTATCACGCAGACATGTACGTGAATTATAACTATATAAGATTAAGGAAAATCCCAGTAAAATTACATTTTAATAAACACATTTATTAACCGATATGTGATTGTCATTTAATCGACATAATACAAATCAATACGATGCATTTTCACAAAGTGGCGATGATGGAAAGGTCAAATAGATAACGGTGTGCTCCTATATTCAGCCATTTAGCCATAATTAATCGGGTGCTATCGATTCACAATTAATTTTTAGATCTTTCTTCATTACTATTCTTTATAGACATCGAATTTAATGGTCCTTTTTCACTTAATAACTGACTCGGCAAATGTTTTAAAGCCATATAAATTATTATTATAGTATAAATTATTTACAATAAATCACAAAAATCTTTCTAGCCGTTTCGGAAGACTTCAACACGAGATTTTTATAAATTTACGAACTTAACTTCTTTAGATTTTTGCTTTCAACCATGATTTTTTTTTTAATTTTGAAAGAAAATTGGAAAAAGATTAAGTTAATGTATAATTAAGAAGTTGTCTTTTCTTTATTATAGGATAACAAAGAAGCAGATGGTAAAATATAACCATGCCAGTACACACCAAAAATGTTGTTGAACATTGCCATCTTTGTGGCGATGACGAAATTCTACATGAATAAAACATGGGTACGGAGGGAAATGTAATTGAGGCTTGAGGGAAAGTCATAGGTTCTAATCTTTTTTCTTGTTTTTAAAGTTTTTCAATGCAGTTGAGGTATTTAGCTACCTTACCCTCAGAATCGTAACACGAGAGTGACAACACTGATGCCATTACAGAAGAGAAGCTATATATTTAGTTTCATGATGTTAGTTACACGATTTTTTCGCCATTCACGAAATGCTTTGCAGTTATGGTCCATTGTTTTCCACGGGGAAAATTCTAGTACTAACTTAATTGTGTTCTAGAGGTTTTAAAGTAGTATTGGCAGAAGCATATATCGTGGTCTACCGATTAGGCTGTCCTGATTATTGCTGAAAAAGGAGTTGAAATATCTTGTAATGCTTTTTAAACAGAAAAATATATAGGGTGCACTCTGTAATTATAAAATGTTAGGGCATAGATTTAGTGTGCCAGTAGATCGAACGTTAAATAATTCGTTTTAGAAAGAAATTTAAATTTAGATTATAATTATTTGAAATATTATGGCAACATAGGATTAAAAAATATAGTGTGTAAGGCTCAGATTAACCCCTTGTTAATCTGAGGTGTAAGGTACACTAGATCCTAAGTTCACGGAATTCAGCAATGGTCAACCTCGGAAGCTATTCACGATTAAAACGGATTATAGGTCAAACTGACGTGAACGTAATATGAGGCGTATCGACGATTAAAAAGTCTCTCAAATTCGAAGAGAAGAATAAATGTTTAAAAATAAGACAAAGTTAAAGGATTCTTATTTATATTATTCTTAAAGTATTATATTTTTAAAACATTAACAAGAATCTTCCTAGCTATTTTTATTTCAGAAGAATATAAAGAAAATCTCCATTCAGCTCGGTTGAAATATGCACTGAACTATTTCTCTCGCTAAGGACGTGTTAAAAGTGGCTTGTTAGAGGAAAACGTAAGGCTACGGCGCTCCACAGAGATGTAACACGAAGTTTGACGAGTCATTAGCGTGCATTGTGAAAAATCCCGGCCAAAAGGAAGAGCCCGGTAATTAGACGTTTGACGGCGCCAGCCATGTTAATGGCCGACACGGGATATAACGCTACATACTATGTACAGTTTCTGTGAAATATAAGTTACAATGTAATCTAAAGTGGATAATTAATTTGCCATTTTTATAGTACTTTAATGACTGTTTGTTTTCCCCGTGTTGGTCCTGGGCTCCTTTGAAGAATAGACCAACTGCCGTTCTGCCAGGCTGTTCATAAAAGGCGACCGATTGTCTATACGAGTCACTACCATTGTGGCTATTAGGTGGTAGAATTCTGCATTGTCTCGCCCGAGTCTGGTACCACCGCCTTACCGATTCCTGCCTCTGTAGCGTCAGTGTTTGTAACTGTCGTGTTCCGGTTTGGAGGGTAAAGTAGCCGGTAAACTTATGCATGTGGCATTAGACCTCGCCACAGATAGCAACGCACCATTAACACCTTTGGTGTCTATAGGCGACGGTTGACTCTTTCCATCAGGAGACTCTAAGGAGATCTGCTTGTTTGCTATCTTATGACATAAAAAACTGAGATTCGCCCGATATTTAATTCTAATATAATATCTTTCGGAATATACAGGTTGACTGGTAAAAGACTGTGCATATTGAAAGACACAATAGGTGATACTCATATGTTACCAATAAAAATACCAATAATAAAAAGAGAATATTGCTTGGTTACATAGAAAACATTAACGAAATTAGTTTAGTAATATTCAAAAAACTTGATCAGCGCGGTAGCTCGCGTTTTGGCTGACACGTGTCGCGGCGGCAAATCGCAACCAACTTCGATATCTATGCGCGTACTATTTAATAATCTGTGGCGCGAGTGCCTGTACTAAACATTTTTATTGGATATTTAGGTCAAAGTTTAAGTACTTATTTTTGTTATATCATCGGTATCAGAATCGAGTAATGAATACCCTCATCCAGTATGCAGTCTTTTATCTGTAAATAAACCGGTTATAAATATACATTAATATACCTAATAAGGTATTGTCGCCTCTAGTGATGCAGCGTTGGCGTTGACCTCATGAGGTCCCGGGTTCGATTCCCGGGTCGGGCACAAAAAAAAAGTGTTTTTTCAGTTTTTGAGAAAAACAAAGTTGCACGGACTTGGGAAGTGCCCGGTTGGCGATAGGCTTGCCACCTATCACATTTGTGGGACCAAGTATCTTCGGCTAATCGTGGGTGCACTTGTTGTACATCTGCCAACCCCTTCGGGATATGGGCGTAAAGATATTTTTTTTTAATAAGGTATATTTATCACCGGTTTATTTATACACCATATATATATACCTGTGAATATATATATATATATATATATATATATATATATATATATATATATATATATATATTCACAGGTATATATATATATATATATATATATATATATATATATATATATATATATATATATATAGTCCGGTTAAACCCATATTCTTTTTCATTTAAACGTTTTACAAGTTATTTTGACACGTTGACATTTTTTAAGATACTACTCGATCGGTAATGTGGGCACGCACTGTGACGATTTAATGAAAGAAACTTACCGGGCTTGGATTTTTTGTATCTTTTTAATTTCCCACTACGTCTGTAGATAAGGATGTAACTGATTTTGCCCTGATTTTCGAAAATCGAGTTTTCAGCAGATCTACACGTTTTGAGGTCCTAGGAACCTTTTTCAACTATTTTCACAATGACGTCAGTATGTCTGTATGTATGTGTGTGTGTGTGTGCGCGCATGTGCGTGTGTGTGTGTAAACATCTCATAACTTTTGAACGGCTTGACCGATCGAAACGCAGTTGATGGCGTTCGGTTGAATTCCTCTCAACTTAAGTTTCCTGAAAATTTTAACCAAGTCAGCCCAAGAAAATTTGAGAAATTTTGATAAAACCTTAAAGCAAATGTTGGCGAAACAGTTTTTTTTAATATAACTTCCAAATTGATGTGCCGGTTGAGTACAAAATCAAATCAGCTCTATTCATTAAAAATTACGTCTAAAGCACAACTTACATCAAAATCGGTTTATCCGTTCGCGGGTAATCGTCGACAAAAAATTTAGAAAAAATAACTTCGGAATTTTTTAACCAATCATTTTTGGTATTCTACAATATTTTAGTACTAAAACACTACTTTGAATGCCATTTCAAAAATCAAAATCGAATGTAACTTTCAAAAGTTACAGCTTTTCAATTGTTAAAATTATGTTGTTTTTTTAGCAAACTCAATATTTTGAAGTAACTTTCAGGCTAATACACCGATTGAATTAAAAATCCTATAAGCTTTTTTCCTTAAAAAACTGCGTCAACTACCGTTTATCGGATCAAAATCGGTTAATTTGTTTGAGATTTATCAATGACGAATAATTTATTTTATTCGTTTATAATTTTTATTAAGTTTTTTTTTAACATTACTTCGAAACTTTTCAACCTATCGATTATGTACCTAAAGCAATATTTTTGATTTAAAAAATTGAGTTCAGTGCCATTCGAAAGATCAAAATCGATCATCGTTTCCAAAATATATAGATTTTTAGCGAGAAGTTTCAGGGATGGCCTACAAGGCCAACCGTTTACATATGTTTTTATATGAGATATTACACAATGTTTAATTTATACAAAACTATGCTACAATATTAATAGAAGACTTAAGTATATGAGGAGCAATGAATCCCATGCTTTTTTGTCGTCTAAATATTTAAATATTTTTCACACAATTTTGTTTTAATTGATACATTTTTAAATCTTTTAACTTGCTCATTCTGTGGAGACAAAATTCATGCGCGACAAAATTATTCTCCAGTTCACCACGATTCATTGGTTTGCCGGTTGGCGACATGAGTGGTGATCCCCAGTGCCGCATTTTACCGACCTGATAACGATTATAGACTTACTTTGAGTGATAACCGGGACCGACGACTTAACGTGCTTATCCGAGGAACGAAAGTGGTAACATACCTACAGAATTATTATTTTATTCCTTGTATTTAACAAGTGTACCACACAATTTGTCTAAAATGAGGAAACGTATTAAGTTTTCAAATATAACGGTAAATGTTTAGTTTTCATCCATATAAGACAACTGCTTATTTAAAATCCTACAAAATATCCTATTTTATCATTACAAAAAAATACACAGCTATTTCCAACCGACACGTTTTCACGAAAAAGAGAAAGAAATGTTCATAACGATGTTTTCTCCCAAAATTCGAACGAAATATTTTACATGTATTCAAAACACCCCTAGGCTGATGTTGTATACATAATTTCAGGTTATTGGTACAAAAAATATAAAAGGGCACAGCATGAACGCTATTCGATTTTAGACTGCCCAAATTCACTGAAAATATCAAAATATGTTATTGTTTTTGTTCTCTCGATGAAAATTCTGACAGATATGCAAAAAAAAACTGTAGCTACCGAGGTACGCACAACGATAAAACCTAAAAACGTAAGTTTTAATTAACCCTATTTTTAAGATCTATTTTTTTTCCTTTTGGTCTCTTTTCTTTTCCGCTATATCGTAAGCGTACCTGGTGGTATTATGTATCCATACGATGAGAGAAGCTTAAATGTATCTAAATAACTAATTACTGTGTTGGTTTAAGATCGCTTTGAACAAAAAATCACCTACCATTCTGCCGGGCAATTCGTAAAAAAGGGAACGATTGGACAAACATGTCGGTAACAACTTAGTGGTAGAGTTTTACAACGTGCTGGGTTTGGCACTATCGCCTTACTTATTTCTGCCGCAATATCATCTATCATCTAGTTTATCACTAACAGGAGCTTGTCGACAAACTTATACATGAGGCGCTACCATATTGCTACATGGATAGCAACGTCCCATTAACATATTGTCTATAGGCGATGGTTGTAACTTTTCATTTGGAAAACTATCTGTTTGTTTATTATTCCATGATATTATAATGAAAAAATCTGTAAATTGGTTAAACGTGTAGACCATCCTTGAAACTTTCCGCTAAGTTATTTTGAGCTCAAAGCAGTTAAAAATATACTAAAACACAGATCTTCATGTTAGATGTAAAATGTTGATTATGCTAATCTTATAAATGGAATCTGAACCCGTTTTGTGTCGCTGAAATTTTCATTTTGGGTACAAAATAGAATAGTCGAAAGACCTCGAAGTTATGTCCAAAACACTCCTTTTCTTTTTTTTCAAAGTTTCTGATCCGATTTGCAGCATGCAATGTAAATTTTCAAAGAGAAAAATTGATTTGGTTTAGGGAACAACTAGTATTCTGAAGTTTGAAGCTATTTCAATAAGTTTTTGAGTATTTTTTTTTAATTTCATACAGTCTAATGGACCGAATGAATTTAGTTTTTTAGATAATCTATAGTTTGTTAGAATCCAACCAAATCTTGCTAACCGCATTTCAATTAGTGAAGCCGTTTAAATGTTATGAGAGGTGATTGATACACATACGTATACACACACCATACATACACATAACCATACTGTCGTCATTGTAAATATAGTAAGAAACTTCTCAAGTCCTGAAAATGTTGATATCTGAAGAAAACTCAATGTATGTAGGAGACTTAAGGTTACAGCACACATATCAACTTGGAAAGAGATCGGCACCGTATCGCCTTTCGCCTCGCCGTCAACCAGGTGTCAACCCAATATTCACGTAACCAAAGCGTATCAGCAGCTCCTATAAGTCAACTCGGCTACGGCTAGGCAACACCGCGCTTACCGCTCGCCGACTGTTGGCTGACCTAAGTCAAGTCGCGGGAGGGGACAGGGGCAAGGGTGGATGAAGAGACGTGGGCTCGGGTACGGAGAGACGTAAACGCGGGGATGACGAGCCGTAAGCGCGGAAACTGCAAGTTGACCACGCACCCCATCGTGGTTCAGAAGCTGTTCTAAGGCGAGGCGATTACGTTACGATTCCGATTAGTGTGCGTTGCAGTAAAAAGTTTCATACAAACAATACTGAACGGCTCGAAACAATACGGTGATGAGCCCTTTCCGAGTTGATATGTGTGCTGTGACCCTAAATCTCCCATATGAAAAGTATGAGAAAATATAACTAAACTGAGAATTTCCTCGTTTTCAGGGAACACGTTTGAGAAATATCGAAATCGGCTGACGTTGTGTAAGTACTAACAGGTAAAGACAGAAAATAATAATTCTTTTAATTTACATTAGGTTTTACAGTAGGTCAAAAAATGAATAATGATATATTTATTTTTGTGTGTGCACTCACCCCGTGCTTAAGAAACTGGAAAAACCTTAAAAACAACAAAGGAAAATATCGACACGCGAGATTTGAACCTGCGACCATCTCCCTAAAGCCGGGACGATCTCCCACTGAGCTAGTGTCGACAGGCTCGAGGCGGCGAAATTCTTCTTTGCTATTTGATCGATTACGTCGATTGTACTGATCGCTAGCTATACATACGTATAACTAGTTAAATGAGTCTATCGTTACAGATGAAATTCACATTTATAATTTTGATCAGTACCTAATTTCGTATTTGTAATTATTTTTGTGTTATAGCACTCACCCCGTGCTTGGGAAACTGTAAAAACCTTAAAAATGTTGTTGTTTTTAAGGTTTTTCCAATAATAACATAAATAATTAATAGTTTAAACGCAGTCTCTTGAGTTGGTCTGGGTCCATTTTGAAAAATCGACCATCTGACATTCTACCAGGCAGTTCGTTAAATTAAAACGATTGGCTATATTTGTTACTACCATCGTGCTTATTTCATGGTAGATTTCCGCAATGTCCTACCCGGTTATTTGATACCACCGCCTTACCTATTCGAATATCTTGATCAGGGTTTCCGATCGGAAATCCTGATCCAGATATTTACTAAAATATGATAGTCTCCAAACAATAAAAAATGCAAATGTGTGCATATACGGTGGAAAAAACTATCATCACGTCTGGTTCCCTTGGTGGCGTAGGCAAAATAAAACAAACGTCTACGGACTTTCCATTTTCCCGCGATTCACCGGTTAGTCGATGGACGAGATAAGTGTTGATACTTATCGCCGCATTTACCGACATGTTAACGATAATAATAATGATTATATCGCTTAGCAAATTACACAAACTTATCTCAATCCCAAAGGGAAAATTATTTGCTTATGTTATGGGTGTCAGTCACCGATACTAATACATATAAATACATATATAAATACTGTAATATACATAATATAAACACCCAAACCCAGAAACACAACGATCTATGCTCATCACTGAAATGTTTGTCCCTGTCGGGAACCGAACTCGAACCCCATCGATTCGTAGTTAGATTCGCTAACCACTCGATTAACGGGGCGGTAAAGTGGTATCGACATTTTTGGCGGTAGCCGGGACCGACAGCTTTACGTGCTCATCCGATGCAAGGGAGTGGTAATATACCATTCACCAGACTCCGAGCTGCTACTGAGATTTTCGCAAAACGTCGAAAAAATGTCACTACCACTTATGCCCGGCCCGCGAATCGAACCCAGGACCTCATGATCTGAACCGAATAGACTACGGGACTACGATAACTTAGACTACGGGACAGTCAAGCATACGATGGAGTTATACCCGAACTTACATCACCATCAGCCCCAAACTGTATCCGGTTATGATGAATGCACATTTTCTAGTTGGATTCAACATTATATGCTCTGATGTCACTTATCCAAATGCGAATCCAAACTTAGTTCCAAAATTCGGTCCAATAATGGGGTGCAATATAATTGGCCCACTGCGTCATAGGTGTAGTTATAAGATCGTTTTGATCTCGTCTTCCGTGCTTGGCACTTCACGTCGAGTTCTGATAGATGCAAACTACATAAAACACATAAATATCCGAAGTAGCAACCTCCTCCTTTTTCAAAAATCGGGTGAAAATGAATATCATTTTCTGTAATTGAAATTTCAAATTAATTCTTGATGCGGACAAAATTTGCATAGTAATTGCAGACGCAGATTCAATAGTACTCAAAGATTTCTCCAATATCAGCTGCATCAAATGAGATTCTAATCCTTGTCGTATTCATGTTACAAAGCAATATGCCGTTTGTGTTGTGTTGCCATATTTTGGGAATATATAACTAACAGTTTATAAAATTAAGAAACTGAATGAACATATCGTCGTATGACATAAACGTAGTTATAATTTTGAGACGGAAGCATTTCAGTGAGTTTTCCTGTCCGTGTTTTTGTTTCGTTATGTTGGTTTTTTTAACGTCATGTTTCTGAAAATACTCGGGTTATCAAGTTTACTATTAAAATCTATTGAGTAGCTTAGAAGGTATAAGATATTAAAGAATATTACACTCATATAAGATACGCTCGAAAAATATGACCCTTTAAATTAAATTAAATTAAATTTCTTTATTTGCCTGAAATAGGGTAACAAGATCTCTTAACTTATATTAGTGAACAAGCCAATTTCGCTATAGATAGCATGCAAATTTGTTGTTTTAAAATATTAATTTATACTTAAAATTAAATATTTATTTTTCCTATTAAATAATACCATCTCATACATAATAATCTATATTTATACATAAAAGTCTTTCTATATCAATTGTCTTTTCAAGCCATTACATTTTTTTCTAAATTGTATTAAGCTAAATACTAATTAAACTAAACAAAGAGTAAACTGACTTCTAATGCTCATTGTCTATATATTTTAATATAATAAAATAATGTATATCAAAAATTTCAATTAATTAAATAGGTGCACTTAAGCCCGGTCACTTACAATTTAAAAGATATATAATCATTTTAAAGTATTGAAATCCTAAATTAAATAAAAAAATAAACTATTCCAAGTATGTCAATTTAAAATGTCAAATAAAATCAATTCCAAGTCAACTATATAATATTAAAATAAATTAAAATGTCAGAATATAAAATAATTTTCATCAATAATAATTATATCAGTCAATATTATGTTAAATAATCAAAAATTAAAATGAAATTAAAAAATGGCAGTATATGGAAATAACTATCTGACACAAGTTTAAATTAATATCAAGTTCCCTAAATATAGATTATTAATATTAATAGTTATCTAAAATCAAAAAATTCATTTAAAGAATAGAAATTTTTTTCTAGTAGCCATTTTTTTAATCTGCTATGTTGAATTTTGCCTGGTAGTTCCCGTATTTCTTTGGGTATCTTATTGTATACTTTAATGGTATTTACATAGCAATTTTTTTGGAACATTTGAGATTTGCAATGAGGCATCATTATTCTCGTGGGATCTCTGTACCCTAATTTAGATTTTTCTTTAGCAATTTCAAATAAATCTAAATGTTTATTAACAAAACTAACAGCTTCTAAAATATACACACATGTTAAAGTTAATAATTTTTTTTTAAATAGTAGTCTACAGCTATCTAGGGGGGTTACATTGAAAATGGCCCTTATGCATTTTTTTGTGTTAAAAACACCCTCTCCCAGTTAGGTAAGTTTATCCATAAAATTAGACCATATCGTAATATTGATGCCACATATGCGTGATAAGCAGATATGGCAGCATTCTTTCCAATATTTCGTCTTATCCTACGTATCACATATACATATTTATTTAATTTATACTTTCCATCGTCGGCACTTGGTGAAACTCCGTCATAATTATTGTTTTAAATTTTACACTTGTACTGTTTCACAATTCACTAATTATATATAATATATACTTTTTTTTTAAATAAATTTTTTTTTAAATTTTTAATTTTTTTTTTTAAATAAAAAAGTATATATTATATATAATTAGTGAATTGTGAAACAGTACAAGTGTAAAATTTAAAACAATAAATATTTATTTAATTTCTGACATAAGTTGTACGTATGGGCCTTCCAATTACAGTGATGATCAATATAAATACCCAGGAACTTGATTTCTTCTGTTTCCTCAATATCGTGATTATTATATTTAAGTTTTATTATTTGAGGAATAGTATTAAAATGTCTGAATTTACTATATTTGCCTGAAAATTGTTTGCGGCGAGCCACTCAAATACTAAATTAATTGACATATTTATTTCAGATTGGAGTTGATCATTTCTGTTGCTGGTTACAATAAGTGAGATATCATCAGCAAAGAATGTTGCAGATTATTTGGTAGATCATTTATTCCAAGTAAAAATAATAATGGACCTAATACACTACCTTGTGGCACTCCGTTTTGATTACGTACGCACGCGGAATTGTATGTTAAAGTCTTGTTCATCGGTGAGCTAAGATATCTCAACATGTTGTTTACGATTGGTAAGATAACTTCTTATCCAACCAAGTGCGACACCTCTAATACCATATTTCTCGCATTTATTCAGCAGTATATTATGATTGACACAGTCAAATGCTTTCGACATATCAAAAAATATAACTGCTACCTTATTTTTCTTATTAATATTTTCTGTGATTGATTTTATTAGAGAAAAAGCTGCTAAAGTAGTTGATTTGTTTTTCTGAAACCCGAATTGTTCCTTACCAAGAATGTTATATTTCTGAATAAATTTTATCAACCTATTATACATAACTATATATAAAAATTGGCCTATAGTTGTGCATATCATCACGACTGCCTTTTTTAAATAGTGTTCTTACCACAGAAGTTTTAAGTTTTTCTGGAAATACTCCTTGTATGAACGATTGATTTACTAACCATGTTAGTATAGGAGAGAGTATATCAGATACACTTTTAATAACTTGTGTAGATATGGAGTCGTATCCTACTGATTAAGTATTATTCAGAGATTTTATAATTTGTATTATCTCTAATTCCGTGGTCGGAGTCAGGTATATGGTGTTAATATTTTTTATTATTTTTGTAATTACTGAAATATTCGTATTTGTTTGCATTTGTGTACCTATATTAACGAAATAATTATTAAATTCATTTGCTATTTGATATGGTTCTCTTATTATATTACCATCTTTTTTAATCTTATTAATATGATAATGATCTTCCGTAGGTTTTGTTTCATCTTTAATAACATTCCATAGTGCGCGACACTTATTTTTGGCAGTCTGGATATATTTTTGGCAGCTATTTTGTTTTGAGAAAGTTATACAGTTTTTTAATATCTTAGAATATTGTATATATTGGATTTTGTTTTCAACAGACCTATTTTTGTAATATTTGTACCGCAATTTTCTTTTATATTTACAAGACAATTTAATCCCTTTAGTAATCCATTTTAAAGGATGCTTATTTTTTGTTACTTTTATTTTTTGTATTGGAAAACAGAGATTATAAAATAGACAAAGTGTATTATGAAACTCATTAAAACTCTCATTTAGGTCTTTTTTATTCATAACTTCGTGTCCCTGCCCTCGAGTCGAATCTACAGCCATGGTAATTTAAATAATGTAGCCGCTTATGTGTTTGCGTACATGTGTTAACCAATCTTTTTTACTAAGGTTATACTTTAAAATATAATTTAAAATTATTAAGTTGATCCAAGAAATCTTGTCTTCTATATTCATGGGTGATCAAAAAAGGATTTTGTTATTTAACATTAAATGACAAAAAAAAATTGTATTCGTTTCTTCAAAATCCGAATTCTCCTTAAGTTCTGAACCGACCGTTTTGAAACTCATCTACTTATTTCTTGCACTTGTAAGTAGTTTTTAGGCATATTATTATTAATTTACAATCACAGAACAAATATTTACAATCAAAAGTGTGTCTGTCGGACCGGTAAACATTTTTAAAAGAGCATTTTTACAGCAGCATCGTGCTGCAAGCTTGATCGTTTTAGGAAAAAAAAAGAAATATGAAAATTAAAAGAATTTATACACCTATCAGTAAATTAGGATATGAGAAAAGATATGTTTTATTACGAAATTTTAATAACTAATGAAGATTTCGTTAGTTCAAAGACAATGGCAAAATGGCAAAAAAAATAGGAATCAGTGTAGTGGTGCAACACGTAGTGGTGTAGACACCAAAAGTGTTAATGGTGCGTTGCTATCTTGTGGCGAGGTCTAATGTCACATGCATAAGTTTACCGGCTACCTCACCCTCCAAACCGGAACACGACAGCGACAAGCACTAACGCTGTTGCGGCAGGAATAGACAAGGCGGTGGTAACAGACCCGGGCGAGACAATGCAGAACTCTACCACCTAGTAGCCCCGATGTTAGTGACTCGTGTAGCCAATCGGTCGCCTTTTACGACCTGCCTGGCAGAACGGCAGTTGGTCTATTCTTCAAAGGAGCCCGGAACCAACACGGGGAGGACTAATTATTATTCGGTTTGGCGGGTAATGTAGCCGGTAAACTGATGCCACACGGGTAACAATGCACCATTTACATACTTGGTGTCTATATGTGATGGTTTTTCTCTCCATCAGAAGAGCCACTTGCTTGTTTGCTCTTTAAATATATAAAAAAATGATTACTGAAATGATAGAAACAAGTAACATAGTGCTATTCTACTGCATCTAGTAGTTATCGTAAGGCTTTTTCATGTGATTTTACGATGTTAGGCCCCGGTTTATCTATTGCCTACTTCTTTCAATTATATATGAATCACTCTTAAATGAACCTGGAGAAAAACCTTTCATCCATTAATGCTTTTGCATTTGGAGAGTGCAGTAAAAGTAGTTTTAGTTTTATAAATAAATTATTCAGAGTTGATTATTTTCGTTCCACATCCCACAGAAGAGAACGCGAAACAACGTTATTTTAGATAGAGATTTTGATTAATAAAGGTATTAAAGTGGCCATTAAAACAAGGGGAAGGTGAAAAATTTAAAAAGTTTCCAATTGAGTGAGAGGACCCCACTTAATTGTGTTTACGACTGAATCAGAAACTTTTTCTATCAAAAGTTACGCCACTTTACGTTTACAAAAGTATTTAATTTCCCGCTAAATGTTACGAAGCACTGAACTGAGCTGGGCATAATCTTTAATTTCTACTCTGGCAACACTAAAGCTATAAAATGTCCGAGAAAATTTTAATTAATGTACAGCCAAGAAAGGATATGAAAAATGAAAAAATAATAATTTGCTAAAATATGGGTGGTAAAAGTTATTAAAATTAATCAAACGTACAAGCACATTCTCACCATGACATAATATGCAAATATTTAAAAATTATCATATTATATTCTATTTAGTTTATGGTTTTAAATATTGCCTTTTTATTACATACTTATCCATATTATTTACATTCAAATATTGAGATATATTTAATTACCCAAGAAACTCGTTAATTTACACACAGCATATTTTTTGATTTCATAATTTTTTAAATACGCTTTATATTCTGTATACTAAAGGTTGCTCTAAACTAAATGCGTTTTATTTCATTCAAAAAACTAGTGCTATTAGGCCAGCAATGAAATTGTAATCCAGCCAAATACAATCTAGTACTACGCTGACGCACAAAATGGTATCATAAACGATAACAAACCATGGGTTACGAAACCTGCACTTAACGCTAGTAAACCAATTTTAGGTTACTTTTAAAGGTCCGACCAAATCATAGGCTTTTCAGAATCGATAATATGTTCGATTTATGTAATAAAAAATTGTTTATGAATTTCATTTTTATCCGATACAAAAAACAAAACGAATGGATATCATTTTAATTACACAAAATTCGAACTAAAATATTTTAGTGCCTTCAACCACATTAAAATAATCTGGAAAAAGGTATTTAAAACGATAGATTACATAATAGTTACTATCGAAACTAACTAACTAACTAACAATTACCTAAATTGTAAAATAACACACAGTATTACAAAATTCATTCACAAGACTCAATGCATCCAATTCAAAAATTTAGTAGGATATTTTTAAACGATATTAGTACACGTACAATAAGCTGCCTGATGCCATTAGAGATTTACCAGTAAACAAATTCAAAAAATAACTAAACTGAAAAAAGGTTACTATAAAATATATGAATACCTAGATGACAGGAAAGCATGGGATTAACTGCTTCCCATATCGGCAATTTTTTTATTACTGTAACAATTAGATACAAATTAAACATGATGTAATATCTTATTTAAAAAATGATAATATGAGAAAAAGACAAGCCCGCTGAGTTTCTTCCGCCGAAACTTCTCAGTGTGTGGCCGCGTTTCCGATCCGGTAGTAATTGACGCGTCAAAATAACTTGTAAAAAATTTACTAAATAAAGTACTTCTGATTTCTAATTTATTATATTACTGGATTTTGTTTGGAATCAATCTAACAGATTTTGTTTAATCCATTACAAACAAACAGAACCTTACCTTTTTTTATAGAAGAGGGGGCAAACGAGCAAGAGGTGCATCTGATGGTAAGTGATCACCACCGCCCATGGACATCTGCAATACCAGAGGTCTTGCAGTTGCGTTGCCGGCCTTTTGAGAATGAGTGAGCTCTTTTCTTGAAAGTCCCTATGTCGTATCTGTTCGGGAATACCCCTGCCGGTAATTGGTTCCACAACAGAGTAGTGCGAGGTAAAAAGTGTCGGGAGAATCGCACAGTTGTGGATTTCCAGAAATCGAGATGGTGAGGAGGGAACTTCAAATTTTGACGCGATGTCCGATGGTGGAATTCGGCGGCAGGAATTAATCCAAACAACTCGTCGGAACACTCTCCATGATATATACGATAAAAGACACAGAGAGAACCTACATCTCGGCGCAATGCGAAAGAGTCAAGCTGTTTCGAAATAGCCTGGTGGTCAACGATTCGAACGGCTCTACGCTGAATGTGATCAAGAGGAACAAGCTGGTACTGCGGAGCTGCGGCCCAGAGATGAGAACAGTACTCTATGTGAGGCCTAACTTGTGCCTTATAAAGTTGAAGGCGATGGACCGGCAGAAAGTACTGTTTCGCTCTGCTGAGCACACCGAGCTTTTTGGAGGCTAGTTTAGCCTCTTTAGTACAAATACATATATCTCGGATAGCGTGCCAGAAATTGTATAATCTTGGCACTTGTTAATATTTTTTGTAGTATGTACACCAAATATTTACACAAGAAATTCAACATTTGAATAGTTTAGTCAAAGGATATTTTTTAAATTTTATAACATTTACGCATATTGTACATGAACTTTGGCACCCGGTTTTACTTTATTTAGCAATTATCTAGAACTTTGCTGGCTCAGACAATAAATTTGTTATACTGTAGTACAATACTGTACTGCTTCATTTCGGTCAATGATATCATATGCCCAGGTAATAGTAAAGTAGACCGCCCGTTGGTTGAGAATTAGCCAATTTAACTACTGATCAGTGGAGTTCAGGTTCAATTCCAGACAGTGATATACGATAGCATCAGACCCAGTCGATACAATGCAAAATTCTAGTAATTACGATAGCAGTGACTCGTATGGACAGTCGTGAACGTCCAGACAGGTCCTAAAAGGTCCTTTTAGGACCTGCCTGGCAGAACAACTGTTGGTCCATTCCTCAACGGAGCCGGGACTAACACGGGGAAAGCGTGGATCAATTCGTGTAATTTTTCCAGTGATATGTATTTATAATGATATCGTAGTCTTAGTCAATGATATCGCGGACTCAAACAATGATATCGTAGCCTCGGTAAATGATGACGTTTTGCAAGTGACGTCAAGTAAGTTACTTTTTTCAAGAAAATAGAAAACTTTGATTAAAACAAACTGTCTGGTACGAGATTAAAATTTAGGAGTTCGCGCATATTTTTCAAAGTCTATACCCGCTAGATAATTGAGGGTACAAACCCAAAAATGCCCGCGAAAAACCTTCATCAAACGTAGGCACTAGCTATTTCATAAAGCTTAATGTTTTACACAAAAACATTCCCCAGATTTTTGTGAATCTAATACGAGCTATGAAATTTGACTAAAGCTTTTTAAATCCACTCACAAACTCCGCGTTTTAGCGAAACTAGTGAAAAGCATATATCTATAATAGTAGAGTGCTAAGCAGCCCGCCACACTTCAACTCCATATGGCTGTTAAGCCGACTAGACACTCCAGGGCCTGTGAGTATGCCACTTCAAATTTCTAGGACTGTTCATATGTAGTGTTCAGGATAACGACCATTAATACTGGGAATTCGTTAGTGATGTGTGGTTTCTATTCTTATCTATACATATAATAAAATCGTAGGAAATTCAAAACTATACATTGAATATTTTATTAAAAGAATACGTGGAGCGTGATCTACAATCGATATCGAACCCAAAAATATAGTTTTTAGAATTTTTGTCTGTTTGTCAGTTTGTTTAAATGTGTGTCTGGGGTAAACTCAAAAAGTAATGCATGGATTTACTTTAAATTTTGCATGAATATTACTTACAGTTCGGGTCAACATGTAGGCTACATAATATTATCACGCTATCACCCACGGGGGAGGAGCTGTGCGGAGTAAACGAACTCCGCGCGGACGAAGTTGCGGGCAACAGCTAGTTGCACAAAAATTAAATTTAACTATTATAGTTATTTTATGAAAATTTTAATTTAGTATGATAAATATAAATAATTCACAGAAATGTGTAAATCAATACTTTGTACCCTGTAGTATCCTGGCGGATGGTACGATTTTGTTGTGTTTTTTTTTAATTGAAAGCCTTGTTTTACGAGATGCTTCTTAGCTATGTTTCAATAGAATCAGTTCAGCCGTTTCAAGATAAAGGCTTTATCAATACTAAATTTTGTCTTATGTTACTTTATTGATATTGCAATTACATGGTAACCTTGACCTAATACTTTGAGATCCTAATTCGAGAATCATCAGTATCTATTTAACTGGCAATTTTCGTATGTAAATAACAGATTTTCTAAATATTGCAAGCCACTTCTTAACGACTTTCTGATATTTGTTTGTACAAAAACTTGGCAGACTTGAGAAAGCTCAGTGACAGTGCAATAATATGCTACCATCCAACTGAGCTCATGATGTAGCCTTGACGTAGGAACTGGAACTCTCTGATGCAGAGTTTTAATAAAGAGACAAATTTACTTGGACTAATTGGTCTTGTTGCCATAAGTACTAAGTTTGATTAGTGCTCACGATGACGAGAATTTGAAGATGGAGCTAAAAAAGTGCTACCGAAACTCATGTGAAGAATGTAGAAAGAGATAAGATAGTCAAGTCTCGATAGATTTTTGATGACGTGTACTTTTCATTACATAAAATATCAAAGAGCTGAGGATGGAGCCGTAAGAGAGCCATTGTAACGCACCGATTGAAATTGCTAATATATTGGAGTTTGAGGTCCTTTTATTTGTTATGGTACATTCTTTCTCATGATGGTGAGGCTCTGAAGATTGAGCCGAAAAAGTGACATTGGAACTTCAAGCCTCTAGATTCAAAATGCAACTACAATGTACTCCTAAACTAAATGGGATAATGATTTTGTATAAACACTTAATTGATTACATCAAGCTAACGATGTAATAAAAATAATAAACAGTAAGGGGATTTCATTAAGCTGATGATGAAAAGTATAGAATAAATTTTAATTAGGGCCATAACATATCCCAAACAAACTTTGTTAGTTGCATTGAACTAATTGCCAGAAAACTGCTTTTTAAAAAATAAAAGGAATTCAAATACACGTTGCTGAATAGCTTTGATTGACTAAACTTAAGACACTTTTACAATGTTGTACATATTTCCATCGACAGATTGAATAATATGTAAGGAAATCAAGCTCTGTTTCATCGAAATGTTTGCTAGCAAAATGAGAGGTGGCTAACACTTTTGTATCTATCACATTCAACTAAAAATGAATCAAACCTAAGCTACGTGATATTATGACGACGAGTTACGAGTATAATTGATAATGTGAATACACTTATACTCTTTCACAAAACACTTTATTTAATTTATATAGCCAACTGGTTTTATTTACTACGGCATATTCAAGGCTAGCTTGAGGGCATTGTGAAATAGTGCAAGTGTATTTACATAAATAAAAATGGAGTTTCACTAAGTGCCAATCACAAAAAATATACAATATATATATTACGATTATAACAAACGAGTTTTCATGTGTAAGAAATGCAAGAGCCAAGAAGAAATTCCTGCCGCAATAGCGTCAGTGCTTGTCGCTGTCGTGTTCCGGTTTGGAAGGTAAGGTAGCCGGTAAACTTTTGCATATGGCATTAGACCTCGCCACAAGATAGCAACGCACCATTAACATCTTTGGTGTCTATAGGCGATGGTTAACTCTTTCCATCAGGAGACCCATCTACTTGTTTGCTATCTAATGATATAAAAAGTCATAATAATAGCAAATTTGTTTGTTCTTTTAAATAAAACAGTTATTTTTCTATTACGTAGTGTAACAGACTTCATCTATCCCTTAAGAGGTTTAGTGTAATAAAAGAAAATAATAAGAATCTATACTATTTTTTTTTTTTTGTTAAAAATATGTCTGAATTATGTTTAATAAATAATATCAATGGAATCAAAGATAAAAATAAATAAAAAAAAAAACTAATTCTCATTAATATATAAGACCTAACATATAAACATATAAAACCTTAGAAAAGGGGAACGGAAAAAAAAAAAAAGAATGACAGGATTTTTGAAAAAATAAGGGAAAGAAAAATTTGAAAAATTTAAAGAGAGAAAATGGAAAAGAAAAACGGAGGTTATAAATAGACCTGAAGATGAGAAAAAAGGGATTTTGCTTCTCGGATGAGGAAAGGGATTTTGTTTCGCGAGTGAGAAAATGAATGTTGAAATTTTCATTTTAGAGATTAAGAAGAAGAAAGTTCTAGTGAGAGTTTGAAAGTTCTTGATTTGACGAAGATATTCTTCGTTTGATACAATAATTATGAAAATCTGTGGGAAATTTGAAGGTTTTGACGTTAGAAGAAATATTCTTTGCTTGATACAAAATTTATTAAAACAAGGATTAAGCTGAGAATATCTCAGTGATATTCCGGAGTGTAAATAATATTGGAAATATTCTTAATGTGAAAAAAGGGATTGGTAAAAATTGTATTGATCAAAAACCGTGAGTATGTAGAATAGAGATTTATTCAGGGATTACGTATGTACTTATGCAACTTCGTATTTGATTTGGTAGTCGTTGGGTTTATTTAAATCTAGCAGTATTGGTAGAATGTAGTTTTATTAGAAGGTAAATCTTTGAATGCTGTCTATACAACTTTAATAAACATATTACCGATAAATATGTGATTAGGTTTACAAGAATGAAATTGTGCAAAATGTTGTGTAAAGGTGGATCGATCCTTGACTGAGTGAAGAATGTTTGTTGTATGAAGAAAGGAAATTATTTATTTTAAGGAATAGCTGTTGAAAAGATATTTAATAACATGGGAGAAACGTGGACTTGTTTGCTTTATAGAAATTGTGTGATATTATTATTAGGGAAGTCTATTTTGATTTTAGGAAAATAAAACCTTAATTTCTGTTGTTATTTAAATGTTCTTTTCTTTCCATGAAAATGTGAGCAATGGTTGTGGAGCTATTGCTGCCTCACAGTCTTGCAGCAGGGTTGCTCATCAGGACGCAGGATAAGTCGGAATTCTAAACAACACAGGTGATGTAGTTTTCCAATTTAAATTAAATTAGTGTGTGTGATAAATAAATCATTTTGATTTTATTTCAGCAGAGTCGTACAAGTGACTAAGATTATTATGTTTGTATAACTATACTAGACTAAGTAATGGCTTTACTTTATCAAATTTCAGTGCTTGACGGATAACAGTTTATTAATTAATTAGGAAATGGATTTATGGACTTAATTATATGTATATAGATTTTCATCATCGGTATTTAAAGGAAACCCATTGCCTTTAGACACTATTGTTATTATACCTATACCTCACAATTGGCTAATATTGCTATGTTTATTTTTCACAGGAATAAGTAATGGCTTTGCATTATCAAATGCCAAAAGCATGTTGGCTAAATAGCTTATTAACTAACAAGGAATAGATTTATGTGCTTTAATTGTTTATACTATACTTTTACCATATGCATTTGAACTATCATTATTGCATCTTTACTTTACAAATGGCCGATATTGCTATGTTTGTTTATTTTTCATAGGAGTAAGAAATGGCTTTGCATTACCAAATTCAAAGGCATGTTGGCTAAATAGCTTATTAATTAGGAATAGATTTAAGTGCTTTAACTACTTTATACTATACTTTCATCATCGTCATTTGGAGGAATTCCATTGTTATTAGTTACTAATACTACTGCACCTGAATTAATATTATCAACTAGTTTCAACGTACAATTCGCAACATTATAGAAGCGAATCCCGCTGGATCACTAGATTTTCCCGGGATAATAAATCATCAACTATCTGTGTTTAAAATTTCATTCAAATCCGTTTCGTAGTTTTGCGTGCGTTTTTATCTTTTAAAATCTACTAACTGGTGATAGTTACCACATATCTTTATAGATGAGAACCGGCTAAGGAAGTTCTTAGAATAATTTCCATAGTACAGTTGATCCTGCTTGTTATTTAAACTTTAGGGATCGAGAGCTGATTCCTTTGGAGTCTTCGAGGCCGCGTGGGGGCGACTTCTTAGCTGTCGTCGGAGCTGAATGCAGAGTTACTGTAGGTTTGTTGCAGAGTTGGAGGTATGGCTAATACGATTTTATTTCTGCATTGTTATAATTTTGGGCAGTTATAATTTTTTTATGAAGGAACAATTAGGTGATAGGATAGGGCGTGTAGATATTAGGTGGAAGAACTGATGCTTTAAGATATTGAGGAATTTAAGGAATACTTTGTTTATTATTGACTTTCAATTAAAACTAGGTGATTCAAGCTTAGGAAATATTTATTATAGAAACTTTCTCTAGTTTAAATGATTACTTGAATTAATGCTTCAAATTGGAAATATTGTTAGGAGGAAATGGGATCTTTTAGGAGTTGAAAGCAGAAGGTCTGTTATTGTAGGAATAATATATTATAACCAATAAGCGGGGGCATAAACCTACACAAAATTCACACGAAAACCTACCTTAATATGAATTATTAAAATTATGAAATGTTAATACGAATTATTATATCCTATTATAAAACTAAATATTAACTAATACGTAAATTAATTGCATAGGCCAGTCTTTTAAAATCAAATCTTCATAAAACATTATTTACAATCAAATTTTAAACCGAGTACAAATATTAAACGAGATAATCACAAACTAATACAAATTACTCTCTTCGTGTCTAACAAAGGAATAATTAATATAAACTGAATTGTTGAATTAAATTTTGGAGCGAAAATCTTAAATGACTTTAATAAAGCTTCAGGAAGTTAGAGTGCAAGAGAGGAATGAATGAACTTTAGTCCAAGTGTATTATGTTTATTTAACCATATTTTGTATAAACTATTTATTTAATTTAATTATTTAATTATTTATTTATTTATTTTATTCTTATTTTATATTATTTATATAGGGATTTAGGAGGATAGGAATTATAATATTAAACTTCTTCATCAAATTAATTCTTTGGATAATTGAAATATTATTGTTTATAGTGACAGTGCATAATAGATCTATTAGTAAGATAGGAGATTTATTAAATAAATCTGAAATTAAGGTTAATTACTAATTTTGTATTTGATATTTCAACTTTTACCTCGGTAAATAGATCATGTCACCTTCATCATTGGGGAGTATCGACTTTACGAAGGCAACAAGTTGTGCTGTGTATATCTATATCAAGACACATGTAATGTTGTCATTATGGTCATCTTCTCTTTACCAGTGCAGACACACGGTTCATATGCCCCTCTGTCGCGAGCATGGTATTTGGGGCGATAACCCAGATATACACCCAACTATACCGCCAAGCAAAGTTGATCCATTTTCATATCTAATCATCTCAGACATGAACTATTTTACAGAACTAGAGTTATTTGTCTAAATTGTTTATCTGTATATATTCATATATTAACCTGGATTCCATGATTGAATCTATACATCATAAGGATTGTACAAATGAACTTTACTTATGATTATTCGGGTGGATAGATGTTTCATGATACTGTTCACTTAAAGCAACAATAGATCTAAAAGCGTTGATTTCTAAAAGTTCAGACCTTATTAAATTCTGAAATTTGATTAAAGAGAAATTGAAATAAGAGTAATAGAGCTCTAATAATCTGGAGAAGACATAAATAACTTAGTTTCATTAGAAAACGAGTATAAGACGAATTGTTTGGATTCTAAGATGTATTGAGTATTCAATCACAATATTAGTGAGTTCAAAGATCTTACTAAATTTCAACTATAACTTCAAATTCAATTAATAAGTAATATTTCATTGCTTGTGGTGACTATAAATTATTAGGGTTATAGGAGGAAATTTGACTATAATAACTTTAGAACAAAGGTTAATTTCTAGTTCAGTAATAATTTATTTTAATTATTTGGCTTTTTGATTGGACCATACCTTCGTCACAAGGTAGTGTCGGCTTTGCGAAGGCATCAGGGTTGTATGCATGTCGCATGCATTGTGTATATCTATATAAAGACACACATGTAATGTTGTCGTTATGGTTATCTCCTCGTTGCCAGTGCGTGGTATTCGGATAAGGCCTACCGCAAACAGTGTATTCAGAGGGTTAACCCAGATAAACACCAACTATCTATCGCCTAGCAAAGTTGAACTATTTACATAATTAATCAAATCGTCAACCAGGTATGAGCTACATCACAGAGCTGGATATATTAAATTGCTTGTTTTAATGTATTTTTATACATTAACCTGAGTTCATTTGACTTTCGTCATAAGGATTATCTTAATTGATTTTACTTATGAAATTTTTATGATTTGGATTATTTGAAGTTCATTGCGAGCAATGATTACTTTTATATATGTTTATTTATCGCGTACCGACTATTAATGTTTCGGTATTGTGATTGAAGACAACATATTATCTGTCTTAGTTTTGTCAAGTAATTGTTAAAACAAACTTGCACAAACTTTAATTGTAAACTTGAGAATTATATTTATTATTTGGCTTTTGACTGCGCTCAATACAAATGATGCACCTTAGTCATGCCAATATTTATTATTACTGGCTGTTACTAAAATAACAACAGTATATACTTTATCAACATTTATGTACTCCAAGTCAATGCTATCGCAAACTTGAGTACTTTATATATTATTTTAATTATTTTACTTTGATCAAGTCAATGCTTAATCGTATACTTGAGAATTATATTTATTGTTTGGCCTTTTGACTGTGCTCAATACAAATGATGCACCTTTGTCATGCCAATATTTATTTATTATTTTGTTACTGTTTGTTACTAAAATAACAACAGTATATATTTTTATCAACATTTATTTACTTCAAGTCAATGCTTAATTGTATACTTGAGAAACATATTTATTGTTTGGCCTTTTGACTGTGCTCAATACAAATGATGCACCTTTGTCATGCCAATATTTATTTATTATTTTGTTACTGTTTGTTACTAAAGTAGCAACGGTATATATTTTTATCAACTTTATTTACTTCAAGTCAATGCTTAATTGTATACTTGAGAAACATATTTATTATTTGGCCTTTTGACTGTGCTCAATACAAATGATGCACCTTTGTCATGCCAGTATTACTTATTATTTTGTTACTGTTTGTTACTAAAGTAGCAACGGTATATATTTTTATCAACATTACTTACTTCAAGTCCATGCTTAACTGTATACTTGAGAAACATATTTATTATTTGGCCTTTTGACTGTGCTCAATACAAATGATGCACCTTTGTCATGCCAGTATTACTTATTATTTTGTTACTGTTTGTTACTAAAGTAGCAACGGTATATATTTTTATCAACATTACTTACTTCAAGTCCATGCTTAACTGTATACTTGAGAAACATATTTATTATTTGGCCTTTTGACTGTGTTCAATACAAACGATGCACCTTTGTCATGCCAATATTTATTTATTATTTTGTTACTGTTTGTTACTAAAGTAGCAACGGTATATATTTTTATCAACATTACTTACTTCAAGTCCATGCTTAACTGTATACTTGAGAAACATATTTATTATTGGGCCTTTTGACTGTGTTCAATACAAACGATGCACCTTTGTCATGCCAATATTTATTTATTATTTTGTTACTGTTTGTTACTAAGTAGCAACGGTATATATTTTTATCAACATTTACTTACTTCAAGTCCATGCTTAACTGTATACTTGAGAAACATATTTATTATTTGGCCTTTTGGCTGTGCTCAATATTAATGACGCATCTTGGTCATGCCTATACTCATCAACTTCCAAACAATGTATTCACATGTTTGGACATTAAACTATATGGCTATCACTTTGTGACCCCACAATAGTAAAGCCTATCTGCCAATAACTTGGTTCTTCATAATATATTGATTTTCTCTTTGAGATTAAGGACTTTAGTTCCTTTTAGTTTCAATATACTTCTGGGGGATACGCTAGGAAGGCCTTCAGCCGGCTTGGTATCCACACATGTGAGGCGTGGCGGCGCCTCTTACATATCCCACAATAATAAAATTGCGGCACTAAAGTGCTTTACAACTCCCAACCTAAATATTACAATAATTTTATCCATATATTCCATACTGCCGTACTTCTTTCCTTTAGATGAAGACAATGTAATTATTAATATCATCATATTGCTTTCTTAAGCTATATATTTTATTATGTATTTTATGTATATATTTAATATGTTATTCCCTTCCTTAAAGTCAAATATCTTTATTATGTACTTATGTATCTATGTAATGTATTACTCCTTTTCTTAATTCAAATATCTTTATTATGTATTTATGTATTTATGTAATATATTACTCCCTCCCTTAAGCCAAATATATTCAATTTATTAAATTTTAGTCCTTTAAATCAATCTATAGTATACATTTCCTGATAAAGTATGGTTGTTTATAAGAGATGAAGTGTACCTTTGAAAAGAATGATTGGGTAAACTATATAACACAAAATGAGTCCTCAATTTAACACTAGATGAATCATTTGGCCAGATAATATGATTATAACTCTGTTGACTCCTTTATAAACGAAATATAACAGACAATTTTGTTATATTTAAAATGTGCGTTTAGAGGGTCTTCGGGAGAGTTTGTTACAATTTGGTGCCGCGACGCAGGACATAATTTTGAACACAGTTAATCAGATTACAAGAAAAGTATTTCTGAAATTAAAAATTATCTGTGACTTATATGACAAAACATAGGTTTTGTCACAATTTGGAGCCGTGACGTGTGACAAAGGTCTTCAAACATTTCATCTCGGTAAACATTTAAGCTAGACAAACATATTTTTGAGCAGAGACCTTAAATTTATGGATAACTTAGTATTGATTGCTAGTGTGAAAGGGTAGAATGATTTGAGTTCATAATACAAAATATTAGGTTGTAGTAATATTAAAATAAATTCTAAATAGATATTTTGATTCATGGTAAAACATGACAAAAGATAAATATTTACTAAAATGAGTTAATCGAGAATGATCTTAAAGTACAATAAACATAATTTTAATCTAGACATAAAATCAAAATCAACTAGTAATTACTCGTATCTTCATCCAAATGACTAAAAATCATTACTTCCTTTTTCTCTGTCGGGTAAGTAGCCTGTATCAATTCTTGTTGACTCTTTTATGGATAGAGTAGCTTCTAATGGTTAAAGTGTTTTAGTTCAGTCCAGTGGTTAGGAGTCTATTCATTACAAAAATATAAAAAAGAAACATAATAATAAAAATTCCGAATAGTATTACATATTCTCAATAAAAAGGATAATTAAACTTTAAAAAAAAATATTAATTTATAAAAAATATAAATAAACTACAATGATTATACTTAAATTAAGACCCTTAAAATTGTACTCTATCGAATTAAATTTAAGAATTGCTAAGTTTTAGTTCTAACAATCTTGAATTTTTATTCAATCTAATTTGTTATACACGAATAATTAGTAGTAACTTATTTATTTAATAACTAGCTGTTGCCAGCGACTTCGTCCGCGCGGACTTCGTTTGCTCCGCACAGCACCTGGTCGCTAGGTGATAGCGTGATAATATGTAGCCTATATGTTGGCTTGACCTGTTAGTAATATTCATGCAAAATTTGAAGTAATCCATGCAGTACTTTTTGAGTTTGCTCCGGACATACATACAGACAAACAGACAAACAGAAAATCAGACAAACAGACAAAAATTCTAAAAACTATATTTTTAGCTTTGATATCGATTGTAGATCACGCCCCAAGTATTCTTTTAAAAAATATTCAATGTACAGTTTTACCTTCCTACGATCTTATTATATGTATAGATTTAGTTTGCGTGATCCAAAATCAATACCTCTTTTATTTAGTTGAGTAAAGGAAACCTACAATAGTGTTATAACGAAATTAAACGATAAGTAATTCACAGCAGTTTATTGCACATTGATTCAAGTGTTGTACTTACATAGTTATAAGAGTTCACCTACAAGTATATTAACATGAGCTAAGGTAAGGTATATAGTTTTCATATAAACTTTGTCTCTTATTTGGTTTTATCTAAAGAGTTTATCCCTTATAGGAAAGATAAACAGATATTCATATATATACCCAGGCCAAATTTCATCAAAATCGGGTCAAGTGTTTAGATGTAAAAAGGTAACAGATAGACTTCGCTTTTATATCTATGTTGATCCTGAGTGTTCATATATACCCAAGCCAAATTTCATCAAAATCGGATCAGGCGTATAGTTGTAAAAGGGTAACAGATAGATTTTCGCTTTTATATCTATGTTGATTCTGAGTAATCGAATATCCCCAAGCCAAATTTCATCAAAATCGGTTCAGGGATTTAGTCGTGAATAGATAACAGATAGACAGACTTCCGCTTTTATAATATGAGTATGGAATTATGTGTTTGTTCATTCGAAGACTTTAAAATACTACTATAAGAATTTCATCATAATCGACACAGCGGTTTGGCCGTGATAGCGTTTAATATAGAGTTATTTTAGAATTTATAATATTGTTATGGATTATTTTCATGTGGATTTATGGTTTAATGTTTTAAAAATGATCTAATCCTTTTAAATTTTATTCATAATATTAAAAAAATATATAGTTTTACTATTAGTTTTCGGGTTGGTAAAGCATATCGCGGTAATATATACATATATATATAAAACCTTAATGGTGAAACCTAAATTCAATTTTAATGACATTATGTTCATAAATATTATTTGAAGGATACGTCAGAGATTTGAACTGGATAAAGTTGTCACAATCAGCAGTTATGTTTGTTGTCATTTACGTAAATAATAAATTTAAAATAGAAAATTTAAAATGAATATAAATAAGAAGAAATATTGATATTAAATAAAATTAAAATAGGTAAATTAAATCTCTTTATTTTGTTTGAAATAGGGTTACAAGATTTTTCATCTAATGTTAGTGTACAAATCTATTTGCTACAGATAGTATACGGGATCTTTAGTTTTGAACATTTTAAATATATATAAAATTAAATAATGTTAAATTTATTTAATGGTTATTTAAATGAAATGAATGGAATTGAACGATGTTGTTGAATCATATTACATAGTATAACTGTAAAATATATAAACATTTACTTTTAAAGTGATTACTTTTTAGAATGAAATTTCAAAGTATCTTCACACCGTATCCCCAAAGCGGTAGGCAGAGGTACAACTAAATGATTTGTTAATTATAAATTAAAATGTAATAATATAAGGATAATAATCTGACTTTTAATACTTTTTATCAGTGTATTTGATAAAATTTTAAAATAGATAGATAGCTAGGTATATTTAAATCCGGTTATTTACTACTTCTAAAGATGAATGTAATTATTAAATAATTTGGGAATATCGGAATTCTTATATAAAAAAAAAAAGTTTATTTAATACTTATGTAAGTAAATGAGAATCATAGTACACGGTTAATCGTAAATAATAATATTAAAATAACTTATTTAAATTATAATTTCAAAGCTTATTGGATAATAAATGAAAAAAAAATATTAGCGATGTAGGTTACGTATTAGAATAGTAATTTTAGCCACATTCTGCTCGTGGTTACTTGTTAAATCGGAATTTAGTTTAAATAGTACTAAAATAAAAATAAAAGAATTAAAAATCGGTTTAATGATTAACATTTGTGCGCATTATAAACGAATGTTTCTTGTTGGCAAAGGCTAAGATAATAAAAATCAAACAATATGTACAATACAACTTAACTTTGATTGAAATACATTTAGAATCATTATTACAGATTATTTTTCGATCAGTAGGGAGAGGTGCACTTATAAAAACATTTTCGCAACTAACGGTTGTAACATATCATACCATTTTTAGTATGAATAAATGTGGTTACAATAATTTAGAAATTCAAGGGTAATTTAATTCAAGAGCTGTTATTGATAATAGAGAACAATGTTTAATGTAAAATTTTCTAAATACTTAATCGTTCGTAATTACATAATATCATACCTAAAATATAAATATCAATTTAATCGAAACCCTTCTAAAAATAAACTATACCAAATAAACAAATAATAAAGAATTTCCTAGACTGATTATCAATTAACCTAATGCTAATAAATAAGGATATTCAAGCTATTCAAAGCATTTATCATATTTTTAAATAGAGGCATTCAATTAAATTAATTATATACACAAACTTAATAAAGTAAACCATACCTTAGTTATCAAAAATGTTTGCAAAATTATAGTATACCTACAAAGCTAAAGGAACTTAAGAGATAGTTGTAGAAGTTTTGGGATGTAACTAAAATTACTATTAAGATGCATAATTTGAGAATAAATTAAGATTTGATAGTTCAATTTTGTTCAATTTTCATCATTTGCATTAATGAGAATATTTCAACGAATTTAATATATAGAAAGGATTAAATATATTACTTTATATTTAAATACTATAGAACTTTAAATATTTTTACTAAAGTTAGCCGACTAAATATAGGAAATTTTAGAATTTTCGGAGGTTAATTTTTTTTATTAAAGTGATTTAACTGTTCTTTTATGTCGATTACGTAAGGAAAATAGGATTGATATTAGAAAACACAAATGATTTGATAAAATAAAATAAATTTTATAAACATTATTACACAACACCAGATTAACAAGAGCTTATCATTTATATACCGATAGTTAAGGAGTAGGATTAGTTAGGGTTATACTATCACAATTATAGATAGAGAAGGAAAGTAATAGGTAGTGTAGAAAATTTGAAATAGTTTGGCCCAGGTTGACAGAACCTAAATAGGAATTTTGAGAAGTAAATTTATAGTTGAGAAAAAAAAAATTATTTAACTTAAGTGAGGGCAAGAATTAATCACTAACTCTTTAATTTTTAATATTTGTTTGGTTTAAAAAAAAAAAAAAAAAGGTTATGTCGTAGATTGTGGGTCGTCGGATATTACATTTAAAACAGTTGTTACTCCAACAAGAATATTTAGGATAAAAACATTTATGTGTAGGAATGGTTAGGCAATAGTGTACGTATATATAGGAACAGATAGGGTTATAAATTGTTAGTTTGAGATATAAAGGTTTTAAAGAAAATAAATATTAACTAAAATTTAAAATATTACTTTCATTGAATATATACAAAATAGTTAAAATTATGTAATATTTTATCACTTATACACTTGTACTGTTTCACAATAAAGCTATTATCATTTATTACCAATCGGTTTCGCTTATACAACATCATTAGGGCACCTTATAGATGCAAACTCATTAATAGTTCTTGTAATTATTAGTAGATTTACAAGAGGGATAGGACAACTTCAATATGTTTATGGAATAATGAGTTAGAATTGAAAGGAGTAGGTAATATAAAATAATAATAATAATAATAAAAGAAAAAAAACTTCTAATGACGTGTCACCGTTTGTATTTTTCATGATAAACGGGTATATACTTACGCATGTCGCTCTATAGGAAACTTAGTTTTCATGTCTTGAAATTGAGGCTGATGACTGTTTCATATTAGTGTTTGGAATTGTGAATGGGCCAAGTTCAGAAAGGGGTTAGTCTTTGCTTTGCTTTGGCACAAAGAGATGCGCGAATGCAGCACTATAGGGGATCAGGGTTATTCTTCCGTATTTGAGCAATCGCCCTGATAACTACGCAACACAGTCAATCAAAATAAAGGTTGTGCCTGAACAAATAGTCCTTAGTGTGAGTTGTTGTGCAGGACTAGCTAAATATTAAGGAATTAGAATATTTATTAGGGACGGATGATATTGATATACGAATAGATAACATAATAATAAAGCGAATGTTCCAAATTCAGACTATTTGAAAAAAAAAGAGATAAGATTTTAACTTACGACTCCTGCTTCGCGAATTTAAATAAATTTATAAAAATGTCATAACGATAAAACCAAGGTCTTTCAATTTTCTTTTAACAATTATTTATTAATTAAATCACAGAGATTTGAGATGGGGGATTAGTTTATATTTCGGGTTTTGCTTTTAATTAATTTAGTTTAAAGAAAAACTTATTATTATCGCAGTTAAGAGAGTAGGGTGACCGCATTTTCCTTTCTTTCTTAGAAAGTTGGATTAGTGATAAATTTTATTATAACATGATCGTTGGCAAATCATTTATAATAAAATTTAGGGGGCGATTGTAACAGACTTCATCTATCCCTTAAGAGGTTTAGTGTAATAAAAGAAAATAATAAGAATCTATACTATTTTTTTTTTTGTTAAAAATATGTCTGAATTATGTTTAATAAATAATATCAATGGAATCAAAGATAAAAATAAATAAAAAAAAAAACTAATTCTCATTAATATATAAGACCTAACATATAAACATATAAAACCTTAGAAAAGGGGAACGGAAAAAAAAAAGAATGACAGGATTTTTGAAAAAATAAGGGAAAGAAAAATTTGAAAAATTTAAAGAGAGAAAATGGAAAAGAAAAACGGAGGTTATAAATAGACCTGAAGATGAGAAAAAAGGGATTTTGCTTCTCGGATGAGGAAAGGGATTTTGTTTCGCGAGTGAGAAAATGAATGTTGAAATTTTCATTTTAGAGATTAAGAAGAAGAAAGTTCTAGTGAGAGTTTGAAAGTTCTTGATTTGACGAAGATATTCTTCGTTTGATACAATAATTATGAAAATCTGTGGGAAATTTGAAGGTTTTGACGTTAGAAGAAATATTCTTTGCTTGATACAAAATTTATTAAAACAAGGATTAAGCTGAGAATATCTCAGTGATATTCCGGAGTGTAAATAATATTGGAAATATTCTTAATGTGAAAAAAGGGATTGGTAAAAATTGTATTGATCAAAAACCGTGAGTATGTAGAATAGAGATTTATTCAGGGATTACGTATGTACTTATGCAACTTCGTATTTGATTTGGTAGTCGTTGGGTTTATTTAAATCTAGCAGTATTGGTAGAATGTAGTTTTATTAGAAGGTAAATCTTTGAATGCTGTCTATACAACTTTAATAAACATATTACCGATAAATATGTGATTAGGTTTACAAGAATGAAATTGTGCAAAATGTTGTGTAAAGGTGGATCGATCCTTGACTGAGTGAAGAATGTTTGTTGTATGAAGAAAGGAAATTATTTATTTTAAGGAATAGCTGTTGAAAAGATATTTAATAACATGGGAGAAACGTGGACTTGTTTGCTTTATAGAAATTGTGTGATATTATTATTAGGGAAGTCTATTTTGATTTTAGGAAAATAAAACCTTAATTTCTGTTGTTATTTAAATGTTCTTTTCTTTCCATGAAAATGTGAGCAATGGTTGTGGAGCTATTGCTGCCTCACAGTCTTGCAGCAGGGTTGCTCATCAGGACGCAGGATAAGTCGGAATTCTAAACAACACAGGTGATGTAGTTTTCCAATTTAAATTAAATTAGTGTGTGTGATAAATAAATCATTTTGATTTTATTTCAGCAGAGTCGTACAAGTGACTAAGATTATTATGTTTGTATAACTATACTAGACTAAGTAATGGCTTTACTTTATCAAATTTCAGTGCTTGACGGATAACAGTTTATTAATTAATTAGGAAATGGATTTATGGACTTAATTATATGTATATAGATTTTCATCATCGGTATTTAAAGGAAACCCATTGCCTTTAGACACTATTGTTATTATACCTATACCTCACAATTGGCTAATATTGCTATGTTTATTTTTCACAGGAATAAGTAATGGCTTTGCATTATCAAATGCCAAAAGCATGTTGGCTAAATAGCTTATTAACTAACAAGGAATAGATTTATGTGCTTTAATTGTTTATACTATACTTTTACCATATGCATTTGAACTATCATTATTGCATCTTTACTTTACAAATGGCCGATATTGCTATGTTTGTTTATTTTTCATAGGAGTAAGAAATGGCTTTGCATTACCAAATTCAAAGGCATGTTGGCTAAATAGCTTATTAATTAGGAATAGATTTAAGTGCTTTAACTACTTTATACTATACTTTCATCATCGTCATTTGGAGGAATTCCATTGTTATTAGTTACTAATACTACTGCACCTGAATTAATATTATCAACTAGTTTCAACGTACAATTCGCAACATTATAGAAGCGAATCCCGCTGGATCACTAGATTTTCCCGGGATAATAAATAGCCTATGTACTAATCCAAGTCATCAACTATCTGTGTTTAAAATTTCATTCAAATCCGTTTCGTAGTTTTGCGTGCGTTTTTATCTTTTAAAATCTACTAACTGGTGATAGTTACCACATATCTTTATAGATGAGAACCGGCTAAGGAAGTTCTTAGAATAATTTCCATAGTACAGTTGATCCTGCTTGTTATTTAAACTTTAGGGATCGAGAGCTGATTCCTTTGAAGTCTTCGAGGCCGCGTGGGGGCGACTTCTTAGCTGTCGTCGGAGCTGAATGCAGAGTTACTGTAGGTTTGTTGCAGAGTTGGAGGTATGGCTAATACGATTTTATTTCTGCATTGTTATAATTTTGGGCAGTTATAATTTTTTTATGAAGGAACAATTAGGTGATAGGATAGGGCGTGTAGATATTAGGTGGAAGAACTGATGCTTTAAGATATTGAGGAATTTAAGGAATACTTTGTTTATTATTGACTTTCAATTAAAACTAGGTGATTCAAGCTTAGGAAATATTTATTATAGAAACTTTCTCTAGTTTAAATGATTACTTGAATTAATGCTTCAAATTGGAAATATTGTTAGGAGGAAATGGGATCTTTTAGGAGTTGAAAGCAGAAGGTCTGTTATTGTAGGAATAATATATTATAACCAATAAGCGGGGGCATAAACCTACACAAAATTCACACGAAAACCTACCTTAATATGAATTATTAAAATTATGAAATGTTAATACGAATTATTATATCCTATTATAAAACTAAATATTAACTAATACGTAAATTAATTGCATAGGCCAGTCTTTTAAAATCAAATCTTCATAAAACATTATTTACAATCAAATTTTAAACCGAGTACAAATATTAAACGAGATAATCACAAACTAATACAAATTACTCTCTTCGTGTCTAACAAAGGAATAATTAATATAAACTGAATTGTTGAATTAAATTTTGGAGCGAAAATCTTAAATGACTTTAATAAAGCTTCAGGAAGTTAGAGTGCAAGAGAGGAATGAATGAACTTTAGTCCAAGTGTATTATGTTTATTTAACCATATTTTGTATAAACTATTTATTTAATTTAATTATTTAATTATTTATTTATTTATTTTATTCTTATTTTATATTATTTATATAGGGATTTAGGAGGATAGGAATTATAATATTAAACTTCTTCATCAAATTAATTCTTTGGATAATTGAAATATTATTGTTTATAGTGACAGTGCATAATAGATCTATTAGTAAGATAGGAGATTTATTAAATAAATCTGAAATTAAGGTTAATTACTAATTTTGTATTTGATATTTCAACTTTTACCTCGGTAAATAGATCATGTCACCTTCATCATTGGGGAGTATCGACTTTACGAAGGCAACAAGTTGTGCTGTGTATATCTATATCAAGACACATGTAATGTTGTCATTATGGTCATCTTCTCTTTACCAGTGCAGACACACGGTTCATATGCCCCTCTGTCGCGAGCATGGTATTTGGGGCGATAACCCAGATATACACCCAACTATACCGCCAAGCAAAGTTGATCCATTTTCATATCTAATCATCTCAGACATGAACTATTTTACAGAACTAGAGTTATTTGTCTAAATTGTTTATCTGTATATATTCATATATTAACCTGGATTCCATGATTGAATCTATACATCATAAGGATTGTACAAATGAACTTTACTTATGATTATTCGGGTGGATAGATGTTTCATGATACTGTTCACTTAAAGCAACAATAGATCTAAAAGCGTTGATTTCTAAAAGTTCAGACCTTATTAAATTCTGAAATTTGATTAAAGAGAAATTGAAATAAGAGTAATAGAGCTCTAATAATCTGGAGAAGACATAAATAACTTAGTTTCATTAGAAAACGAGTATAAGACGAATTGTTTGGATTCTAAGATGTATTGAGTATTCAATCACAATATTAGTGAGTTCAAAGATCTTACTAAATTTCAACTATAACTTCAAATTCAATTAATAAGTAATATTTCATTGCTTGTGGTGACTATAAATTATTAGGGTTATAGGAGGAAATTTGACTATAATAACTTTAGAACAAAGGTTAATTTCTAGTTCAGTAATAATTTATTTTAATTATTTGGCTTTTTGATTGGACCATACCTTCGTCACAAGGTAGTGTCGGCTTTGCGAAGGCATCAGGGTTGTATGCATGTCGCATGCATTGTGTATATCTATATAAAGACACACATGTAATGTTGTCGTTATGGTTATCTCCTCGTTGCCAGTGCGTGGTATTCGGATAAGGCCTACCGCAAACAGTGTATTCAGAGGGTTAACCCAGATAAACACCAACTATCTATCGCCTAGCAAAGTTGAACTATTTACATAATTAATCAAATCGTCAACCAGGTATGAGCTACATCACAGAGCTGGATATATTAAATTGCTTGTTTTAATGTATTTTTATACATTAACCTGAGTTCATTTGACTTTCGTCATAAGGATTATCTTAATTGATTTTACTTATGAAATTTTTATGATTTGGATTATTTGAAGTTCATTGCGAGCAATGATTACTTTTATATATGTTTATTTATCGCGTACCGACTATTAATGTTTCGGTATTGTGATTGAAGACAACATATTATCTGTCTTAGTTTTGTCAAGTAATTGTTAAAACAAACTTGCACAAACTTTAATTGTAAACTTGAGAATTATATTTATTATTTGGCTTTTGACTGCGCTCAATACAAATGATGCACCTTAGTCATGCCAATATTTATTATTACTGGCTGTTACTAAAATAACAACAGTATATACTTTATCAACATTTATGTACTCCAAGTCAATGCTATCGCAAACTTGAGTACTTTATATATTATTTTAATTATTTTACTTTGATCAAGTCAATGCTTAATCGTATACTTGAGAATTATATTTATTGTTTGGCCTTTTGACTGTGCTCAATACAAATGATGCACCTTTGTCATGCCAATATTTATTTATTATTTTGTTACTGTTTGTTACTAAAATAACAACAGTATATATTTTTATCAACATTTATTTACTTCAAGTCAATGCTTAATTGTATACTTGAGAAACATATTTATTGTTTGGCCTTTTGACTGTGCTCAATACAAATGATGCACCTTTGTCATGCCAATATTTATTTATTATTTTGTTACTGTTTGTTACTAAAGTAGCAACGGTATATATTTTTATCAACTTTATTTACTTCAAGTCAATGCTTAATTGTATACTTGAGAAACATATTTATTATTTGGCCTTTTGACTGTGCTCAATACAAATGATGCACCTTTGTCATGCCAGTATTACTTATTATTTTGTTACTGTTTGTTACTAAAGTAGCAACGGTATATATTTTTATCAACATTACTTACTTCAAGTCCATGCTTAACTGTATACTTGAGAAACATATTTATTATTTGGCCTTTTGACTGTGCTCAATACAAATGATGCACCTTTGTCATGCCAGTATTACTTATTATTTTGTTACTGTTTGTTACTAAAGTAGCAACGGTATATATTTTTATCAACATTACTTACTTCAAGTCCATGCTTAACTGTATACTTGAGAAACATATTTATTATTTGGCCTTTTGACTGTGTTCAATACAAACGATGCACCTTTGTCATGCCAATATTTATTTATTATTTTGTTACTGTTTGTTACTAAAGTAGCAACGGTATATATTTTTATCAACATTACTTACTTCAAGTCCATGCTTAACTGTATACTTGAGAAACATATTTATTATTTGGCCTTTTGACTGTGTTCAATACAAACGATGCACCTTTGTCATGCCAATATTTATTTATTATTTTGTTACTGTTTGTTACTAAGTAGCAACGGTATATATTTTTATCAACATTTACTTACTTCAAGTCCATGCTTAACTGTATACTTGAGAAACATATTTATTATTTGGCCTTTTGGCTGTGCTCAATATTAATGACGCATCTTGGTCATGCCTATACTCATCAACTTCCAAACAATGTATTCACATGTTTGGACATTAAACTATATGGCTATCACTTTGTGACCCCACAATAGTAAAGCCTATCTGCCAATAACTTGGTTCTTCATAATATATTGATTTTCTCTTTGAGATTAAGGACTTTAGTTCCTTTTAGTTTCAATATACTTCTGGGGGATACGCTAGGAAGGCCTTCAGCCGGCTTGGTATCCACACATGTGAGGCGTGGCGGCGCCTCTTACATATCCCACAATAATAAAATTGCGGCACTAAAGTGCTTTACAACTCCCAACCTAAATATTACAATAATTTTATCCATATATTCCATACTGCCGTACTTCTTTCCTTTAGATGAAGACAATGTAATTATTAATATCATCATATTGCTTTCTTAAGCTATATATTTTATTATGTATTTTATGTATATATTTAATATGTTATTCCCTTCCTTAAAGTCAAATATCTTTATTATGTACTTATGTATCTATGTAATGTATTACTCCTTTTCTTAATTCAAATATCTTTATTATGTATTTATGTATTTATGTAATATATTACTCCCTCCCTTAAGCCAAATATATTCAATTTATTAAATTTTAGTCCTTTAAATCAATCTATAGTATACATTTCCTGATAAAGTATGGTTGTTTATAAGAGATGAAGTGTACCTTTGAAAAGAATGATTGGGTAAACTATATAACACAAAATGAGTCCTCAATTTAACACTAGATGAATCATTTGGCCAGATAATATGATTATAACTCTGTTGACTCCTTTATAAACGAAATATAACAGACAATTTTGTTATATTTAAAATGTGCGTTTAGAGGGTCTTCGGGAGAGTTTGTTACAGTAGTATATATACGCACGAGTAAAAGCTATGTGTGAAATTAAACTGATTGTGTTAGCGGCACTTTACTTTCTAAATATATAATTAGAATTAGTCGCCTCTGTGGTGTAGTGGTCCAGCGTTGGCGTTAACCACATGAGGTTCCGGGTTCAATTTCCGGATCGGGCACATAAAAAAAAAGTGTTTTTTCAGTTTTCTGAAAAACACAAGGTTGCCCGGGACTGGAAAGTGCCCGGTTGGCGATAGGCTTGCCAATTATCACATTTGTGGGACCAAGTATCTTCGGCTAATCGTGGGTGCACTTGTTGTACCTCTGCCTACCCCTTCGGCGATATGGGCGTGAACGTCTGTCACCCTTCGCGTAACTCTAACTACGGCGTAAGAAAATATGTGTGATGTTATGTATAGCCTTTTATCTTTCTATTTTAATTTTAGAAAAATTTATTTCAACTACAAAAACCAAATACGACAACCCTAAATTAGGGAAATACCGCCCGTGAAACTTTTACAAAGGTGAGTGTAAATATAGCTTTATAGTGGTTGGGAATTCGCTATTCTATTGCTGTTGCAACACCTTTGCGAGAGTTGATTGTATTTTGTTTCAAATGGGACTAATGAAGTCAGGAAACTGAGTCTTTAGTTGCTTAACGAGTCTGAACTATTGAGTAACTAAGAATTGGCATGAAGGTAATAGAGATAACGCAAATGACTATGACTTTAAATTATAAAAGGAGTGCAGACATTTTTAAATATATATGACATACATTAAATAAATAAATATGACATGTATTCATTTGACATACATGATAATATACACACGATGTATATTTTATACTATTACATATTATATGGCTAAAACCTAATATTATATTTGGATAAATTAAACCGTAATAATTCCATGAATTTCCCGGACGAAGCGAACTGAGTAGTACGAAATTTGGCACAGTTGAAGATTCCATAGAAGCATGGAAACCTAATATTTTTAAACTATATGCACTAAAATAACATTAGGTGCCCCATAGACCTACAATAATAATGCGCAATATTACGTAATGTGCAATATTATTGACCGTTTAGGGTTAATATTGAAGATTGCACAATGACTGAACGAAAGTTTGAGCGGGTTTAATTTTTATTGCGCAATATTTTTTCTTGCACATAATATTACACAATATTTTTCACTTTTAGAGTTTGTAGTAGTCGCGTTCGATCAGTTACGGCGTTTAATATATGGTCGTGTCGTTTTGTGTCGTGTGTTAAATTTAAGCGAAATGGCGAGCAATAATGCTATAAAAAAAGAACGGGAGTTTTACTAGAGTATATAAAATTGTATAGAGGTTTATTTAACAAAATCACCAGCATGGTTGCCGCCAAAACTTCGTCGTCAAACATGTTGCTCGCTCGAAAATATTGATCAAACTGGTTTGTCAATTGTATTGAGTCAATTTATTGATTGTTTGGAGTCAAAGGGTTTATTAATTCAGTGATCAATTGCTTTCAAAATTCTAAAATTATACTATACGCAGATGATACAAAAAATTTTTCCATTATAAAATCCATCGACGATTGCATATTATTTCAAAATGATCTAGCTAATTTTCATCAGTTTTGCATTAATTATAATTTAAAATTAAATATTCAAAAATGCTATTCTATAACATTTTCTCGTAAAACGAATAAAATTGATTATGATTATACTTTAAATAACAAAATTCTAAAAAAAGTGACTGAGGTGAAAGATCTAGGGGTGCTTCTAGATAGTGAGCTTTCTTTTGCGTCTCACATTAACAAAATTACTGCTAAAGCTTACAAAATGTTAGGATTTGTCTTTCGACAGTGTAAAGATTTTAAGAATATTAAAACATATCATATTTTATATAACTCGTTAGTCAGAAGTAATCTAGAGTATGCATCCATTATTTGGAATCCCATATACATGGAATATAAGAATCAAATAGAAGCAATTCAAAATAAATTTCTTCGAAAGTTAAATTATATATTTGGTAACCGAATCAAATCACAACCTGTGTCGTTAGAGTTGCGCCGTGAACATAGAGACCAAATTTTCTTATTTAAAATAATAAATAATTATATAGACTCTCCTTTACTCCTCGCACGCATTCTGTTTAATTGTCCTCGTCTGACTGTTCGCTCCAAAATGGTGTTTTATGTTCCTATTTGCAGAACTAAGTATGCCCAGAATCGGTTCTTGATAAGAGCTTGTAATACATATAATAAATATTATTCTAACATTGATATATTTTATTATAAACTAAAAATGTATGTATCTCTTGTTAAAAAAGTAGTACATGATCAAAAACTTTGTTAAATAAAATAACGAAAGTATTAATATTTATACAACATTATTCTTTAACGTATCAAAATTAATAGTAGTTTTTTAGTAATTATTGTGTTTTTTTTTCATTTTCGTTTTTTGTATTCTTTTTATTTCTATAGCACACACGCTGTATTAACTAGTGGTGAAAACTTTTTTGGCTTAAGAACTAACCTAAAAATGATTGTAATCACATGTGTTATAGTAAGCTGTATGTTTTCCTTAATAAATAAATAAATAAATAAATAAAAATAAGTCAATGTTACATATAAGTATTATTCGAGCATAGCACACATAGATACTTCTCACGGACGCGATATCTCCGACTGGTGCTGAACAAACTGTACCGAACCATTCCGAGATATCGCGTCCGTGAGAGGTCTATGTGTGCGTTGCTCAAATATCACATGTATGTAGATTGACTACTGTTAGTCTCCAGTATACTGTGCTACTATTACTTTTACATCGTGTTGGTTTGGGCACCCTTTGAAGAATATAGTAACCACCGTTCTACCAGGCGAGGCAAGAGGCAAACGATTGGCTTTGCAAGTCACTACCATCAGGGATACTAGGTGGCAGAATTCTGTAATGTCCCGTTCGGATATGGTATCACAGATTTAACTTTTTCTGCCGCAATAGTGTTAGTACTTGTCACTATCGTGTTACGGCTTAGAGGATAAGGTAGCCGGAAAAATTATGTTAAGACTCCGCCACAATAATAGCCACGCACTATTAACATCTTTAGTGTGTACGGGCAGTAGTTGTATCTTTTCTCAGAAATACCTGTTTACTATTATATAAAAACATTCTGCGTTTACGCGTTTACGGTTAATTTGTTGTCTTAGAAGAGATTTTATTGTTTACTAGCTGTTGCCAACGATTTCGTCCGCGCGGACTTCGTTAACTCCGCATAGCCCCTACCCCGTAGGTGATAGCGTGATAATATGTAGCCTATATGTTGACCCGACCTGTAAGTAATATTCATCCAAAATTTGAAATAAATCCATGCAGTACTTTTTGAGTTTATCCCGGACATACATACAGACAGACAAACAGACAGACAGACAGACAGGCAGACAGGCAGACAGGCAGACAGGCAGACAGGCAGACAGGCAGACAGGCAGACAGGCAGACAGGCAGACAGGCAGAGAGATTGCTTGTTTAAAAAATTCTAAATGTTACCTGTATAATATCACAAGATACATTTAATGAACAACCATTGTTTTGAAGTCATAAACAGTATACCAAAAACAATACCAACAAGCCAATTCAAACCAAAGTTACAAAATCAATCTGAATGTAGAATCTGAAGACTAATTTACCTCTTGAATAGATGATATAAAAATATACATATAGGTACAGTTAGATTCAAAATCAAACATAAGCAGAAACGATGTATTCTCTCGTGGAGGAATATATTTAGGAGTGTACACAACATACTACCAGCAGATTGAATCACCATCAGCAAAGCTGCTTAATCTATATAGTCCTGGCTATGGTCTTCACTAAATATATAAAGACTAATTTTTTTAAGGTTACAAACATTAAAAATTACAGCCGATTTTAGATATTTCTTCTTTTTAGAAAGTCCACTGAAAAATACTTAACATTTTTGACAAAGCACTAGATGAGCCCGAATCTTAAAAAACGAACAACTTTCAATCTTGTATAGCGGTAGAACCTATACATATAATAAAATCGTAGGAAAGTCAAAACTGTACATTGAATACTTTTTTAAAAGAATATTTGGGGCGTGATCTACAATCGATATCGAAGCCAAAAATATAGTTTTTAAAATTTTTGTCTGTTTGTCTGTTTGTCTGAGTTGGTTAAAGGATGAAAAGTATTCTATATACAATTAAATATGTAAATCATTATGTAGACTGTAATTTCGCAATACATATTTGAAAATGTGATGAATGTACATAAAATATTTGCTTATTTAAAAAGAATTTACTTAGTGAATGCAAGGAACAAAAACAATGTTGCTGTGCATATTGTATCTTGTCTCCACAGAATTAACAACTCTTTTATGGAGCAAAGTATACGCTTCTACAATAAGCTGCCTGATGCCATTAGAGATTTATCAGTTAACGAATTCAAATAATCTGTTAAAACAAAACTATGTAAAAAAGGTTACTATGAAATATCAGAATATCTTGATGACAGGAAAGCATGGGATTAACTGCTCCTCGTATCAGCAACCTTTACTATTATTGTAATAATTACATACTTACAAATTAAACAAAACACAAGCCCACTGAGTTTCTTCCGCCGGATCTCAGTGTGTGGTCGCGTTTACAATTCGGAAGTAGTTTAAAAAAATATTGACGCATCAAAATAACTCGTAAAAAGTTTTATTGAATAAATTATTTCTGATTTCTGATAGAATATGTAGCCCAGCAGCGTATATTTATTGTTGGGGTTAAGTGTAGACAGTGAAAAGGTTTAAAAAAGGGGATGTCTAATTAAAACTATAGTTTGTGCGTTTGTGTATATCCATAACTAAGGATATGACAGGTATAGCCAGGTAGTTCGGCTCTCCTTTCGAAGAATAGACCATCTGCCTTTATGCCGGGCAGTTTGTAAGAAGCGAGCAATTGCCTATGAAAATCACCAACATCGTGGTAGGTAAAGGTCTGCATTGTTTCGGCCGGCTCTGGTAATAAAGCCTTACCTATTCCTTGTGTAATAGCGATAGTGCTTATCGTCATGTTCCGATTTGGAAGATAAGGCAGCTCGTAAACTTATGCATGTGGCATTAGACCTCACCACAAGATAACAAATCACCGTTAACATCGTAGGTACCTATAGGCAATGATTGACTCTTACCATCAGGGGGACTATTTCCTTGTTTGCTGTCTAATGGTACAAAAAAGCGAATAACCAAAAATAGGTACCAATTGGTACTTTTTATATCATTGGTATTTTTAATGGTACAAGCTTGAATGTTCTTGAATCGTCAAAATCATGACTAATTTTTAAGCAAATTAGGATTTAATATTCATATATAAGACTAATAGTAATATTTGGAAAATAATATTTTAGCTAGGGTTTGGGACTTTGTTGAGAATTAACCGTCTACCTCCCTATCAGCCAGTTCGTAAAAGGCGAACGAACGGCCAAACAGGTCACACTATTATTGAGAGTATTGGGTGATAGAGTTCGCAAAGTTCGATGCTACTACCTTACCTATTCCAGCCGCAATGGATTATATGCTTATAAATGTCGCGTACCTGTTTGGAAGGTATGATAGCAATAAAACTTATGTATTTGATATTTCAACTTATTACAAAAATATCAATCAACCATCATTGTCTTTAGGGCATGATTATCACTTTATCTGCTTCATTTTTACTTTGTGATATGAAAAAGTCTGTGGAAATTGAAAAATTTCACCTAAGTATATTACTTAAGATCTGTTCGTAAGGATTTATGTGCACGTATTTTTTTATATCATAGATAGCAACCAAGAAGATCGATTTCCTGGTGGAAAAAGACAACCATCTAGACGATGTATATCACTTAACACTAAAGATGTTAACGGTGCGTTGCTATCTTGGTAGCGAAGTCTTAATGCCACATGCATAAAGAACAAGGGTGGGTCCATATTTAAAATGATCGTATTTAGTCAAATCTTCTACCATAACAAACCTTGTAATTTTGTGAATTTTCGCTCGTATTTATTATATCTGAGTAAGGCCTGAGAAAAGATATTTTTTTTTAAATATTGCCTTTATCTGAGCCATTTTATTTGTTGTCTATGTTTTCTTCACATTGCAGTCATATAGTCATAAACACAGACTACTTATAGATGCTAGCATATTACAATGCTAAAAATGTTGTTTTAAATTATGCAAGATAATTATTTTATCTTATATATATATATATATATATATATATATATATATATATATATATATATATATATATATATATATATATATATATATATATATATATATATATATATATATATATACATGAAAAGCAGGACTCATGTTTTTTACAAATTTTTTATTGATGAAAATAAAATTTTTAAAACGTTATTTATTCTTTAATAAATCAGCAATATTTTTGAACAAACATTTTTTGTTGACATTACTAATTTTACACTTATGGTATGAAGTTGATAACAAACGCAATCCTATTCTTAATTGGAACGCATAGTAGATTGTAGATCACCCAGATGACTTTGTCAGTTGTCTGACTGACATATGTTCTCTAAATAGGCGCCTAATTCTGAGCTACACGTATCTAAGATTTCCGCCGATCGCCGAAACACTTTTTACATCCAACTTAGTACTTATGTTACGCCGTCATGGTATACTTCTGATACTTTTCCAGCTGTTTAATTTTTGAATTTTAATGATTAATTGATTTCACCTTGAAAGTTTTAAAGCGTTTAAAAAAATCTAAGACCCCTTTGTTTGATAAAACGATTTATCGGAAATATTCTAGCATTAATTTGAATTCCATAAACCTTCAAGTTGTTAAAGACATTCCAAATTTCTTTTACGCCGTGTTGGTCCCGGCCTCCTTTGTAGAATAGAGGCCAACTGCCGTTCTGCCAGGCAGGTCGTAAAAGGCGACCGATTGGCTATCGAGTCACTACCATCGTGGCTACTAGGTGGTAGAGTTCTGCATTGGCTCGCCCGGGTCTGGTACCACCGCCTTACTTATTCCTGCCGCAATAGCGTCAGTGCTTGTCGCTGTCGTGTTCCGGTTTGGAGGGTAAGGTAGCCGGTAAACTTATGCATGTGGCATTAGACCTCGCCACAAGATAGCAACACACCATTAACATCTTTGGTGTCTATAGGCGATGGTTAACTCTTTCCATCAGGAGACCCATCTGCTTGTTTGCTATCTTATGACATAAAAAAAAAAAAGTATATGCTTGTATGACACCCGCCATTGTTCCTTATATGCTCTTTTACCTTCTAAACTGAAACATGACCATGACAAGCACTGACGCTACTGCGGTAGAATAGGTAAGGCGGTGCGGTAGGAAAAGGAAATCGGGCGAGAGAATGCAGAACTTTAACCACCTTGTGGCCACTATGGTAGTTAGTAATATCTCGCATAGCCAATGGTTTGTCCCTTACAATCTGCCTGGCAGAACGGCAGACGAATCTATTCGTCAAAGACGGCCAGGATCAACACGGGGTCAGATAAATTTTACATCTCCATTGATATTATTTACTGGCGCTGTGTTATTATAATAACACTAGCTGTGCCCGCGACATCGTCCGCGTGGTTTTTTTTTTAAAGTAAATTTTTTCTATATTTTCTCACTTTTTTAACCTTACCGGAACTTTAACAATTATTTCAAAACCAAAATTAGCCAAATCGGTTCAGCTGTTCTCGAGTTTTAGCGATATATATATATAGAGTTTAAATTGACAACATCGTGTCAATAACTCCAGTCCAGGGAAGGTTTAAAACGTGAGAAAATATAAAAAAAAAATAAGAGTAGTAAAAAAGGCAGAACAACAGCAAAAATTCATTAAATGATCTCTGTCTCAAATTTTTTATTATGTTACTTATATAGTTATTAATAAAATAAATATATAATTAGTAAATATATAGTTATAAACAAGTTGTTTCTGTAAAACGATACGTAAGAAAATAAATACCCAGGCAAAATTACTAAATGTTAGTTCCTTAAAATTATTCGATTATATCTGACTACAAAAGTGTTCCATTGGTGCCATAATACTGAGCAAGCCTGGTATTGCTACAGTCTGTATCTGTTATGAAATTTTTCATTAAGCCTGGCGTCTGCTGTGGTGCTTGTTCTTGCCATTACGATTTTCATTAGTAGGTGCACAATTTTAGTGTTATGAAACTTAGTACAGATTTTATTATTTAATAATATTATTATTAGGGTTCCGTACCAAAAGGATTACTTCAACTACAATCAACCGTTTATTTAACCTCAAGTAAATAAAGATTAATATTACTATTTATATCATAAGATAGCAAAAAAGCAGATAGCTCTTCTGATGGAAACGAAAAACTTTCGTCTATTGGCACCAAAGATGTAAACGGTGCATTGCTTTCGTGTGGTAGGGTTTTAATGTCACAAACCAACCACCAAATGTTTTACAAACCAACAGGCAGAACGGCAGTTGAACTAATCTTTAAAGAGAGCCTGGATCAACATGCGAGAAAATTTCAAAGCAGCCCGTATTTTAGCAGTAAAGTACTATAAAAAAAGGTTTTACTCGCGTTAGTCGCAGATAAGGAACTATCAAAAAAGTAAAGGCTATAAATAAAAGTTGAAGCATCATGAATCATGTTTTCCGGAAAGTTTTCTGACATTTAGTCCCGGCATCATGAATCATGATGCCGGGACTAAATGTCAGAAAACTTTCCGGTTTATCAGCATTTACCTTAACATTTTTTTTTAAATTTATTTATTCACATTTACAACTATTTTTACAGGTTGCCCTAATACAATAGTGTAGTCCTCACAATATCACATAATCGTATGTCATTATAAATAATTGAAAAGATGTTCTGAAAAATCGTCATTGTATACAAAAAACAGAATTTTTCTGCATTTGATTTACCAATAAAAAATATTATAAACATTAAAGGAAAATTATAAAAAATTGTCAAAAAAATAATAATACATAAAAAATCATAAGGAAAATCAATCAATTAAACATATTTGTTGGTGTGTGGTGATGATGGTGAATCACAATGGTGATTCTCATTGTCACGTTTTGTCGACCAGATAACGAACTGAGAATCTTAGTAACATAATTATCATTTATTTCCAGGGAAAACTAGGACCGTTAGCTGTATTTGCTTATTCAAGACATGAGAATATTCCACTTACCACCACTAGATTCCAGGCTGCTATTGAGGCTTGTACTTTCAAGGAAAACCTCGAAAAAGCCTTACCAAAACTTTTGCCTGACTCAGGAATCAAACGGAGATTCTCACGATGTGAGTTGGACCGGGTAACCTCTAGACCACAAAAATGCCAAATACAGGAACAAGAATTTGAGCGCCTAGTTGACGATCAAAGTAAGAAAGAAAGGACCAAAGAAACCAGCTTGATTTTTTTAACTATTTTTTAACTCACTAAAAGAGATTTCTGTTCCGCCATCGCACTCCAGCAACTACGTTCAACCATCGCACTACACGCTGTAGTAAATGTATACCATGGAGTAAATTCATGTAGACTGTGATCCACACACCATTGACGATTGGTCATCCATGACTATTCGATTTGCTCATAATTCTTTATGCGAACATACAAAATCTAGAAAAACTTACCTCATACGGATTTTCCGAGAAGCTTTGATATTAGAATTTTTAAGAGGAGGGACAATAAAATTCTTAAAAGCCAGGGTCGCATTAACAACTAACCTTTTGTGTTGCAAATTTCCATTGGAAGTGGTAGCCTCCTGTTGCTCGCATCCCAGCAGGTACTATAAAAAGTTATTAAGTACGAGGCTAGTTCTTGTTATGAAATTTTTCATTACATCCCTTATCGGTAGTAATTTTGCCCTTAGTCGTTTGAACTTTCATTAGAACACCCTTTACTTAGAGGTCATAAGGTTATATGGCATATAGGATTTTTTCATTATATGCGACTCATTTATTTATCATTTATTATATTGTTATTCCTAATGAGGCCACAATAAGGTTTTTATAACCCGTCTACTTGACGCCACTGATATTTAGGCTTTAATAGTTTTTACTCATCGTCCTAACTAGGCTATAAAATTTTATAGCCTTTTTTATTTTTGTGGAAATAAATTTTATTCTTGTATAACCAGTTCTATTTATTGTAGTGATCTTATTCGTAGTAGAACCATTCTTTTGAACTGGTAGCAGATAGATCTCTCAATGAAATAATAATCAAACTCATATGGACACCGAAGATATTATAGTTGCGTTGTTATCCGTATGATTGGGACAGAAATGTCACATTATTACTTACAATCGCGTAGAGTGAGGTGTTTGTTTCTTCTGAAAATGCTTCGGTTTTAAGTGAAACGTGCGTTGAGTACATAAATTGCGTGATTTTATGCTTGGCGCCGGCATGAGACTTGGGTGGATAATTGTGCCGCTGGGGTCTTCTTTTTTGTCCAGACTATCGCTAAATTTTATCTATTTATTAAGCTGATGTCTTTCTTTTTGTTGCCATTGCGGAACACACGTAGAACAGTTCGCGGATCATAGAAAATTTAATTAATTTCACCTTTTTAATTACTGGATCCATAAAATATCACATGCTTAAGTCTACCAGCAACCTTATCTTCTAAACTGGAACTCGAATATGACAAGCATTAATGCCATTGCGAAAGGTAAGACTGTGATACTCATACCATATAACAGGTTTCGATGTTACGGAATTCTATCACCTAGTAGTCAGTTGCACGTATAGATATTCGTTCGCTATTTACGAACTGCCTGGTAGAATAGCAAATGGTCTGTTTATTGAAGGAAGTCCAGAACTACACGGACGATTACCTCTATACTATTTACTGTACTAATACTAGCTAATACCCGCCCCCACAGAACACATATACTCTATACGAGAGACCCTCCCGTTTCACTGGGCGTAAATTCATTGACGATAAAATAAAAGTAAATGGTTTATCATTTGCGCAATTTCGTGTTCACAGTAGGAAGACGTAATTGAACAAATCCAATTTAGTTTTCATCAAGTTGGATCAAGGCATATGTAACTGAGAAGCAGTTTGGCCGAATAAAATGCTTAAATCACTTTTACACGCACTATATAATTTTTGGGCAGAGTCGCCACACCTGGCCGGCTAGTCTTGTTGATAAGCGCAGTTGCTAACACATTATTGAATCGAAAAATGGATTAGTCCGTCTACTACATCCTATCAGGATACATATTATGTTAGTCCTATTTTTTATATCATAAGATAGCAAACAAGCAGATGAATCTCCTGATGGAAAACGTCAACCATCGCCTATAGACATCAACAAATGTTATTGGTGCGTTGCTAACTTATGGCGTGTAGTGTGTAGCCAACCTATATCGCTCAAGAACGCGATCCAGGCGGCGCAGGATGAGGAAATCACCTCGGCTTCATGTTCAGGGGAAGTACTTGGTATGTATCATAATAACGGTAGATTTCAAAGGGCTTTTAGGCACAATTCCGCGCGAGGTCATCGTGGTCACACTAGCCAGAGATATGTGCAGCGTAGGCCGCACGGGGGTGGATACCACAACTACAATGGTCGTCGTGGTGGCTGGACCGGTTACCGCGAGCAACAGCACAGCCAGACCCCAACCCGCACCCGCCCGGCGCATAGAGGTAAGTTTTACTATAACACTCGTAATAACCGAAATCAAAGGATGCGTAATAGTAACTCTCATATAGTTAACGTCATTTCGGAACCGGAAGTGCAGGCGGAACCGTCTAATACGGAAAATAATAATATAAAGTTTTTTCGAGACTAAAATTTTATATTGCAATAGTAATTGTTTAATTAGTTTGCCTATAAACAACCGTGCACTACATTGGTTACTTGATACCGGTGCATCAATTTCTGCGCTAAAGTATAAACATGTTATAGAAGAACAGATTTCGTATTACAAAGAGAGTATCTCTATAAACGGTATCGGTGGCAAAGTGACAACAATCGGATATTGTTATTTAAACTTCAATGTAAATGGTTATCATTTGAGACACAAATTTTATATATTTGATTTCTTACCGATTAGGGCGAATGGCATCATCGGTCAGGACTTTCTGACTAAGTATAACGCGGTATTGGACTTTAGTCATAACGTAATAACGTTTTCGGTCGAAAATAGTAAGTTTAGTTTACCTATTAGTATTAGTAGTAATTATTTAGAGATCCCACCGAGATGCGAATCTATTCATTACATAACGACAGATTTAAAAGACGAATGCTTAGTTTGCGCGTCACATATCAGCGACGGAGTTTACTTAGCCAGTTCGTTAGTAAAGCCAGTATGTGGTAAGATACCGGTAAAGATATTAAATACGACTGAAAATTATGTTTCACTTGAAAAAATTAAGCCGACTATCCATAGCGTTAACGATTACAACATTTGTTCCTTTTCACAAAGTGAAACGAACGCAACGCGGGTTAAAAAATTGTTTTCCTTATTACAATTAAAACATTTAAATGGAGAAGAACAAATATCGGTAGAGAATTTATGTGCAAAATACAGTGATATATTTTATTTACCGGGAGATAGTTTAACCACGACTAATATTTATAAACATTCAATAACTTTAAAGCCTAACGTAACGCCCATATTTTCTAAACCATATAGATTACCTCATGCTCAGAAAAAAGAGATAGATAGGCAAATAGGAGAAATGTTACAGGAAGGAATTATAGAAAAGTGTCGAAGTGAATGGAGTAGTCCTTTGTTACTAGTTCCAAAAAAGTTAGATTCTAGCGGTGAGAAAAAATGGAGGTTAGTAGTTGATTATAGGAAGTTAAATAATTGTATTGAAGATGATAAATTCCCTCTTCCTAACATAACAGAAATTCTAGATTCCTTATCAGGTTGCATATATTTTAGTCATTTAGATTTATATCAAGGTTTTCATAATGTCGAGCTAAATACAGACAGTCGGAAGTATACGGCTTTTGGTTCTGGTCAGTTCCAGTTGACAAGGATGCCAATGGGACTTAAGACCAGTCCGTCTTCGTTTCCTCGGATGATGACAATAGCTATGACAGGTCTTTCGTATGATAAGTGCCTTATTTACCAAGACGATTTAGTAGTTTTTGGTCGAAATTTAGGCGAAAAAATGAAAAATTTACAAGATGTTTTTGAAAGGCTAAGGCAAGTTAAATTAAAGCTTAATCCGGTTAAATGTGATTTTTTGAAAAAGGAAATGCTTTATTTAGGACATATAGTCACAAGCAAGGGCGTAGTTCCCGATCCAGAGAAAATTAACATAGTCAAAAAATATCCTTGCCCAAAATCCATTGACGAGGTCAAACGTTTTACTGCTTTTGTTAATTATTACAGAAAATTTATACCCAACTTTGCGGAAAAAGCTTATCCTTTAAATAAATTATGTAGAAAAAATGTACCGTTTGTTTGGGATCAGGATTGTAAAAAATCGTTTGAAATGTTAAAAGAGTGTTTAGTTTCTCCCCCGGTACTCCAATATCCCGATTTTTCAGATAATAATCAGTTTATAGTACAAACAGACGCTTCAGGTTACGCAATCGGCGCAATATTAAGTAATAAAAATAAAAAACCAGTAGCTTACGCAAGTAGAAGTTTAAATAGCGCAGAACAGCGATATCCAACTATTGAAAAAGAGTTATTGGCGATAGTTTGGGCTGTTAAATACTTTCGTCCGTACTTATACGGAAGGAAATTCAAAATATTGACGGATCATCGTCCTTTAGTTTACCTTTTTAACATGCGGGATCCATCAAGTAGGCTTATGAAGTTCAGATTGATATTAGAGGAGTATGACTATATTGTAGAATATGTAAAGGGTTCAGACAACGCAGCTGCAGATGCCTTGTCTCGAATTTCTTTTACATCAGAAGATTTAAAAAGCATGAGTGAGCCTTATATAAATGTGACAACTAGGGCACAAGCGAGAAAATTGCAACGCCCTCCGGATAGTACGACTTCTGACTGCACTTGGCCTGGTCAACCGAGTGTCGTGGGGAGTCATACAAAACCAAGAGAGGCAGTAGAACTAAGATTTATAGAGAAAAAAGACTTAGATAGTTTACGGAAACAAAATAAGATTACCATGAAAAAAAAAACGCGTTTTGTTATGTTGAAAGTAAGTTAACAATTTTTATTAATCCAGACTTCCGATCACAACTGACGCGAGTCGCTTTTGTGAGGGAGCTGAATAAATTTTGCAATCTAATAAACGTCGACGAAATATGTATAATAAAAAATAGTAAAAATGATATATTTGTAGAAGAATTGCTAAGTGAGATTAAAATGGCAAATGATAGGTGCGCACCGCGATTTTATATAATAAATGACGTACGAAGAATTGAGGATAAAAATGACCAAAAAGTTATTTTAAACGACTTCCATCTCTTACCCACCAGTGGCCAAGCGGGTATGAGAAGGATGGTGAATAACATTAAGAAATATTTTTATTGGCCAGGTATAGAACGAGATGTTCGGGAATTCGTAAAAAAATGCCCGAAATGTCAAAAAGAAAAATATAGTAGACTCGTTAAAGAGCAAATGGTCGTTACTTCGACGGCGAAGTCAGCTTTCGATAAAATATTTTTAGATTTAGTAGGACCGTTAGATAGGGATTATTATAACTTTTCTTATATACTTACCTTGCAATGCGAGTTAACTAAATATGTAGTGACTCATCCTTTAATTTCGAAAAAATCGGAGGAGGTAGCTCAAGCTCTAGTTAATAGTTTCATTCTTCGCTACGGGATACCTAAGGAGATCGCAACAGACAGAGGATCTGAATTCATGTCTTCTGTATTCCAAGAGGTATGTAAACTTTTAAAAATAAATCATTTAAGTTCTACCGCTTACCACCACCAAAGCATAGGCGCATTGGAAAATTCGCATAAAAATTTAAGTTCTTTCTTGCGTATACAAACTGATAACCACCCAGACGCATGGAGCCAATGGCTTCCATATTGGTGTTTCTCCTTCAACACATCTGTTCATTCGGAAACTAAATTCACGCCTTTCGAGTTAGTATTTGGTAAGGTATGTTCGCTTCCTAGTAATTTAAATACCGATATTGTAGAACCACTTTATAATCATGAAAGTTATCCTTTGGAATTAAAATTTAGACTGCAAATGTCTCAAAAGGTAGCAAGGGAAAATCTATTTAAAAGTAAGTTAGCTAGAAAAAATGTTTATGATAAATGTATTAATCCTATAGTTTACAAACCAAATGATTTAATTTTAATAAAAAATGAAAATTATAATAAAATGGAAAGCATCTATTCAGGTCCTTATGTAGTAGTAAAAGACATGTCACCAAATGTTCAAATAAACAAAAATGGAAAATTAGACATAATCCATAAAAATCGTACTAAATTGTTTACATCAAGTTAATTATTATTTTTTTAAACCATATCTTATAAATTCATTTGTATTTGTATTTTTATTTTTATGTTATTATAGTGTGTATCATTGTAGGTACACATACCTATGTATTCGTATAAACAATTTATTTTATATTAATTAGCTTAAGCTTTTACACTTCATTGTGTCGTATTTTAATATAAAAAAAAGCAAAATCATAATGTAATTTCACTTTTTTTTTCTCCATGGGAAGGAGATGTAGTGTGTAGCCAACCTATTGTGTATAACCAGCCTTATTTACTTATATTCTAATGTTATAAATGTTTTATTATTAATATTAAAGAGTCAGTATTGATCCAACTTTCGTGTTTTTATTGTCTCTCCTATAGCCCGCCTTACAGGCGAAGTCTAATGCCAGCTACCTTACCCTCGAAACCGGAATAGGTAAAGCGGTGGTACCAGATTCGGTCGAGACAATGCAGAACTCTACCACCTAGTAGCCACAATGGCAGTGACTCGTATAGCCATTCGGTCGCTTTTTACTACCTGCCTCGTAGAATAACAGTTGGCCTATTCTTCAAAAGAACTAAGACCATCACGTTGTATAACTTTCCATTTCCTATATATCCGTAACCTCGCATCAGATCTTCAACAAATTAAAATGTTATCACACGGGGAAGATAACCCTTTCAGACAAAAATAATAAAATCCGTTAATAATTAAACAAGTTTTGAGTTAACACATAAAAAAAATACAGTCGAATTTGGATTTTGGTTGATAGCTTACAAAGAAATCAATCGATTTTGATCTCATTTGCGAAATTTGATTCAATTTATTTAGGAGAAATGTTTTTTAATAAGTACTTACATTAGTTTGTAAAATTTTGAAGTTAAAAACATTATTTCGGCAATTTTCTTGAGGTTTATTGAAAGCTTTCAAGGCCAGGAAGATCAGATCGAATTTTCAGGAAATATTACTTTGGTAGATCCTAATCATACCACATTCTGATCAGTCAAGTCGTCCAGAAGCTATAGGGGGCTTACACATACAGATATACACAGACATGCTGACGTTAATTTAAAAATAGAGTTTCGTAGGATCTCAAAACGTGAGAATTTGATGAAAACTCGCAAACTATACATCAGTTTGCGAGTTTTCATCAAATTTTCACGCTTCAAAGTAAACTAGTGCTTTAAAAGTAAACTAGCAAAGCATGAAATATCGTAACCACCATTATATTTGTAACAGCTTTGGTCCGGCCCTCCTTTGAAGAATAAAACATTCGCTTTTCTGCCCAACAGTTCATGAAACATAGACGATTGGCCATATACTGTTACTACTGTCGTAACTACTGGGTGGTGAAGTTCTGTAACGTCTCGCACGGATGTTTCATACCACCGTGTTACTTATTCCTGCCACAATAGAGGAAATGATTGTTACATTCGTGCTACTTGTTACAAATATTTAAAAATGACAACGGTATTTATATATTCCTCCTTTTTAGGAAGTCGACTGAAAAAAATAGGCATACACCGTAATGGTCTGGCGTCCCTTTGAACTTCTGCCGTTCTACCAGGCAGTTAGTAACCGGCGAAGGATTGGCTATACAAGTGACTACTATCGTATCTCCCACGTAGAGTTCTACTTCACTCGCCCGAGTCTGGTACTACCGCCTTACCAATTCCTGCCGAAATAGCGTTATTTTCCACTGCCGTGTTTGGAATGGGTAAGGTAACCGGTAAACTTATGTATGTGGTATTAACACCTGCCACACGAACAAAAACACACCATTAAAATTTTTGACCGCCTCGTTGATCTAAATGGTTGGAATGGTTAATGACTCAACTACGCTATCGATGAGGCTCGTGTTTGAATCCTGATGGGGACAAGCATTCGTGTGATGAGCAAAAATATTGTATTTCTGACTTAGGGTGTTTATTATATTTTTCCAGTATTTATATATTTCTATGTACTATTAATATGTATATTATTATTCGCCTTATTGGTCCCGGCCTCCTTTGAAGATTAGGCCAACTGCCGTTCTGCCAGGCAGGTCGTAAAAGGCGACCGATTGGCTATTGAGTCACTACCATCGTGGCTACTAGGTGGTAGAGTTCTGCATTGTCTCGCCCGGGTCTGGTACCACCGTCTTACTTATTCCTGCAACAATAGCGTCAGTGCTTGTCGCTGTCGTGTTCCAGTTTGAAGGGTAAGGTAGCCGGTAAACTTATGCATGTTGCATTAGACCTCGCCACAAGATAGCAACGCACCATTAACATCTTTGGTGTCTATAGGCGATGGTTGACTCTTTCCATCAGGAGACCCATCGGCTTGTTTGCTATCTTATGATATAAAAAAATATACTATCGTTTATTAACACATTCCAATAATTTGCTTACTTTGGGGTTAGCTCAATTCGTGTAATTTCTCAAGCAATATTTATTTGTTTGTTTTCGGTGTCTAAAAGCAATGGTTGTCTCTTTCCATCAGAAGAGCCATCTCCTTGTTTGCTTTCTTACTGTGTTAATGTATGTAGTATAGTAACTTGCATCTAAATCAGATGCGAGAAGACTGTATGATTACAGAATACTGGACACTAATAGAAGTCAATGTTCAGACAGTTTGTCCCGATTATTTTTGTGTTATAGCACTCAACCCGTGCTTGGGAAAACTGGAAAAACTTTAAAAACAACAAAAAAAAATATTGACATGCAGGGATTGAACCTGCGACTGTCCCTCTCCCTCCCTTTAAGGAGACGGTCGCAGGTTTAATCCCTGCGTGTCGATATTTTTCTTTGTTGTTTTTAAAGTTTTTCCAGTTTGTCCCGAACCATTCCGAGATATCTCGACCGTGAGAGATGTCCATATGCGCGTTGCTCGAATATTACTTACATGTACATTGACTTCTGTTAAGTCTCCAGTATTCTGTTGTACAATATGTATCTGCAGTCTACTATATTTTCCAGATATTGGGTAAATTTGTTCTATTAATTACTTTTTTATTTCAGTGGCATCACAATCACATAGTATAAGATTTTTCTAGAAGTTTCAAATTATATTACATTTATTTAAAATTAGCTGTGCCCGCGACTTCGTTCGCGTGGAGAAATTTCTAAAATAAAAACCCGCATAGTTCCCGTTCCCGTAGGATTTCCGTGATAAGAACTATCTCATGTCCTTTCTTGGGTCTCAAACTATATTTGTACCAATTTTTATCCAAATCGGTTCAGTGGTTTGGCCGTGAAAGCGTAACAGACAGACAGACAGACAGACAAAGTTACTTTCGCATTTATAATATTAGTATGGATGTTATATTGACAGTGCTCTCGGTTGTAGGTATTATACTGAAACAACTAGCCTCGGCAACGTATAAACAATGCAATTATAATAAGTTTTTAAATTGTGGTGTGCTACTTTTTCAAATATACTTACATTCTTTGACATATCCAGTAAAATTCTCTGTGCAAACATATAGAATTTCTCTATTTTGCATAAAACAATTCACCTATTTCCTTAATGCAATTTAAAATAAGAACATCCACAGTGACACACTGACCTTAAGCAATTCAGTCAGCTGACTGTATCCCATTCGGTGTTGAGTTTGACGCATGCGCGGCGAACAGGAACTGATGCGGGATGCGAACCTGGACCTTAACTTTCCGCAGTACGTCTCCGCTCCTGGTTAAGGGAGTGCGTTTTACTCCCACCTTTCTGTATCACATCGCGTAAGAGTGCCTATGTGAAGTGTTGCGAGTTTTGTGAGAAAGAGGTAAGTGTTATACAACATACTACAATCAAAATATTATTTTATTTGTAAACACTATTGTTTGCAATTTTACCTTCATGGTTATTAAAGTATAAAAGTTATATCAGAATGAAAACAATTGACTTTATCATCCAGATTTTTGAATTTTTATATCTATTTATTTGAAAATTTAACGTTTTTGGGCAGTTTGGATATTCTTCTTTGAAATAGTTTTTGAAAGTTTTTTTACAGTGCAATAAAGTGCGATAAAAAAGAAAATGTTAGAAAATGTTCACTGTTTTTTTCTATAAAATCAGAAAAAAGACAAGAAAAGTGTCTTAGGTTAGCTGGTAGTATTATTATAACCATGACAGTAAAATAGTTTGCAATTTTACTGTCATGATCATTAAAGTATAAAAATTATATTAGGATGAAAATAATCATTTTCATTTGATAATTTTATCGTATAACTTTTAGTGTTTTTAAATCTGTTATAAAAAATAACTGTTTTCGGGCGATTTGGATTCTTTCTAGAAATATTTTTTGAAGATTGTTTTATAGTCCAGAAAAGGATATTCGGATAAAAGAAACTTTCTGAAAAACTTCGTAGATTTTTTTCTATAAAATCATAAACATTGAATGCACAGGGAAAAGTGAGCTACTAATATAAGATAAATATTTACAAAGACATCTGTTGTAAAATAGTAAAAGAAATATTCCTGATTTAATGATATTTATTGTTATTTTTTATTTTAAGCGGCTTTCTAAAAATGGGAAGGTTTCAAATCGGTTGTATTTTGAATATTTGATAAATATTCAAAGTACAACCGATTTGAATCCTGTTATTTTTCAAGCGAATTTGAAAACTTTTATGATTGGAAGAGTATACTTCTTATTTGGTTCCTTAAAAAAGTATCTTCACGCCCGTATCCCCGAAGAGGTAGGCAGAGGTACAAAAAGTGCACCCACGTTTAGCCGAAGATACTTAAGTCCCACAATGTGATAGGTGGCCAGCCTATCGCCAACCGGGCACTTTCCAATCCCGGGCAATATTGGTTTTTATCAGAAAATTGAAAAAACACATTTTCTTAGTTGCCCGACCTGGGAATCGAACCCGGGAATATGCAATGGAATACTTAAAATGGTTCTTATATCATCACTGACAATAATAATATGTCAATGATTATCATATTCAATTTATTTCAAATTGGTGAAATTAAATTCAAGTTGTTTATTTCTTTTATTTTTTATTATATTTTGTTATTAGTTTTACAAGATATGACATACGGGCGGTAGTACTTTTTCCGGTATCAATTTCTTCTCGCAATTCCACACAGTTCAGGATATTTTTCGGGTATTTCTGGCTGCAGTCAAAATGTTTGCCTAAGCTCAAGTAGCATCTCTTGTAATATCATTCTTCACTTTTGTTTCAACAAATGGATTTATGATTCATGGTGGTATTTTTAACGTGAGAATATTTATTTGTCTCTGTTGTCTAGTGGTCTGGTGTCGGTGTTGATCACAGAAGGTCCTGGGTTTGATTCCTGGATCGAGAAATTAAAAATATATTTTTTTTGAGTTTTTTGATAAAAACAACGTTGCCCGGGATTGGATAAGGGCCTCGTTGGCTATAGGCTTGCTACCTATCATATTTTGAGTTTAAGTATCTTTGGCTAATCGTGGGTGCAATGGTTGTTTCACTGCCTACATCTTCCGGGATACAGGCGTGAAGATATTTCTTCTTTTCTATCTTTAAGTCTGATTTTGAAGAGATCATGAAGGGAAACGGAATGTTAAACGTATGTCTGAATATCCTCATTAAGGCATTCTATCTGTGACAAGTTTAAAAACTGGTAAAATTCGCACCTTTTTTCCTTTTATTTCAATTTCCTTATAAATTTCAATTTTCCAATAAAAGGAAATTACTTTGTTTTTATTAAATTGAGGTTTTCCTCTTGAAATTGTAATTTAATATCATTAAATTTCTTGAAAAAATCTGTCAAATATGGCGATATCTCTTTTCAAATTGATCAAGTTTTCTTTTAAATCTGGATCTTATGTTTCCTGAAAGTCTAAAGCTGAATCAAAAAGTGAGTAAAATTTTGTTCAACATGCCCCTCTCGACAACCATCGTACTTCAGTATTTAAGAGCAATCGTTGAAAGACTTCATTATTTTTATCGCGTAATTGTGCAAAAAAACGCACATTCAATGCATTACTTCTGATTTTGATAATGGCGTTAATAACAAATTGAAGCAATTAGTCCAATCTACCACTCAAACTTAATGACTCAGTACACTGAGTTTACGTTACTTTTTATTTTTCACAAAAAATATTGAGAATTAAACCTTATCAATTAGGTGGATTAAGCCTATGTGGCTTAGATTATAAGGTTCTCGAATCGATTATAGTCACTTATACGTAATGGTCACTTTTTTATATCTGAAAAATCTCATCATTATTATTGGTTTGTTCTTAAGAACTTCATTTGGGATAAATCCCTGCCTGACCGTCCCGTCAGTCGAATGGTTAGCGAACTTAACTCCGAATCGATGAAACTTGGGTTCAATTCTCATTAGAGACAAATATATTTTGTGTGATGAGCATAAATGTTTGTATTTATAGGTTTGAGTATTTATTATATTATGCAACAATATTAAAATCTGTATTTGTATGTATTAGTATTGTTAGTCAACACCCATAACACAAGCATATAATTTGCTTACTTTGGAGTTAGATCAATTTGTGTAAGTTGTTACGTTATTATTTATTTTATTTTAATCTAATCAGATTGCATAATAATAAATAATAATAATATTCACGGAACAAATTACACTTACTGATCTAACCCCAAAGTAAGCAAATTATTTCCTTGTGTTATGGATGTTATTCAACGATACAAATACATAGCAATACATATATAAATATTGGAATATGTTTTATAAACACCCAAACCCGGAAATACAATCATTTATGCTCATCACATAAATGCTGGTCCCCGTCGGGGATCGAACCCGAAGGCCGTCGATTGCGTAGTCACTGTCGCTAATCACTCGACCAACGGGGCGGTCAAATAATAAGCTGACTCTCCTGATAGAAAAAGTCAACCATCGCCTATAGATAACAAATATATTAATAGTGCGTTGCTATCCGTGTAGCGGGATGTTGATACCATTTGCATAAGCTTACTATACCTAAATATACCTCGCTCAGCAAACGTGAACACAACAGTGACAAACACTGAAGCTATTGCAGGAATAGGTAGGACGGCGGTACCAAGTCTGCACCTGGCTTTACGGAACTCTATCACCTAGTACTCACGATTGTGGTGACACATGTAAACAATCGTTTACTTTTTTACAAAATGCCTGGTAGATTTGCAGATTCTTAAACAGAGGCTTATACAAACATAAGGCAAATATACTATTAAACTAGTTTATTTAAAACTTCTGATACGCCGATATATCACTTAAGGTATTTTAAGTTACTTTTTTTCATTCAGCCAGGCTATCCGTACACATTATTAAGATATTTGCAATCTATAGATCACACAGTACAATCAGCGTTTGTTTATTTTCAATAATATGAACTAAAAAGTTAAAATTAAAATTTTCTCAAACTGACGGAGAGTCATAACCGCGTTGGTGCTACGACACACGTAGCTCGTAACTCGTAGAACGTGCTCGTAGTTATTGCTACGTACATATGACGCATTTCTCAAGAGTAAAGCCCCGTTTTCACTTTGATTAGCGCGAGTGCGAGTGTTTAATGCAGGTGCTAAGTATTAAGGAAAAAATACGTGAAGACAGCCGTTGATCAGTGCGAGTATTTAGCGTTGTAAAAGTGAATAGACGCTGATTACTAATCACTCGCACTGATCAACGGCTGCCTTCACGTATTTTTTGCTTAATACTTAGCACCTGCATTAAACACTCGCACTAGTACTAATCAAAGTGAAAACGGGGCTTAAGGCTGATTTTACTGTCACGCTGACCGCACGCTGACGGTCGGCGCTGATGTATGTAGCCTACGACCGGGCCGTCAGCACTGAGCGGTCAGCGCGCCTCAAAAACGCTACACATGACTACATACTTATTGACCAATCAGCATCGACCGTCAACGTGCGGTCAGCGTGACACTAAAACCAGCCAAAGATAGTCCAGCATGCGCAAATGGCGTCAAATTTCTAACATAAAGAACAAAATATTTGCAAATCGAATGATGAATAAATAAAAGCAATGAAATCTTGCAATCGAGCCAGCCTTATTTGGGAAGGTTTGCTACCACCTCGCGTAGTTTTTTGCCACAATAACTTGTAAAAAAGTTTAATTATATAAAGAAATGCTGATTTCATAAATATTCTACTTAAAATAGGCAAATATTCAAATCATCTTTAAAACCAAATTTATTTAGAAATTTAATTATGTAAATATCATTGGATGCACATACTCTTACTTATTTCACTAATATTACATATATAAGAGTGCTTTATCCGAATGCGGGTGGTGAAAACACTAAGATCCGGATTGCGTAGGATGTTGCAAGTGGACTGTATATGCGGGTATGTGGAGTGAGTATATTTATTCGTGGTGGGAAATAAATGTGTAAACGGTGGAAGAAAGTTCACCCTTCTCTCACTTCTCTTAACGTTTCTCAGGCTATGTCCACACGACGAGAAAATCCACCAAACATACGTTCTTATATCGCAGCGAACGGCTTGGTGGGTGCGAGCGATCACACGAGACACGCGAGCGGCATTATCTCTGAGTGCTAAGTGTGAGTTTTTCTTTTCGCATTCGATCGTGAGCGGGTTTGGAGTTTACTAGGAATTTGTATTTGATTTGTACAGCGCCAACTAGTGGTAAACGTGAGAAAACAGTTTACCACTAGGTGGCGCTGTACAAATCACATACAAATTCCTAGTAAACTCCAAACGCGTTAACGATCGAATGCGAAAAGAAAAACTCACACTTAGCACTCTGACTTCTTCCGTAAAGTGCGTGTGAGTGCCGGTCCTACGGCACTTGTCCCTCCCTCCACATGAGATGAGCATAACGAGGAAATATTCCATAGGGAATAGATTAGGATATTCAAAGTTAAAGTGAGTAAAAAAGGTTAATCGATAGTCTAGGTTCTCTATTTAAAGCAGAAAATTTAAGTAAGCACTAAAGAGCTAAGCATCCTTACCATTGATTGATGATAGATTGTTGTGCTGTACAGTGTTTATAAGTAGAATAATGTATGACAGATAAAATAGAGAAAATTTGTCATCTGTCACAACCTGTGGCTGAAATCTATAGAATCCAATTGACATATGATGCTCATTAGCGCGGTACAATTAATTTGGAGCTTTTGATCTGCATTCACGTTGTCGATTGATCTTGTGAAGTCGCATTATACTGCAACTATTGCATTGGAGAAGTGATAGGGTTTTGTAACTTCTTGACTGAATTTAGGTACTACTGACTTACTAATACCATCGATACTTGTCACTGTCATCTTTCAATTGTGACGGTAAGTCATTAATATTATTCATATGCCATTATTACTACACACTTTTATAACTGCACTTGTACATAAATTTCATTTTTACACTTATATTTTTAATATATTAATCGACCGGTTTCGTTTTTAAAGCATCTTCAGGATGTAATATACTAATAAGTGTAAAAGTGAAATTTATGTACAAGTGCAATTATAAAAGTGTCTAGTAACAATGAAATTTCACCAAGTGGAAAGTATAGAATATATGATATGCCATTCTTGCTCGGCTACATGGATAGCAACGCGTCAATAACATTTTCCGTTTCTATAGATGATAGAATTTTTTCCTTCAGGAGAGCTAACTAATTTTATACTAACTATGAAATAAAATAAATAAATATCTGCGTATTACTAGTCATATTAATAAAAAGACGTGTATGTACGCACGTAAGAAGTTCTACTTAGCAAAGATACAACTCTTTGTTGGTTGCCGGTGTACGCGCCCATCATTATATTTCCTAACCTTATGTCATTAGCTGCTGGTGTGCCCATGCGTCGTAATGTCAGCTATCTTCTACAAGTCGTTTAAGGTTGTCGGCTGTCGGATGTGCGCGCACATCGTAAATTTTGTACTATTTTTTTGAAAAGTACTTGAAAAGAAGTGTAATTCAAAAATACCCTATAATTAAAAAATAATCAAAATCCTTTGAATAACTTAGGTGCCCCATAGACCTACAATAATATTGCGCAATATTACGTATTGCGCAATGCTATTGACCGTTTAGGGTTAATATTGGAGATTGCACAATGATTGAACGAAAGTTTGAGCGGGTTTAATTTTTATTGCGCAATATTTTTTCTTACACTGTGTAGGCTTAATATTGCACAATATTTTTTCCTTCAGAGGTTGGAGCGGTCGCGTATGGTCAGTCATGGTGTTTAATATATAATAGTGTCGTAAATTTAAGCAAAATGGCGAACAAGAATGCTATAAATGATAAAGAACGGGAGTTTTTACTTTAATGTAGAGAATTGTATTGACATTTATTTATCTGAATCACCAGCATGATTGCCGCTAAAACTTCGTCGTGAGACATGCTGCTCGCTCGAAAATATTGATCAGACTGGTTTATCAATTTTATTGAGTGAATTTATTGAACGTTTGGAGTCAAAGGGATATTCAAAATTATTGCACAATAAAAGTATTGCGCAATGTTATTGTAGGTCTATGGGGAGCCAGAAAAAGAAAAATGAAAAAACACAACCAATTTTTATGTTTTAACATTTATTAAACGTTGTCGTACAGCTAAATGTTTATTCGCAAACAAATTTTGTTTTTGCCTTATATTTAAAACTTTTCCAAACAAACTCTGAATAGCTGAGGGCAATTGAATAATGAATATAAAACGTAACAAACACTCTGCGGTTGAATGTTTGTGGAATATGTTGGATCATTTTCATTGTATTACTTTTAAACACCGCCGCTCTTCAAATTGATAGCAAAAATATGTATAAAAATTGAATATTTCAATGCTACGGACACGTTTTTCTGTCTTGCTGTATTGGTGAATACATTTTGTGTATCATAGAATAGCAACCAATGAGATGACTTCCTGAGAGATGATCAAAAGAGATAATCGTCTTCCAAATAGATTTAAAGTCACTGCAAAAGCCATTGAGCATGGGCAATGAGCATGCGGATAAAATAAAAACAAAACCATCTTCCATAGGCGTGAAAGATGTAAATGATGAGTTACTTTTAAAAATGATAACTTGTTAATGCCATATTAATAAGTATCCAAAAATACTGCATCCATGAGTTTGTCTGCCACAGCGAACATGAGGTATTGCATTCTTGTTTGGGGCAGGTATTAATACATACATTATTTACTTTTACTGAATTGTTAAATAATTGTTAATGTTATCAATTGTAATAGTATTCGATGAATTCCCTTCTGCGACGTTTTAGGTAATGACGTTATCAAAAGATTATGTTTCGCAGCACTTTTAATAAAGTCATAGCTTGGTAAACTTGTCTACAGGAAGTAAGTCATGAAGTTTCAAAATATACAATAATTTTAACGCAGTAAAACTGCAGCAACTGACTTCTTATTTCTTGTATCTCCGAAAACCCCCCCAAACCCTACCTACTTAGGGTAGTAGGTAGGGTTTGGGGGGTTTTCGAACCCTACCTACTACCCTACCCTACCTTCCCAAACAAAAACGAATTTACAAAATTGTTCCATAAACCACCGTGTTCTGAAGTAATAAGCATAAAAAATACAGCCGAATTTCTCCTTATCCTTTTGGGAAATCGATTGATAAAAAGGTGATATCCTGTGAACTAATTGTTTTCCCAACGTTTGCAATATAAAGATTTTTATATCATCTAATTATAAGTTTAGTTACAATGTTAAGTGGAGTTTTCATTTATGTCTTTGAGGAAAATGCTTTTATTACATAGTGGTTGTAATTTTATTCATTTTATTTTATAGATTCAGGCGTTACTCAACACTAACTCACTAAAATCCAAGTGGAAATCCATAATTAAACGAAGAAAACTATTTAATTTGCAAATTTCCGTGATCATTACGCGACTATGCGTGCCATTGCGATTCCACTGAAAGGGAAAAATAACAAAGTAGTTAAAAAATGGAACATTAATACCGTTGTTGAAAATTATAAAATACCCCAGAAGCACAGCAGTTATCCACATTGCTTAACACACTCTCTACATCTACAGTAGCAAGCACAAGAGCACACAGTTTACGCACTAAACACACGTTTCACTTCGCAACCGAAGCACATTCAAAAGATACGAACTTCTTCACTCAATACGAGCCGAAGTGTAACTTTATTTTTTCTCATTCTGCTAAAGAAAACATGGGTCTTATTATCAGTACAGGAGTGCTTGACTTTAGTTTTTACAAACAAAAATATATTCTTAAAAACCTCAAGAGTATTTAATGTATGTATGACCACAACGTGATGCCATTACAACGCCATGATAGTCCAGAGCGTTTACACGGTAAATAATTGTACGCGAATTTTTTATAGTAAATGTACGATATAAATAATTAGTTTTTCGTTTAATATATCGAATAAGGTAAGGTACTAAACAGTTTTTAAAGTTTAGTCAACTATCCGATTCGACACATCATTAATACAACCATCTTACTATTAACTGGAACATTTTTGTGTTATTGATAAAATCCAGTTAAATTAGCAATAAGTAGTATTAAGATTAATTCTACTGTATTAAGATTAATTTTATAAAATAAACTTGAGTAAATGCACGAGCTTATGTAATAAAATTAATTTCGCCTCGGCTTCGCACTAGTGTTTAATGATATGCTGTAAAAATCTTTAAAATTCTCGGCTTTTTCTACTATTTTAAGCGTGTATTATACATGTATTTCTTCCTTCTGAATCACCAAGTAAGTCAATGGATATAACTGCGTTAAAATCCGTTGTGTAATTTAAAAGATATAAGCGAACACAAAGCGACAGCGACTTTGTTTTATACTATGTAAAGAAAATACAACTTTAGTACAGTTTTTCCTTTGTAATATTAGTGTGAATATTGATATTTTGGTAAAATTTTATGTTTCTATGGATTCATTAAGCTTAAAAAACAACTTTTTGTTAGAAACTAAGAAAATTTATTTATTACTAGCTGACCCGGCAAACGTTGTTTTGCATTACATATTAGGAATCCATAGCGGACAAACAACGTGACACGTAATTTATATAAGTCTACGGGTTTGTCCTTCCACGCAGCCAAAATGGCATTAAACTTTAGTATTGTTAAATTTTCTATTTTTCCGAGCAATTTTCTTAATATTTTCTTTTATAGAACCTTCTCCTTACAATTACAAACACAATAAAAAAAATTACCGAAATTGGTCCAGCCATTCAGGCGTGATGTCGTGTCCAAGGAAAATAGGGATTAATTTTTATATATATAAACTACGGGATTGTCCTTCCACTTAGCCAAAATGGCATTAAACTTTAGTATTCTTACATTTTCTATTTTGCCGCGAAATTTTCTTAATATTTTCTTTTATAAGAACCTTCTCCTTACAATTACAAACACAATAAAAAAAAAAAATTACCGAAATTGGTCAAGCCATTCAGGCGTGATGTCGTGACCAAGGAAAATAGGAATTAATTTTTATATATATATATATTTATTTAACACTTAATATACACAAAAACAGTTACAGTAAACATTAAAATAATATATTATATTCAGACAAAATGAAAGCTTATCTTGGCTATATATATTAATATTGTATAACAATTATCAATTGACATTAATCAATTTTATAATAATTTTATATTTATAATGAATTGACTAAATATTTTTAAATTTTGGACATTTATATTTATTAGATATAATTTTGTGTTTTTATTTTAACTACTATGTAACAGTTTATTTAATTTAATTTAATTTTTAGTGACATGAGGTATTTCCTACAAACACATAAGTTTTCCCTACTTGTGGGGGAGTCATCACCTATAGTGCGGACAATCCTACATTGGTTAATGCAATGAATATTGATTGAAGGTAACATGTACACTTTTCTTCAAATTATATATTTTGTGACATTAAGATTTTGTTTTTTTTAGTTAGTAACTGTAAATACCCTGACGATGTATGCGTAAGCGAAACCAGTAGGAAATCAATTCCTTATTGAGAAACAGTTCAAGTGTACTAAGTAAAAAAATATAATCGCCTCTGTGGTCTAGTGGTCCAGCGGTGGCGTTGACCACATGAGGTTTGATTCCCGTGTCGGCCTCATAAAAAAAGTGTTTTTTCAGTTTTCTAGAAACACAAAGTTGCCCGGGATTGGAAAGTGACCGGTTGGCGATAGGCTTGCCACCTATCACATGTGTGGTGCCAAGTATCTTCGGCTAATCGTGGGTGCACATGTTGTACCTCTGCCTACCCCTTCTCTCTTTTTTTTTACTTCACCAAGTGCGGATGATAAAAAATGTAGAATCTATCAAAAACTCTTTGCTGCCCTGATAAGCATAATTTAGTATGAAAAGATACTAAAACAATTTTATCTGTGTTAATAATTTCGTCAAGGGGTACGGTAGACTCGATCGAAACCTAACCTAAAATATAAAGTTAAAAAAATTATGATTTTGAGTCGACAACCTATATCCGCAAAAATCGGATTGTCGAGTATTTTGTTAAAATCGTGATTAAAATGCTAACGGTGCTGACAGAAAATTCAGCCATATTTCTTTAAAGGTTACAAATATGTGGTGTAGATGGCGTGAGCATTTATTAAAGTACTACGATACTTTAATAAATGTTTACGCCATCAACGGAGCGCGGATTATCGTGAAAATTATTTTCTCTTCTTTCATAAAACAGTAGAAATTAAGAAATAGCAACACTATAGTGTTGTCTTTGTTAAACCAACGTAATGTTGAAAGAAGACGTCACTACAGTGTTGCTACTTTTTAATGTCTACTATTTGAGTTAGTATTTAAGATTGCGTATTATGAAACTTCCGAGCGACGCCGGGTTTTCATCTAGTGACATTATATTACTGGTAATCTCATAATAATAATGAATCACCTTCCATATGTCATCTCGAATAGTCCCCCAAATAGAAATCCAAAACGTTATTAACATGGGTTATGAGGCCTAGCAATATTAAGTATAATAAAACTTTTATATGACTGTGTCGTTCCGAGATATGTTACGTGCTATGGGGCAATTTAATAAAGGAAAAAGTAAAATTGTATTATATTTATCGCCGCATTTTATTCGCCATATACTATACGATAGCTTTTGAAGAGGATGCGATATATTTTTCTTCGTCTTGGTTCGGGTTGGCTCGAAGGGATTGAAAATGATACCATCTGACATTTTGCTAGGCAATTCGTAAAAGGCAAATGATAGCTGGCCGTGTGACTACCATCGTGACAACTATGGGGTAGAGAGTCATATCTCGCCCAGGTTAGGGACTAGAGCTTTAGTTATTTCTGCTGCGATAGCGTCAATGCTTATTACTGTTGTATTTTGATTTATAGAGTACTGTAAGTAAGATAGCCGGTAAGATTATGGTTGTGGCATTCACGTTTTGCCACACGGACTGCAATGCACCATTAACATCATTGGCGTTTACAGACGACAAGTTGTATCCTTGCCACTTGAATACGACGACGGACGACTGTACATATTTGTATACTTATACATTAAGTCTTTATTAATGATTAAGTCTCGATCAAGTAATAAAATTGAAAAGCACCAGTTTTATATTTGCATATATTTTTTTACTCTATGTTATGACTTTTTTGATGTTTGGTTTATGGAAATCAATAAGTGGTATCCATGCTACAGGCTTTATCTAGTGTAGAATCCGTTCCTATTAAGCTATATAATTGTACATTTAAACTCAATAATAATATCGTGGGTATACTATATGCTACCTGAGTCTGTGTTCCCCGACGGGTACAACCTGGGGATCTTCAAGAGAAGAGTGAACAGGTACCTTCTAGGGAAGCGCGTTCCATCTTAGGCCGCATCTTAGCTTACCATCAGGCGAAATCGTGGTCAAGCGCTTCCCTATCGACAGTAAAAAAAAAGAAGTATCCGTTTTCGAGCGTATTTTTAACCCTTTGGGAAAATTATAAATCTTTATCCTACAGTTCCAGGAGTATAAACTTATTTTGGGAAATTTCCTTTTCTCTTTGAATCTTTTCTTAATTAAAAAAAATCTCAAATAGTTTTTGAGATATTTGAGGAAAACCAATCCCCCATTTTTTTTTCACTTAATTGTTTATAACTTTTGCAATTTTTGCGAGTGGCCTTTCAATTTTTATAAAAGTTTCTACGTTTCATTTCAAATCGAATGACACCTAAATCATAATTTTTGGAAAATTAGAACAAGTTTTGACCTAAAAAGCACTTGTTAGCCAGACTACTTGTAAAATTGAATTAAAAGGGAATTATATACATAATTTGGACAACGTGATTATCACGATTTTACACTTATCACGTGCTCAAGCGAAAACTTACCAAGGGAGGATCTCTCTTGATTGTTAGGATGTTTTGCGTCCGGGCAAGCATCATCTCTTTGGTGGTAGTTCATCCTGCTGAAGCTTTGCTAGTGAAGCACCGAAATACTTCACCAATTCCCATGTAGAGGTAAAAAACGGCAAGAGATCCTCCCAAGAATAGAGCTATCGCGTGTCCGTTGCTCGATAAGAGAGATAAAAGTGGGCGGAGGGCCACGCGCACCCTTTATAAAGGTGTTTCCGCAATTAACGGGCGGAAAAAATTCATACAATCACAGACATCGTTCTGAAACCGATAAACCATGGACTGATTTAATTGGTAAATTAAATTTAATGAGTATTTAGTGATTTAATTAATAATTTAATAAATTGGTATACATGTGCTATGTGTGAAAAATCATTTATTATTTACTACCTGCAGCATGCAACCCGCTGCATTTAAAAAGTTTTTGGCGAATCCCGCGGGATCACCTAATTTTTCCTTAATAAAAAGTAGTCTATGTGCTATTCCAGGTCATCATCTACCTGTGTGCCAAATTTCATCCAAACCTGCCTTGTAGTTTTTGCATAATTGAGTAACAAACATCCATTCATCCATCCAAACTCAAAGTCGACATCACAGTAGTGTAATGCATTTACTAACTAGCTTTTTCCCGTGGCTTCGCTCGCGTTAATTTCATTTTAGGGAAGTGGGGGTTAGAAAGAGACAAAAGTAGCCTATGTCACTCTCCATCGCTTCAACTATCTCCACTTAAAAAATCACGTCAATTCGTCGCTCCGTTTTGCCGTGAGATGGACAAACAAACATTTGTTACAATCTTAACCAAATTAAAATAGAATCACACGGAGAGTATTATCTTTCAAACAAATTTTTTTTTTAAATCGGTTCCTAAATGACCTACTTCTGAGGTAACAAACGCAAAAAAACGTACAAATTCCTATATATATCCTTTGGGTAAGTTGGTTGATAAAAAAGTCAACTGCGATCCGAAAAAAGGTTACTTACCTTAAAATTGGATAGTTTCCATCGTCGGCACTTGGTGAAACTGCATTTTAAATTATGTATTACAAATAAACTCACTTGTGCTTCCAGTTCACGTATATTTTTAATTTTTTACTATACACATCCAACCGGTTTCGCTTATTAAAGCATCATCAGGGATGTTTTACACATATTTTATAATATATTTAACATATTTTTTACAATAACTCAAGTCATATTATTAGCTAATAATGTGAAATAATAATCAGGGATGTTTTACACATATTTTATAATATATTTAACATATTTATTACAATAAATCAAGTCACTTGAGTTATTGTAAAAAATATGTTAAATATATTATAAAATATGTGTAAAATATCCCTGATGATGCTTTAATAAGCGAAACCGGTTGGATGTGTATAGTAAAAAATTAAAAATATACATGAACTGGAAGTACAAGTGAGTTTATTTGTAATACATAAGTTACTTACCTAGTTGAGTGAAAATGATATTATACACTTTTACAATTAAAACTTATGAAACCCCTCGAGCTTAAATCCATGAAGCTGTTAACAGAGCGTGCGAAATGAATATACTTACACAAATACACATAAAACATAACCCTTCTTGTAGTAGTGAAAAGAAGTTGATTTTCTCGTTACCCTTTAAGAGGCTACAGTGCTAAAAGTTCTACAGTAATTACAGTTCTATTCATGTTTCCTTGGACTGTTATATCTTTTCACAACCCATAAAATGCTAAGATAAATTTAATTATTACATTTTAGAGGTACATCTTGACTTTTAATTAATGATTTTACTTCAAACGTCTCAAGTTGTTTGAAAGGCTCACTAAGAGATCCGGTGGGAACTACAGCTGTGACTTTTACTTTAAATTATTTTCATATCCTTTCATAACACTTTTATTTATACGTTTAAGTTACAATTTCTGTAGGACCAATAACAAGTGAAACAAGCGTTAATGAAGATAAGAATGCAAGGAAATTATTAGAGACTAGTTTTTTTTAAGTAGCCTAAGTTACTCCTTATTACATCAGCTATCTACCAGTGAAAGTCCCGTAAAAATCGGCCCAGCCGTTCCAGAGATTAGCCGGAATAAACAGACAGACAGACAAAAATCGTAAAAAGTGTTATTTTGGTATGTGTACCGTGTATACATCCATAAGGATTTAGTTAAAACCGGTTATTTTAATATTACAAACAGACACTCCAATTTTATTTAATTGTATATTTGTATAGATATAGTAATTTAAGAGTTGAGAAATACATGTACTACTATCCATAATATAATATGAAATGAAATAAAAATGTTTATTTGAAAGAACATGGGTCTTTTTATTTATCATAAGATAGCAAACAAGCAGATGGGTCTCCTGATGGAAAGAGTTAACCATCGCCTATAAACTAAAAAAAATGTTGATGGTGTGTTGCTATCTTATGGCGAGGCACCATACACATAAGTTTACCGGCTACCTTACCTTCCAAACCGAAACACAACAGTGACAAGCATTGACGCTATTGCGGCAGGAATATGTAAGGTGGTGGTACCAGACCCGGGCGTGACAATGCAGAACTCTACCACCTAGTAGCCACGCTGGTAGTAGCTCATATAACCAATCGGACGCCTCATACGATATATCTGGCAGAACGGCAGTTGGCCTATTCTTCAAAGTAGCCCGGACCAACCAAAAAGTTATTAAATTTAATTGAGGTACCAACATATTCTACCGAAATATGATGTATAATATGGCAAATATTTAAAAGTATCATTTTACAATATACTAGCTATATAATACTAAAAGTGCCCGCGACTTCGTCCGCGTAGAAAAAATTCTAAAATAAAAGTTATTCCTTATTATATCATCTATCTGCCAGTGGAAATCGTGTCAAAATCGGTACCTACAGCCGTTTTAGAGATTAGCTGGAAAAAACAGACAAACAAAAACCGTAAAAACAATTATTTTGGCATGTAATGTATATACATACATAATACATATGCATTTAGTGAAAAGCGGTTATTTTAATTTGACAAACAAACACTCCACTTTATTTGTATAGACTAGCTGGTTCGCGCAGGTTTACCTGCGGGTAGATTAACATGTCCTCTACACAATTTTTATACAAACTTTCACCCCTATTTCAGACTCTTAGTTTAATATCGGGACTACAACTATCTCATTCGTAAATGTCATCAAAATCGATTCAGTGATTTGGCTGTGAAAGTGTTATAGAGAATACTAACCAAATCTATCGCCTCTGTGGTTTAGTAGTCAGGTGTCGGTGTTGTCCACATGAGGTCTCAAATTCGATTCCCGGGTCAGGTAATTCAAAAATGGTGTTTTTTCAGTTTTTTGATAAAAACAATGTTGCCCGGGATTGGAAAGTGCCCAATTGGCTACAGTATAGCCACCTATCACATTATGAAAAATATGTGAATATGGGTACTTCTCCAATCCTGGGCAAAGTTGTTTTTATTAGAAAAATCACATTTTTGAATTGTCCGACCTGGAAATCGAACTAGGAACCTCGTGTGGATAACACCGACACATGACCACTAGACTACAGAAGCGATAGATTTGTTTAGTAGGTATTCTCTATAACAATCTATAACAATTCGTTCACGAATTAATAGTATACTTAATGAAGACATATGACTTCGTTCACGAATTAAAAGAATTAAAACTTTACGAATTTAAAATTCATCCATCGTATTTTCAAAACACTGGATGTAAAAAAGGTCATAAATATATTTTCCTTAAATCATATTGCAAATCTGTTTCATCCAAAATGTGATGCTTTGTTTTCTCTTAAAAATGTTTTCACCCTACAATGAAAAAATCTTCCATTTGTTATAAAGGATATTATATCTATATAGAAATGTCAGTTTGTAAATAAGTATGTCGACCTTTGCGTTCGTAATACCGTTGAGAACAACGAAAACCATAATGTTTTGTTTATACCAAAGGAGACATGTCGTACGCACTAAAATAATACGGCCAAGTGAAATCACCTTGGCACGTTTCCTTCGTTAATTATAATTCATACGTTTAGTTAATAATATTATAATGGGTATAATTAAAATACTTAACATATAGATAGGCATTTTTAATTTGCTCTATTCTTTTGATTTTTTGGCCGCCGCCCCGTTGGTCAAGTGGTTTGTGACCCTGACAAGGTAATCGACGGCGCTTAGGTTCGATCCTAGACGGGGACGCATTTGTGCGATGAGTATAAATGTTTGTATTTCCGGGTTTAGGAGATTATTAAATATATTCTAGTATTTATATGTGTATTTCTACGTATTAGTATCGTTAACTAACACCTATAACACAAGCAAATAATTTGCTTACTTTGTGGTTAGATCAGGAAGTGTAATTTGTCCCGCGAATATTTTTTTCTTTTTTGGGCATTTGCCCAACCAAACCCACCAACTTGACCTAACTTCAAAATAATCAAGTTATTTTCTTGTGATATGTGTTAGCCAACAATATTAATACGTAGAAATACATATATAAATACTGAAATATATTTAATAAACACCCAAATCTAGAAATACAAATATCTATTGCTCATTATAAAAATGCCTGTCCCTGTTAATAATCGAACTCGAGTCTTATGGATTGCCTAGGGTCGCTAACTATTCGATCAACAGGGTGGTCAAATTCGTTTTTAAATATCGTTTAAATGTGGTGGTATACACGTATTTAAATATATTATATTCTTACTAGCTGCAGCGTGCAGCCCGCTGCGTTATAAAAGTTTTTGCGAATCCCGTGAGGTCATCAAATTTTTCCGGGATAAAAAATAGCCTATGTACTATTTCAGGCCATTATCTACCTGTGTGCCAAATATCATTCAAATCCGTTCAGTACTTTTTGCGTCATTGAGTAACAAACATCCATCCAAACATCCAAACTTTCGCATTTATAATATTATATAATATATAATATATAATATATAATATATAATATATAATATATAATATATAATATATAATATATAATATATAATATATAATATATAATATATAATATATAATATATAATATATAATATATAATATATAATATATAATAACTAATATATAATATATAATAACTGATATATAATATAGATAGTTCTCGATAAGGATTCGTAATAAGCGTGATTTAACATTCTGACATACAAGAATATTTGGAATATTGACAAATCGGGTTTACCTATACTTTCGTTAATTTAAAATTGACTATTACACTTCTATGGTGATATTATATTGGACGTATATAAATAAATACATAAAAAAACATTATTCGTTTATGAAAAAAAAACAGCTTTTAGGTAACATAAAAATAAGTGAAAATATTATCTTTAAATTATAAAGTTACTGTATGAATTTTTATAATTTTCATGGATTTTTTAGATACAGATCTTTTATTAGGTCATGTCTATCTCGGTTTACATAAAAGTCATTGCAGAGAACCCGATTAGCGCGAATGTTACCACTGGGACTTGAGCTGTTTTGTTAGCGTAAGACATGAAAGGTCGGATTCGGGTCAGAATATTATTATATACAATAAATGAACGGCGTAAGAAATTCTTGGGTATAACAAGAACGTTTACTAAAGTTAGCAGAATTCTCAGAACCCTTTGATATTACTGTTAATTTAATTACATAATATTATATTACAACGTAATATTAGTATGTGAATGTTGGTATGTGAAATTAGAATGTGAATACGGGAGATTAGATTTTAGAATCATAGTTTTTATATATCATTAAATAGCAAACAATAAGATGGATTTCCTGATGAAAAGAGAAACAATCGTCTATATATACCTACATGCTAATAGTGTGTTGCTATCCGTGTGGCGGCAATGGCACATGTACATGGGGCACACTAAAAGTTTTGCACTTCTAGCTAATCTAACTATTTGAATTTCGAATGTTATATTTTTAAAACTTTGCAACCTTCTTAGTAATAAAAAAGCAATTGGCGGGAAATGATTTGTCAATTGTTGTTTTATCACACATCAAATTCTACGTACGCAACAAAAATGGAATTAATTTGAAAAAATTTTGGAGCGATGATTTTTTATGATTTTAAAAGTTCTCTTTCTCCGCAAGACTATGCCCTCGTCTTCAAAATGCTTTTGCAAAAAGCACCTTATTTGAGCACCGTGAGGCGATGGTTTGCTGAATTTGAGAGAGGTCGAGTTTCTTTACATGACGAATTTTGTGAAGGGCGGCCTTCAACTGCCGTCAACGAAAATAATATGGCCACTGTTAAGCGGTTAATTAAAGAAAACCCCCGAATTACCTATGAGATAATTCGAAGACTGTTGGGGATTGGTACGAGCCAAATTCAGAAAATTTTACACGAAGAATTGAAAGTTCGGAAACTTTGTTGTCGTTGGATCCCTCATGAACTGATAGCGGAGCAGAAGCTAGCTCGCGTGGAATGGTGCTCACAATGCTACTTAAGTACGCCCACGAACATTCTAATGCTGTTTATGACATTGTCACAGGAGACGAAACGTGGATTTATTGTTTTGAACCCGAAAAAAAACAGCAATCTTGTGAATGGGTGTTTGAAAATGAGAACAGGCCAACAAAAGTAAGACAGGCGAGAAACGTTGGTAAAATTATGATCGTGTTTTTTTTTCTCAGCTACGGACCCATCTCTACAATTCCATTTGAAGATCAAAAGAGTATTAATGCCCAGTGGTATTTTACCATACGTTTACCCAGGGTGTTAAAAAAGTTCGCGAAAGACGACCCAAAAGCCGCATTCTCCTACACCATGATAACGCTTCTTCACACACGGCCAACAAAACAAAGTCATTTTTAGCTTCCGAAAAAGTATATCTCGTCACTCATCCTGCACATAGCCCCGAACTAGCACCCTGTGATTTCTGTATTTTCCCCAAAATCAAAGATTTGATCAGAGGTTTTACTTTTACCAACTCCGAAGAGGCAGTGATAGCGTTCAATCAGCACGTAGAAAACATGCCTTCAGATCTGTGGTCCTCCTGTTTTAAAAAATGGTTCGATCGTATGAAAAATGTTTAAAATATAAAGAAGATTATTTTGAAAAGCACTAAACATAATATTTTGGTTATAACATGTTTTTTTTAAGTTACGCAAAACGTATAGTGTGACCTACGTATAAGCCTACTGGCTACACTACCTTTCGAGCCGAAATACAATACAAACATTGACGCTATTGCGGCAAAAATAGGTAAGGCGGTGGTAATAAATACCCGGGTTAAACGTTGCGGGACTCTAGCACCTAGTAGTCACGATGGTAGTGACATGCCTGGCAGAACGGCAGTTCGTCTATTCTTTAAGAGACCATAACAACATAGGGAGAAAGGAAAAGTAATTCAAAACTTGCAAAATATGTTACGCAAATTTTAAAACCCTTATTTGTTGAAACTACAATACACTTGTACTTTTATTCCATTACTAGCTGTTGCCCACGACTTCGTCCGCGCGGACTTCGTTTACTCCGCACAGCGCCTCCCCCGTAGGTGATAGCGTGATAATATGTAGCCTATATGTTGACCCGACCAGTTAGTAAAATTCATGCAAAATTTTAAGTAAATCCATGCAGTACCTTTTTAGTTTACCCCGGGCATACATACAGACAAACAGAAAAACAGAGAAAACTATATTTTTTGCTTCGATATTGGTTGTAGATCACGCCCCAAGTATTCTTTAAAAAAAATATTCAATGTACAGTTTTGACTTTCCTACGATTTTATTATATGTATAGATATAGATAAGTATCCACTTAATTATATTAATCGGCCTGTTTCGGTTTTTTGAAGCATCTTCAGGACATATAATCGTGTGTGACGATGATGGAAACTATCCAATTTATACAATATTACGTTCTGAAGATGCTTTAAAAAGCGAAACTGGCCGATTAATTTAAATAATTTAGTGGATACTTATAGTGGAATAAAAGTACAATTTATTGTTTTTTTTATATCACAAGATAGCAAACAAACAGATGGGTCTCCTGGTGGAAAGAGTCAACCATCGCCTATAGACACCAAAGATGTCAATGGTGCGTTGCTATCTTTAAGTTTACCGGCTACCTCACCCTCCCCGAAAGGTGAAAATTTTAAAAATATTTTAAATTATGATATAAAAAATACTCTATATATATAAAACAAAAGTGACTGACTGAGGTATCCACGCACAGGCCAAACCCTTAGTACTAGAAACTTGAAATTTTGCACACATATTTCTCTTATGATGTAGGCACCCACTAAGGAAGGATTTTTAAAATTCAACCCAGAAGGGGGTTATAAAAGTTTGTATGAAACTTTTTATTCCCTGGACATATTTGCATGAAATTTCATATGAATTGAGTACAAAAAAATAATGAATTACGTGTTTAAACGTTTTTCAAAATTCGATTCCCAAGGGGGTAAAATAAGGGAAGTAGCTTGTAAAGGTTAAATAAGTTCTAAAGTAAATATGCGCGAGCGAAGCCGCGGGTAACAGCTAGTTCGAAATAAAAGTTTCACTTATTGATTAAATATGAGAAGACATACAGATAGATAATTAAAAGAGCCCTTATTAAAACTGTATTTAATAGGATATCTAGTGATATTATTATACATGGATAGGTAATCATATTATTAAAATCGTAATCGATATAAATTATTTAAAGTGACGTAACTTTAAACAGCGCAAATACTTAGGACTATTTAATTTTTATGCATTTACGCAACAATATTTCAGTTCAAATTAAGCACACTGAACGCTTTTATGTAAGAACCAACTTTATTGCGACGTAATTAGCGATATCAAAGTGGTGTTTAAAAATTTAAAGCCACAGCTTTATCACGTATTCCTTTATACTCCATTTCGAGACGTCTATTGATGTTGATTTTGCATTTAATTTAATGTAGTGTGCTAATAATGGACGAGGGCGTGTTTATACAGAATTAGCTGAGCCGCGCAGCGTCGCTTGCGACCCAGATCAGCATGTCGTTAGTATAGGTTTTCATACAAACTTTTATGCCCTATTTCAATCCCTTTAGGGGTTGATTTGCGAAACATACAGATAACGAGATATTAGGATGAAAAATTACTATGAATTACAAATAAAAAATAATCATAAAATCATTTTTATATCATCAGGCAAAGTGAAAAATTTAAGTCTTTAATATGATGACCAATTAATTAAAGAAAAAGAAGTTTAGAAAATTACTTAAATATTATAAATAGTCGCCTCTGTAGTCTAATGGTCCGATATTGGTGTTGGCCACATGAGCTCCCCGGTTCGATTCCCGTCTCAGGTAAATCAAAAATGTGTTTTTTCAGAGTACTGATAAAAACAACTTTGCCCGGGATTGTATAAGTGCTCGGTGGGCGATAGGTGGGCGAAACTTAGTATTTATGTTTTTTAATACAATTAAATCAATACGAGTTTAAAGCTTTTCAAATGTCATCCCTTAAAAAGATCAAAAAAGTGGTAAAATTTGTATTAAAAATAAAATGTGGTTTATCAAAATCTCTTTAAATTTATTAGTTATGCTTTTTAATTTAATTAAATTAACGTGCGAGTTTTTTCTCTTAAAGAGGTAAGGAAGGGTGTTAAGGGGCTGAAAGCTAGTATTTTATAAATAACTAGCAGACCCGCGCAGCTTTGTCCGCGAGTATATTAATAAGTCGTCCAAATAGCTTTTAATAAAAATTTCATCCCCTATTTCAGTCCTCCAGGGACTGATTTTTGAAAAAAAAAATTAAACTATGTTTGACCTCGGATCTTCAACTATATCCATGACAAATTACATGAAAATCGGTCCAGCGGTTTAGCCGTGAAAGCGTAACAGATAGACAGACAGACTTTCGCATTTATAATATTAGTATGGATTTTCTTTGCGAGTGGACGCTGAATAACATTTTGAGACTATTACTTACCTACGTTTACGCATGAATATTTTAATAGCTGTAGATTAATAAGTGTTTTGTATAAATATACAAAATTAAAAAAAATAAAACAAGCGAAGCGAATAATTCAAACAAGCGACTAAAAGCAAAACTCTGAAGAAAAAAGAATAAAAAGCGGTGCTATATTTTGAAGGTGGTGAAGTCTTCGCCGGCGTGTTTGTTCGAAGGGAGTAATAAACGTGGAGGAAGCAATAAGATCTGCAAGGATCGTGACATATTGCACTCGGTTCTCTTTGCCTACCTCGTGAGGGATCTGGCGTGAAAATATATTGTTGTTGTTGTTTGGACCGACGGTTTTACGGTAACACACCACCCGCCAGACTCCAAGCTACTACTGAGATTTTTGAATTCTCGAAAAATACGTTATTATCACTTTAGGTTATCCCCTAGACTACGAGTCAGTTATTATAATAATTTTTTTTTCAATCTTCAACATGTCCACCCGGTTTTAGAACCACCGCCTGACATAATCGTATCACATTAGCGTCGTTGTTTTTTACTGTCGTGATTCGCTTTTGAGGTCGAGGTAGTCGATAAACATGTGATATTCTAACTCTGCTACATGAATAGCAATGTACCATTAACATTTTTAGTATCTATAGGCGATTTTCTATCTATCATCTATCACATTAGGGGACTATGTATCTTTGGCTAATCGTGGGTGCACTTGTACCTCTGCCTATCTCTGCGGGGATACGGGCATAATTTTTTTAATGAAATTGTTTAGAATTTATACCTCTTAAAAATATTTCATTTTATATTAAAAAAATCATTTACTTTTACCGTCTCTAAATATTTAAGTAAACAAAAGCGCTATAAAACAAAGAGAATCTGTAATTTATTTAGGGTTGCTTAAGAAGAAATAATACTTTTACAGATTTGACCTTGTATTTTGTAAAGCCAGTCTTAGGCCTTGTTATTCTCATGCAAAGAATATTTTGTTATCAGCTCCGCAGTTTCCTTATTTTATCAGTTGTTCTATCATTAGAAGGAGACATCCAGCCCCAGACGTCAATAGTTGAAGCACGCTCAGTAGAAAATGCGGAGAGTATTTAATCTTTTTATAGAGTCACTGATGCATTAAAATGAACAATCAATACGTTGGAGCAATTCAACTAAAGGACTTATTACTTTTTTCATGCGCTCAATTCTCTATATCCACGGGCGTCTCCATGGATAAATTTAAACCATTGCATTGCTAAGATAACTGATCCTTGCTAGTCGAGGTAAATATAATTTATAAATATGAACATACACCATATTATTTGTAAGTGTGTTATCTGGCAAGAGCCTTAAAAGTATTACCTATATATGAGGTATAAACTGCTACTCCTATCTCACCTCAAGTAATTTTGCCATAAGTACGAGTGAAAATAAATAAGTAGGTCAGTCCTGTTAGGTCTAGAATTATCGACTGTCGTAGTTCATAACCTGATTTCAAGTCTTATTTTTATACTTATGGTTACACTACAAATCTTTTATTATCTCAGGTTGAAAAAAATATCGTAATATAGCAAACAAGCAGAGAACTAATCTCCGAAACGGTTGGACTGATCCTGACGGGACATTTACTGGCAAATAGCTGATCTAATAAGGAGTAAGGTAGAGTTCTGCATTGTCTCGCCCGGGTCTAGTACCACCGCCTTGCCGCAGTAGTGTCAGTGCTTGTCGCTGTCGGGTTCCGGTTTGGAGGGGGTAGCTGGTAAACTTATTCATGTGGCATGAGACCTCGCCACAAGACAGCAATGCATCATTTACATCTTTGGTGTCTTTAGGCGATGGTTGACTCCTTCCATCAGGAGAAATCTTTGCTATCTTATGATATTAAAAATAGAGTAACTAAGACTTTTGGATTTTTCTACACGGATGAAGTCGTGAGCTCAGCTAGTCTTAAATATATTGAGAAAGTTCCGAAACATACTCGTACACATAACTGCATCGCGTAACTCCTTAGACGAACAATTGCAATGTATTTTTTATTAAAAAATGACTTAGTTAATGATCTTCTTAGCCGTTCTTTAGAAAAATCTGCAACTTTGTTTGAAATTGAGTAAAAATACTTTTATGTCATGATGACAATATCAACAGTATGATACATTTCTTTATTTGTATCATAAGATAGAAAAGAAGCAAAAGCTTTTTCTGACGAAAAAAGTAGTTACAGAATATCTAACTCGGCGCCTTTTTAAATTTTAATATTGTGCAAATTAAGTTTATTCACACTTAGATTCCAAAATTTAAAGTTATGATAATTTAGAAGTACTCGTAGTTACTAAAATCTCCGTTGATAGAATACCATTAAAGCGCCGTTTCGAGAACTGCATGAATAAAATATAAGATGTCGCCTCTTTCCAGAATGGAAGTGTAAAACTGCTGTTCTCTGATGCTTCAGTTGGGAAATGGATTCAGTTTTATGGGGATTTCAGTATAATCGGTAGTAAGATTGAATCAATTAAAATGTATGTTATGTATCCAACAAAATAAAGTATGAATCTGTAATCAAAAATGTATATAAAATAAATATTTTTATGCTACATCCCTAACCGGGTTGATGGAAAGAACTGAGTGCCACATCACGAGAAAATCTATCTTTGCTTTCTCCACATTTATAATTCTCTTCATGAGAATACGCCGGATTTTGGAATAATTTGTCACCACGACCATTTATTTGGAGATATTTGCGTCGGGCTCATCCGAGATACGGTAGTGGTAACATAACACACGCTAGATGCCGAGCTGCAACTGAGATTTGAGATTTTCGAGAAAAACCTCAATACCACTTTTGCCAGACCCGGGGTTCAAACCCGGAACCACACAGTCTAAGCCGAGTAGGCTTTTCCCTAGATCACAAGGAAAATGTTCTTTAAATACATTTTTAAATTGTAATAATTTAGTTACTTGGTGGTAGAATTCTGCACCTTCTTACTCAAGCATAGAAACCTAGACTACGAGGCACGCCCTTATTCTTTTATTGAACGTCAATTCGGGCGAAAAATGAATTTTTTTAGTGAAAACATTAAAGAAAATATTTTATTTGTTTAATGAATACGCAAAATCTATATTATTAATATTATAAATGCGAAAGTGTGGATGTTTGGATGGATGGATGTTCGCGCATTCACGCAAAACTACTGACTGAGGTCATCATCTACCTGTCTGCCAAATTTCAAACGGATTTGGATAAAATTTGGCACACAGGCAGATAATAACCTGGAGTAGCACACAAACTTCTGTTTTATCCCGGTAAAGTTAGAAAATCCCGCGGGATTCACCAAAAACTTTTATAATGCAGCAGGCTGCACGCTGGAGCTGTTAGATCATAAATATATATTGAAGCTATTACAAATGTTTTGTAATTAAAATCAAAATATTAGTATTCTCTTCATATTATGGATCACGTAATGAAAAATAATCATTTGCCATAAATGTAATCTTTTATCGTTTGTGAAATATTTAGAATACATATCGTTACGCAAATTTTTCAAAATTTCATATAATTATTGTATATTTTGTTGGCGTGACTATATATTTATATTCATAAAAAATAATATAAAATTTAACAAAAGTATAAAACAATGAAAAGACGAGACGTACTTACAACAACTTACACTTACACTTGTAATTAACTTTTTATATAAATATCTTTTTCACAATATAATGAGTGTCATAGATCGCAAATATTAGATTTTTCAAATTTTCTTTTTAAATATCATAGTCACATCAAAGAAATCACAATTCTTACAACATTTAAATTATGTATGTGCACACAAAAATTTCAGTTAATATCGAGAATATGAACACAAAAAGCCTTTATTTGAGAACAGACTTTATTACTCAGTAATTAGAAATATCAGAGTGGTGTTTAAAAATGTACAGCTACTGCTTAATTGCGTATTCCTTTTATAGTCCACTCAAAGAAATCCACTGGTGTTGCTTTTGTATTTATTTTAATGTAATACGGTAATAAATAGCAGCCGCCATATTAAATTATGTTTCACGTCATTATTATTAGGCTTACGATTCTATTTAATACTATTTTATGTAAAGTCAGAAGATAAATAATCTAATAAAAATAAAAGATGTAAAAGATGGCTTAAGATCTTTTTTTATCAAAAACATTAAATTTTCTATATAGAATAGGGGAAAAAAGGGCAAGATATTATACGAACGATAAATATGTACCGCTGTCCATGAATACCTGCAATACCAAGGGTTTGCAATACCTAGCAGGCTTTTGAAGATGTAAAATAAGTAAGCTTTTTTTTGAAGGCTTCCAAGTCGTATCAGTTCAGAAACACATCCGTTGGCAATTGGCTCTACTAAATAGTCTTGCGCTGCAAAAAAGCTTGAGAATCGCGCTATACCTAGTGGACGTCCAGACATCAAGATGTAAAGGGTAGAATTTGAAATTGTGGCGTGATGTTAGGCAATGGATTTTTTAAACAACACCTCGAAATATTCTACATGATAAAAGTGATAAAATATGATGAGAAGATCAGGAAGAGCTAAACTACCAAGCCTATCAAAAAGAGCCTGGTCAACGATGAAACGACTCGATCTGCGTTAAATGCGTTCATGAGTAAAGAGCTGGTGTTTCAGAGCTCCTGCTCAAATACGATAGCAGTACTTCTTGAGAAGCCTAATTTATAGAGTCATAAACAGTTAGCTGGCAAAAGTACTGTTTTGTATTCGTACTGTATAACCACAGAACTGAATATTACTCGATATTTCGTCATCAAAACTTGCAAAGCTAGATGAAACTACCTCACCAACTACCAGTAGGTATTTTTAAAACGATTACAAAACGGTAAACGTAAAATGAGTGTTCTTTGATCTTGGATCGTGCATTAGATTATTTAAAAAAACGCCCATGAAAGATATCCCTCGCCTACAGATGCATACCAACATTAGATTTAGACATTCAGCGTCGGGCTTCAATGTATTACAATTCTAGGAATTTTACCAACCCAGAATTTATCAACTCGCAAGTTCAAACAAAAATACGTCGCCTTTTTAATCCCGCAATCGACGTTACTAATGAATTAATTGATGAATGGCAGTCGCGTTGGTGCTGTTGTACCAAAGGACAGCATTTATATAACTTTTTTCCATGCGTCCGCGATCGCTTAAGTAAAACTTGGATAAAAATAGATCATTGTATTGCACAGTTTCTCGCCACGGTAATTTTAAAGCTAAATTATTCTCGTTTAAATTAGTTCCTTCTCCTTTTTCGAGTGCTCTACATAGAATTTTAAATATGAACAATCTGCACATCACATTCTTTGGAAGGAAATGCTTGATAGTATCCAATGTATATCCAGTATAATTTATTACTCCGACCTTGTGGGTACACGTGCGAACTTCCGTGCCTTCAAGCGATTTTGTCATACTTACTACAGGAAGCAAAGTTGAGTAGGCCATTTTGGTAGGTCCCTAATTTCCAAACTTCCATGGTGCAATAGCAATCAGGCTTAACCTGATTGTAAAAGTCTCATTTTGTAGCATTTTTATGCTTTTAACATTTTGCTGTCTCCTGCTAAAAAGGGAGGGAAACAGGATGTATTTTCCTACTCCTCCTATATACTTCTGATTAATTTCTTTGCGGGATCCAAGACAGCTTAGCTTTTCCCCAGGGCACCCTGAGCTCGCAACTCGGAGGTTATCAGGACGTTTGCCGCTGTTGATCCTGGTTTACAGAAGTTACAGTGGTGGGAACGAGAGGTGGGCCCATAAAGATGCATACCAAAAGTGTTATTGGTGCGTATGCTATCCGTGAGACTATTCGTGAGTGTTAATATTCAGAACCTATACCTTACAATCCAAACCAGAATCCGACAAAGATAGTTACTGACGCTATTGAATCAGGAATGAGTAAGGTTGTGGTAATCCCGGACAACCCGTTGCAGAACTCTTCCACATTGTAACATAAATCTTAGAATCTTATGTTCAACTAATAAGTCAAAACATGTTTAACTAATAAGTCTTAACGGAATAGACGTAGTTAGAATATTAAGTCGTAAATTAATTCATCCGACAACATGATATGAATTTCTCCATTGCCTAGACGCCGCCGTTCCGCCATATCCGACATCGCGTTCGGTTTCACGCTCCAGTGCATTCGAGACAGGTTTTTGCTATTAAGAATTCCATGTATGATATATTTCTGAACTAAATTCATACATTATGTATTTTAAGAGCTACGTGACGTGTGTATTTAACTAGCGACATGCGTTGACTTCCCATGGGTTTGCTGATTTGTAATTTTTTTGAGTGGAATGCTATGAAGACATGAATTTTTATACGTGCTCAAAATTCAAATATTTTACACTGTAAGCATGATTTTAAGAAAACATTGGTATTTAAAATTTAAGATGTTATGATAAGATAAAATAAGATGCTTAAGTATTTGGATTTTGTTAGACTAATATGATAGGCATTTATTTTATTTATTTACTTTATATCATAAGATAGCAAACAAGCAGATGGGTCTGCCTGATGGAAAGAGTCAACCATCGCCTATAGACACATGCAGTCTAATGCCACATGCATAAGTTTACCGGCTACCTTACCCTCTAAACCGGAACACGACAGCGACGGGCACTGACACTATTGCGGCAGGAATAGGTAAGATCGTGGTACCAGACCCGGGCGAGACAATACAGAACTCTACCACCTAGTAGCCACGATGGCCTCATTTTATGAAACAGTTGGCAAATTTATACAAGCAGTCTCCAACTGTCTGAAACAACAATAATATATTATTTTTATTAATAAATCATATCACTGCACAAATTACACGAATAGATATAACTGGAAAATAAGCAAGTATTTGCTTGTAATAATATAATACGAATGGCAAATTCGTATAATGAATAAAAAGAAGAAGACATTAATACATAGACATACATAATATAAAAATACTCAAATATACCTAGATATTTAGTAGACACTCAAACCAAGAAATAGAAAAGTGTATGCTCATCAAACAAAATATGTTTGTCCCAGTTGGGAATGAAACCCGAGCCCCATCGACGCGTAGTCAAGACCGCAAAACACTTGACCAACAAAGCGGTATTTTAAAGATTAATTAATTTTAAATATTAAAAGCATCTTTACGTCCATATCCTCGAAGAGGTGGATAGAGGTACAACCAGTGTATCCATGATTACCCAAAAATACTTAGTCCCACAATGTGATAGGTAGCCAGCATATCCCCAACTTATTCAATTCCAAGCAACGCTGATTTTATCAAAAACTGAGAAAAGACATTTTTTTATTTTCCCAACATGGTAATCGAACCCGGGAGCTCATGTGATCAACACCGAAACCAGACCACGTTAAACCCGGGAACCAAACTTCTCAACATTTCTTTTCAACATTTTATTTTCACGTTTAATACCATGTTATGTCATGCTAGAATATAAATTAGATCAATTTTTTAGTCATTAAAATTTCCCTGGATATAGACCTCATATATGTAAGAGCTGTTCCATTAAGTAGAAATAGTGAACTTGAACCTGGTCTTCCAGGAGATGATAAGGGTCGCGTACTTTGCAGAGCTTCATTGAAACGACGGCTCATTTTTTTTAAATTATTTTATTCGATGTGCATACTTCGAAGTTCAATACAAAAAAGCCCCAACTCGCGCGCCTTGCTTGCCTTATAAACGATCAATGTTGTAACTTATAAACTAGTGCACGTGTTATTTTCTTGCAAGTCGCACGTGTGGTTTTTTCGTTACAATTTAGTTTTATTTTATTGTACTTATTGCGTAACAATTAATCTACACTTAATTAACTAAATTAATCAATAATTTAATTAACAAAAAATCAATTAAGGGAATAAAATATTATTGAAACTAAATACCACGAATAATTTAACGATCAACGACTATCTCGTTATCATATATCATAGTGCTACGAAATTAAATAAAGTAAGTCATTCAGCTAGTGGACATTTTTTTATAAATTGGGCAGAGCAGCAAACCACCGGAGGGTTTTCCGGGTTATTTCAAAAATTGAAATCTCAGTATCTCGTAGCGTAAAATATGAGCGTGTTAATTAAAGTGGAAATAACTTGATTAAATTACTTCTGATTATTGAATAAAGTACTTCTGATAACTTATTGCTACGTCCGTTAAGCTCGTAAGCCTGTTTGGTCCTAGACATCTCAAGAAAAAAATGTTAGTTTTTTTATGTCGGTAAAATGCGGCGATGGGCGGATGAGCAGGTCTAAAATAGGTTCTAAGAGATATATAGATCGCTTGAGTCTCTCGTCGCTGAATTAAATAAATATGCTAAATTTGAAACCACATTTATATATTTTTTCTTTAATAATCCTTATAATGATAATAGGTGTTATTAATAACGCATGCTATTGCGAGCTATTAATAAAAACATATTGACTTGTGCAGATGTCGGTAAGGTTGACTGAAATAGTGGACGGACGACGAAGGCGGAACGCCGAAACATGTGGAGAATCAGGTCAAGTGCTCCAGACCCGCAAACCAATTAGGCTCAAGGCAATGTCGCAAAATCTACATATTATCGTGTCAAATCTACAGTGGTTGTTGCTCGATGTGGGGTTTTGAGATTCGTAATAACAATTTGTATGATTATTTCATGGTAATAGTTCGTGTTAAACAGATTGGAATGGAATTTTTTATGTCTATGTAGAAGATGAGTACAGAAGAAATGTTTATATGTTTTATTTTTCATTTTTATTTATGTACCAATTATATAAAAAAAATTATACAATTGGGTAGCTAACAAGATGATGGTTCTTCTGAAAGGAAAGAGATAACATATTTTATACTCTTTGTCGTTGGCACTTGGTGAAACTTCATTTTCATGCAATATTTAATATTAAAACACTTGTGACCGCGTTTCCGATCCGGTAGTAGTTTATAAAAAATATATTGACGTGTCAAAATAACTTGTAAAAAGTTTTATTGAATAAAGTACTCCTGATTTCTAATTTCCGTACTGTTTCACAATAAATCGTTACATATATTAATCAACCAGTTTCGCTTCTAAATAAGCAACATCAGGGCGATTTCAACATAAAACTAAAAACAAAACGGCTAGATATCGTTTTGTTTGTTTTGTTTGTGAGACAACAATCGTCAGTATACACCAAATATATTAATAGTGCGTTGCTATCTTCGTGGCAGGGCTGGAATCGGTTAAATCGGTGATATCGAGCCCGGGCAAAACGTTCTAGAACTCTTCTTTCTGTAGTGGTCATGATGGTAATAACACATTAAATCACTTGTTAGTTTTATACGAGTTATACTAAACATACAAATGTACTAGATATTTTTCAATATAAAATAATTATCTCGCATTGTTAGTAAGTAGCGGCTACACAACTTATACTGCTGTAAGCAACCATACCAGTAGATTTGAAACACATAACAAATTTTTCAAATAAAATGTGAAAAACTATTAAAAAGGTTAAATTTCAACAGTTTAAAAAGTTTTTTAGTATAGAGCTGTGTAATACGAACTCTCAATCAAGGATTGCAGATAGTCGTATACGTACCACGGGAAAAATTATGACAGAGCTACCCACGTTCTTATTAAAATCGCCTCTATTAAATGCTTCTAAACAGCTGTTTAGAAACAGTAAAGAATAATGTGGTGTGGTGGTAATAAGAAGCAAAATTTGCTTGAAATAATATATATATATATATATATATATATATATATATATATATATATATATATATATATATATATATATATATATATATATATATTTATACATATTATTTATTATATTTTTTTAAAAGAATACTTGGGGCGTGATCTCCAATCGATATCGAAGCCAAAAATGTAGTTTTTAGAATTTTTGTCTGTTTGTCTCTATGTATGTCCGAGGTTAACTCAAAAAGTACTTATAAGTCCAAACTAGGTTATAATCACTTGTACTTTAATTTCACTACAAATATAGACAAATAATTTTAAATTATTCGACCGGTTTCGCTTTTCAAAGCATCTTCAGGACGTAATATTCTTTACAGTAAAGAATATTACGTCCCGAAGATGCTTTTAATTAATTTGAAATTATTTGTCTGTATTTGTAGTGAAATTAAAGTACAAGTGATTATAACCTTGTTTGGACAAGTGATTATAACCTAGTTTGTAACAATGGAATTTCACCAAGTGTCGACGATTGAAAGTGTAAAATCTCAAAAAGTACTGCATGGATTAACTTTAAATTTTGCATGAATATTACTAACATGTCGGGTAAACATATAAGCTGTGCGGAGAAAACAAAGTCCGCGTGGACGAAGTCGCGGGCAACAGCTAGTATAAAATAAATTCGAAATTTCCTATCCTCCGTCGGTATGGATTTGGTGCTTAACTTTAAAAACTTTTGTATATTATGCGAGTGTTATAAAAATATATTTATATTTTGTATGTTTACAACGAATAAACTTAAAAACTACTGGACTGATCTTAAACGTTCTTCTATCATTAAAAGTCTATACTATTCAGAAGTGACATACGTTACATTTTTCCGCCAGAGCAAAAAGAAGTAGGTAATGATTTTGGCTCATGTGAACGAAGTCGCTAATAACAGCTATTATAGTATACAAAGCAAATGAAACAACCTGTATTGATTACGATTATCCAAACTAATATTATAAATGTGAAAGTAACTCTGTCTGTCTGTCTCTTCTTCACGTCTAAACCACTAAACCGATTTGTATGAAATTTAGTACCATTATAGTTTGAGACCGGAGAAAGGACATAGGATAGTTTTTATCGTACAGGAGAGTGGTAACGGGTATACGGGGATTATTTTAGGAATTTTTCCACGCGAACAAAGACGCGAGTACAGCTAGTTCAGTATAAATGAACAAAGCCACCAGTTATGCAATTCGTCATAAATACTACAAAACAGCACCAAATTTTAATATTGTTGTTCAAACTCGTAATATTATATTAAATAGAAAATTTTATGAAAATATTTATACTTACATTAGAAAATTGCAAGATTAATTTTATCACAGCTCAAGAATAGTGTAATATGTCAACAATATTTTATACAAACTTTTTTAGACAAACTTAAAAGGAATTTAACTTTAAAGAAACTGTATTCAAACTTTTTCCCCGTGCTGGTCCGGGCTCGTATGAAGAATAGGCTAGCTGCCGTTCTGCCAGGCAAGTCGTAAGAGGCGATCGATTGGCTATGCGAGTCACTACTATCGTGGCTACTATGTGCTAGGTTTCTTCATTGTCTCGCCCGGGTCTGGTACCACCGCCTTACCTATTCCTGCCGCAATAGCGTCAGCGCTTGTCAATGTCGTGTTCCGATTTTGAAGGTGAGGTACCCGGTAAACTTATGCATGTGGATTTAGACCTCACCACAAGACAGCAACTCACCATTAATATCTTTGGTGGAGACCCATATGCTTTTTTGCTGTCTTATAATATAAAAAAAAATTATCCCCTATTTCAACTTAGGAAACTCCTAAGGTATTGAAATAGGGCAAGAATTTTTTTTGATAAAATTACCCCGACTTAGACAGACAGACATACTTTTTCCAGTTCTATCATCAGGCATTGATAACCACCGTGTTTTAAAATGCTTGTAAAAATTTACTCCATTTTATTTAAAAGTTCCCATGACCTTCATCATCAGCTCTTGTAATACCTTGGAAATCGTCTAGTACCAGGATGTTTGTTAAAAAAGAAGAAAGAATCCAAAAATCGATAGGTTTACCTTGTTTAGTTTAGAAGTTCCCATGACTAACTTCCAATTGACATTGTCCAGCACCAAATTGTTTACCAAAACAAACCGAATTAGTTTCCACTTGATGGGTTAACCTTGTTTAGCTTAGGAGTTCTTGGGTACATCTTTCAGATCTATCAGCAGACACTGGAAGATTTGGAGCGGCCAAAGTCCTTATAATAACGCATCAGAAGACCTCAAATTCGAGGGCTTTGCTCTATTTTATTCCAAAGTTCCCATAACATACCTCCAGCTCTATCGTGAGACTCCGGAAATCGTCTAACAATAGAGTCTTTGTTCAAACAGAAAGAATGAGTCCAATTTAGATTAGTTTATCTTATTTAGATTAGGAGTTGTCATGGTTACCTTCTAGTTTTATGATCAGGTCCTGAAAATCATCCAGCACTAAGGTATTTGTCAATAACTATGTCTTCAACTATGTTAGCGGCTTAGACAGACAGACTTTCAAATTTATAATATTAGTACCGATTGTTTTAAATTTAACACTTATAAGTACTGTTTCACAATTCACAAACCATATCATATTTCTTTTTAATTAAATATCCAACCGAATGCACATTTTGCTGCATCATCAGGGCTAAAAGGTTTTAGCAGTACAAGTGTTAAATTTCAAATAATAATTATAACGGAGTTTCACTAAGTGCCGACGATGAAGAGTACAAAATATTAGCATCAACAATAATAACAGTTTTCTTTATTCACATTTGATTTTATCAACATTAACATTTAATTATTAAAATAACAAACGAATTTCAAACATTAAACATACCACTTAAATGTTCAAATCGTGATTCCGCTCGAAAATCCTATTCCAGAGTTACAAGATCATCAAACACGAGTCCCCGGGAACCATAAAAGTTTGCAAGTAAGAATACGGGCGGATCTACCCGTACGGCGTAATTGTGTTTGAGCTTGTAATCTAATTTTATATTTCCATGAGAACGGTTCTGCCTACGAGCATACCTCGAGGGTGGGGAAAACTTTTGCCTTAACACGTGTATGTCTACAAATTCTAAGACTTGTGCGCATTACATAAATACTAGACGTCCTGGAGAACTTTGTATTGCCTTAGAATAAATGTTGTTATTACAATAACTGAGTTATATTCACTAACAACTTTCATAAAATCAACGTTATCAGTAGTTGTATCAAAATGAACTCACCATTTTAATTGTATATTACTTATTGAGCCGATTAACTTTGTTTAGCTATAAAAATTACTTTTTATATAATAAGATAGCAAATACGCAGATGGCTCACCCGATGGGAAGAGAAACCATCGCCTATAGATACCAAAGATGTTAATGGTGCGTTACTAACCGAATGGTGGAATGGCAATGTCACATAAGTCTACCGACTACCTTATTCCCTAACCCGAAACACGACAGTAACAAGCACTGATGCAATTGCGGCAGGAATACTCACGGCAGTGGTACCAAATACCCGGGCGAGACAATCTTCAGGTTAGGCAAAACTGTTGTTGATGTTTTTCAACCTTTTTTCGAAAATCCTAACTTCTATAGCAGATTGAAGTCCTCGGAATACCTCGGATGACCACGTAAAGATCCCAGTTTATTGCTTAAAAAATAGCTATAATCTTTATCAAGTAGGTTTAGTGCGGCGAATTGCTGAATTGTGGTGAACCGTATATAAAGAAATGTTCAATCCACTCTCATACACCGCAAGGCAACTGGCGGCTTTTAAAACTTAACGAACAGGAAAATAGATAGTATATTCTTAAAAAAAGGGTTAAGAGAATACGTGGATTGACATTAAAAATGATCGTCAAGTATATTCTGCCCTTAACAGTTTTCATCCTTTACACTTGTACAATGTTTATAGTTCTATATAAAACACCCACTTTCTTCAAGGACTTTTTATAATATTACGACAAACTTAACGTCTTAAGAAATGTTGAATAGCTATAAAAGAGACAACTTTGTTACAGCCTTGCCACTATAAAATTCTACATCTACCACATACGAATTTATTTCCCGAACATGTGTTACAGTTAAGCTGGTTGCACATTTTCGGAGGCAAGCGTCACGTAATCCGCGAATTGAATTGAATTATTTAGATATAACTTCTGGCAACTTTGTTCGTATATAGCTGGTGTTTTGTCATATTATAGTGGTTTTAAACGTGATTATGTTGAACGAAATGTTACTAAAATTATAATAAATTTGTGAATTTTGTGCTATAAAATATATATAGCTTATATTAGAATAAAAATTATTATTATTAGTATTACACTCGCGTTGAGTTAGTTTATTTCTCCTGAAGATGCTTCGGCTTCGAAGTGAAACCTGCGTTGAGTACATAAATTATGTGCTTTGTGTTTGATGCTGATGGATGTGGGAGGATAATTGTGCCGCTAGGGTCTTCATTATTGTTTAAACCTTCGGTAAGTTTATCCATTTATTAAACCACCATCTTTCTTTTCAGTGGCTTCGCAAAGATCGCATAAAACAAAGATTTACAGCAAAAAGCAAATTCAAATAATTTCATCTCTTAATTGTATTATAAATTTTCGTAAAGTAACGTCTGAATACCTAAGATTGTAGTTTTACTTACGTACTAGCTCTTACACGCAACTTCTTTGTGTGACTTATAGACACTGATTCCTTTCGCCCAACTAGGTAAAAAGTAGCCTTTAGCCTTCCTCAAGAATGTGGTTATCATTTACAAACGTAATTATACAAATCAGTCTGCTTTATTTAGAGATTAAAACGATGAAAGTAACAAAGAAACAAAAAAATCTCCTTTATTAGATTATCAAAGATTTATAAACATACTAGCTGTACCGGCAAACGCTATTCTAGCTTTTTAAATACTTATTTTTTCTAAAATTCTCACCTTTTAAAGCTTTCCTGGACTTCAACAATTAATTCAAAACCAAAATTAGCCAAATCGGTTCAGCCGTTCTCGAGTTTTAGCGAAAGTAACGAACAGCAATTGATTTTTATATATATAGACTAGCTGCACCCTGCAGTCCACTACATTATAAAAGTTTTCAATGAATCTCACAGAACGACTGACTATTCAAACTTATATCTACATGTATACCAAATTTCACACAAATAGGTTTAGCCATTTATGCGTGATTGAGTAACAAACATCAGTAATAAACCAATAAACAATTACAATTACAAAAAAATATATATTACAAAAATTAGGTGTTGGTTCTGGGCTCCTTTGAAGAATAGACCAACTGCCGTTCTGCCAAGCAGGTCGTAAAAGGCGACCGATTGGCTGTGCAAGTCACTAACATCGTGGCTACTAGGTGGTAGAGTTCTGCATTATCTCGCCCGGGTCGGGTACCACCACCTTACCTATTTCTGCCGCAATAGCGTCAGTGCTTGTCACCTTCGTGTTCCGGTTTGAAGGATAAGGTAGCCGGTAAACTTATGCATGTAGCATTAGACCTCGCCACAAGATAGCAACGCACCATTAACACCTTTGGTGTCTATAGGCGATGGTTGACCCTTTCCATCAGGAGACCCATCTGCTTGTTTGCTATCTTATGATATAAAAAAAACTTCTTAACTTACTTAAAAAGAAAAGTGAACTCAACTCTTTTTCATATATATAGATTTTAACTTTTTATATTTAAATATTAAAAGATATACATTAGTTATATATATTAAAAGATATAAACAAAATGATAACAAATATTCAAACAGACCACAATAATACTAATAGATACGCCATTGGGAAGGAAACGTCTCGCTGCGCATATGAGCAAACGCTCCTATTACTGTAAAAAAATCATATACATTTACTTATATGTACATGCTGAAGGACATAATAGATAATGGTCAAAAGTAAACAATAAAAAGAAAATCACTTTTATTAGCCTATCCGGCCCACATCGTGAGGTCCCGAGTTCGATCCCTGTGTCGGGAAAATGTGTTACTGAGGTTTTTGTGGTTTCTGTCGAAAATCTAATGTAGTAGCAGCCCGGAGTATGGCGGAATGGTGTATACCACTCTTATACCTCGGATGAGCAATTAAAGCTGTTGGTTCTGATTTATTGCTAGAAATAGTCGATAATCGTTAACATGTAGGTTAAAATGCGGCGATGCGGATCACCACTTATCTCACAAACTGACAAACCAGCGAATCGTGGTGAACCGGAAAGCACAGAATACTTAGAGATAAACAGAAATCAATGTTACATACAAGTAATATTCGAGCATAGCACACATAGACATCTCTCATGAACGCGATATCTCGAACTGGTGCGGAACAAACTGTACCGAACCATTCCGAGATATCGCATCCATGAGAGGTGTCTATGTGTGCGTTGCTCGATTATCACATGTATGAAGATTGACTACTGTTAGTCTCCAGTATACTGTGCGGAAAGTCTACAGATGTGCAGTTTTCTCTTTCTACACGGGAACTGTGCGTAATGATACTTTTTTTAAAGAAAATATTACTTAATCTCATAGTAAATGTCAATGAAATGAGTGTAGTGATATTCAAAATGTATGTACTAACGAGTCTATACGTGAGTTCAGTAAACGTCTGAGTGCTAAGTGTGAGTTTTTCTTTTCGCATTCGATCGTGAGCGCGTTTCGAGTTTACTAGGAATTTGTATGTGATTTGTACAGCGCCACCTAGTGGTAAACTGGTTTCTCGCGTTTACCACTAGGTGGCGCTGTACAAATCACATACAAATTCCTAGTAAACTCCAAACGCGCTTACGATCGAATGCGAAAAGAAAAACTCACACTTAGCACTCTGTTGTAAATAATGAACTTCTATGCACCGTGCGCGGGTCCGTATTAAACTGGATAATTACAAAATAGCTCAAAATTTAAGTACCAATGTTTTTAACGTATTCGGTATCAAAGTCGAGTACTTTATTCTCTCTTTAAGTATTTACAATATTTTACCAGACAACCTGTATAGTATGTGGTTTGTCGATATTTATTTATTTATCAACAAAAAATCCATAGCAGCTTGTTTAGAGTTAAAAATATTAACACGACTTTTAGATACTTAAAATTGAATTAAAATAGTACAACAAATAGAATAAATTACCAATAAATCATAATAAAAAACAAACAAAAAATGAATTAAGATTAAAATTAAATAATAATTAATTATTATTAAAAAAGCATATATAAAAAACCACTGTATCCACATCGTTCAAAATGGTTATAGCCTGATAGATAAAGCTTGAATTGGATTTAAATTGAATTGAACTTTACAAGAATTTTTGCGATATTCGCTTTCTCGGTTTGTATGTAGCGACGTAAAATTCTAATTATGGATGATTTCCTGGAATGATCCGATATAAAACCAACCGCCTCGTACTTCACATTCCGCCTTTAATTATATAATGTTTTCTAACTGTACTTTATATGTGATCTCAGTAGATTTGTGTGTTTTAGATTTGTGTGTGTGTGTGTGTGTGTGTAGCACGTATGTAAAGCTGAGCAAAATTTTTAAGGTTTTCGTATGCTCGTAGTGTGAGTCCTTATATTGCGTCAAAATTTTTTGTCTATCAAATAACACTAATTTATTCTAAGATAAATGAACACTTAGAAGGCTTAATTTTATAAAATAAACAGCGCCATGGTTCCCGTGCATTTTAGGCAGAGTGAAACCGACTTCAATAAACTTACCAGTACGTCACGACTCGCTGACTCTTTGTAAAGCTTGGTATTCTGGAAAAGGTGAGAAAGTATTTCAGCCCGGGACAGTTCATCAACCTTTATCAAGCACAAGTCCGTTCGTGCATGGAATACTGTTCCCACCTCTGGGATGATTCCGCCAAATACCAGTCGCAGTCGCTTGAGGCGATAGAGAGGCTTGCCAAGAGGCTCATAAAGGACGATGATCTGGTGGGAAGAAAACTCCAGAATCTCGCTCATCGCTACCGTGGCTAGTCTATCGGTCTTTTATCGGATACACTGCACGATCGGTGTGCGCTGCGGAATTACACGACTTAATTCGAAGTGTTTTGACTCGACATTCTTGATCCGAACCGCAAAGGACTGAAATATGCTTCCTAAGTCTGTGTTCCCCGATGAGTACAACCTGGAGATCTTCAAGAAAAGAATGGACAGGTACCTTCTAGGGAAGCGCGTTCCATCTTAGGCCGCATCTTAGCTTACCATCAGGCGAGATCGTGGTCAAGCGCTTCCCTCGATAGGGAAGCGCTTCCCTCGATAGGGAAGCGCTTCCCTCGATAGGTAGGTAGGATAATTAAGTCGTGTAATTCCGCAGCGCACACCGATCGTGCAGTGTATCCGATAAAAGACCGATAGACTAGCCACGGTAGCGATGGGCGAGATTCTGGAGTTTTCTTCCCACCAGATCATCGTCCTTTATGAGCCTCTTGGCAAGCCTCTCTATCGCCTCAAGCGACTGCGACTGGTATTTGGCGGAATCATCCCAGAGGTGGGAACAGTATTCCATGCACGAACGGACTTGTGCTTGATAAAGGTTGATGAACTGTCCCGGGCTGAAATACTTTCTCACCTTTTCCAGAATACCAAGCTTTACAATGAGTCAGCGAGTCGTGACGTACTGGTAAGTTTATTGAAGTCGGTTTCACTCTGCCTAAAATGCACGGGAACCATGGCGCTGTTTATTTTATAAAATTAAGCCTTTTAAGTGTTCATTTATCTTAGAATAAATTAGTGTTATTTGATAGGCAAAAATTTTTGACGCAATATAAGGACTCACACTACGAGCATACGAAAACCTTAAAAATTTTGCTCAGCTTTACATACGTGCTACACACACACACACACACACACAAATCTAAAACACACAAATCTACTGAGATCACATATAAAGTACAGTTAGAAAACATTATATAATTAAAGGCGGAATGTGAAGTACGAGGCGGTTAGTTTTATATCGGATCATTCCAGGAAATCATCCATAATTAGAATTTTACGTCGCTACATACAAACCGAGAAGCGAATATCGCAAAAATTATTCTGTTATATTTAATTTCTATTTTTTTTGTACGACCAGCACCAATGCCTGCAATGTATGGAATATTTCCTAAAGTCGCTGACTGTCTTTGTACAAACTTGATGATAAGACCGCCAATTTGTACTCTGTTCCTAACCAGAAATTGTAAGATAGTTTTATGAATTATGTATTTTGGTATGCAACGAAGTGTATTATTATTAAATATTTTAGTTCTCAGTTATCTCCACGACATAATCATTAAAAAATATAATACATACAATTAATTCTTAAGGAACAAAAGCCAGAGTCACAAGCCTATTGTATTCCTTAGTACTTACTTAGTGTTAACACCCTAACTGTGTACTTAAATGTAAAAAGCTATCTATTCTACCTGAAGTATATCTATTTTATTTATGTGAAAGCAACTCTCACCATAAAACGCGAAAGCTGTGTTTGACTTACAAAAACCTCACGTACGAATACAAATAGGTACCTCAAATCGATAGCACCGCAATAAACAGCCGATATTGCCAATGTCACTGACTGGCATAGAGTGATGATGCGTTTTGAAATACAGAGCGAGCTGTTGCTTTATTGCGGCAGATATATATGACTGTGTATACTCAGATATATTGCTTGTCATGTTGTATCGAGGAGCCTTCGAAGATACGAGATCGTCATTACTATAGCTATATATACATCCATACAACTCTGCGTCGTCTATATGTATTAAATTACTCATATATAGATTTTTTTATATTGCAAGATAGCAAAAAAGCAGGTGGCTTTCCTGATGGAAAGAAATGGCCTATAGACGCTAAACATGTTAATGGTGTGTTACTATCCGTGTGGTGAGCTGGTCAGGAAAAATTCCGCTGACTTTTATATTAATTTACTGGCCACCAATCTGTACGTTAGTTTTTTTATATAACTGGATAACAAACAAGCAGATGGCTCTCCTGATGGAAAAAGAAACCATCGCCTATAGACACTAAAGATGTTAATGATGCGTTGCTACCTTGTGGCGAGATCTAATGTCACATGCATAAGTTTACTGGCTACCTCACCCTTCAAACCGGAACATGACAGTGACTGAAACCATTGCGGCAGGAATAGGTAAGGCGGTAGTACCAAACCCGGGCGAGACAATGCAGAACTCTACCACCTAGTAGCCAATATGGTAGTGACTCGTAATAATAGCCAATCTGTCGCATTTAAGACCTGCCTGGCAGAACGGCAGTTGGCCTATTCTTCAAAGGAGCCCGGGACCAACACGAGGAAAGTTTATCGATTTCCTTACCGAAACACGATAGTGACAATTACTGACACTATTGTGGCAGAAATAGATATGATGGCGGGGGTACTAGAAATACTAGACCCTACTCACTGTGAAAAGAGAGACAAATCAATTATATACATACATACACACACAAACACAAATGTAAATAAACTGCACGCTCGCCAACTGTGTTGGGTTTTATTAATAATTTTAAAAGAGATTAGTTTTTGTCCACTGCTTCGCTCATGTTAAAGGTTGTCATTCTGTCCCTTTTTTTCTAGATTAAGTATCCTTTACCCTTTTTTGTATTTCTGACGACGTTTGTTTTCAATTTCAATATGATATTCACGTTAGCTCAATTTACTTCACTTACGTCCCTACGTGGGAAACTGCGATGAAAACATTTTGAATAAGTTTTGTTTATATAAATTTTTTCTTAAGATAAAAAATATGATGTACAAGGAACTTGTAAATTCTATATATATAAAAATCAACTGCTGTTCGTTAGTCTCGCTAAAACTCGAGAACGGCTGAATTGATTTGGCTAATTTTGGTTTTGAATTAATTTTCGAAGTCCAGGGAAGGTTTAAAAGGTGAGAAAATATAGAAAAAAATAAGGGTAGTTAAAAAGGCCGAACAACGTTTGCCGGGTCAACTAGTATATTATATAATGTATGGTAATAAAGGATATTTTACTTTCCCCCGTATTGGTCTGGGCTCCTTTGAAGAATAGACCACCAGGCTGATCGTAAGAGGCGACCGATTGGCAATACATGTTATTACCATCGTGACTACTAGGTGGTAGAGTTCAGCAATATCTCGCCCGGGTATTTGGGACCTGCGGCTTACCTATTCCTGCCGCAATAGCGTCAATGCTTGTCTTAGTCGTGTTCCGGTTTAGAAGGTAAGGTAGCCGGTAGATTCATGCATTAGCATTGCCATCCCGTCACACGGGTCGCAACCCATTGACATATTTCGTGTCGATAGAAGATGATTTCTCTCTCCATTAAGAAAGTCATCTGCTTTTTTGCTGTCCAATGTTATAAAAATAAAAAAGATAAAACAAAAATGCAAAGGAACAGAGAAGTGTCCGATTTAATATATTTTTGAATATACTATGATGAAATTAAAGTATTTAACTTTAAAGTTAAAATTTCTGCGAAATCTTATCTACACATCTATTCTATACAAATAAATAAAATTGGAGTGACTTTTAACGAAATGCATATGGATTTATACACGGTACATATTCCAAAATAACATTTTTTTTATTGTTGTCTGTCTGTCTGTTCCGGCTAATCTCGAAAACGGCTAGCCCGATTTTGACGAGCTTTTCACTGCCAGATAGCTGATGTAATAAGGAGTAAATAAATCTACTTTTATTTTAAAAAAAACGTGGACTAAGTCGCGGGCACAGCTACTACATAATATAACTGCTATGATGCAACTGAAATAAAAGACATTGTGAGAAATGGGGCAAACTTATCCAATGTCTGAAAATTAAAGTAGATTCCAGTGGCATTTGGCATTCCATTTCATTCCAGTCCATCCACGTCCACCACACTTTCACCCACGTTCGTAGCAAATTTTTTGCTACGAACTTTCCTTACACAACGAAGCTTCCTTACACTATCTTTTGTTTAATTGCATCACCCAGTTTTATTAAAGACGTCGCAAAAATTAAATAGGCAAATGCGTCTTTGAATTATGGGTTTCCGCAAAGTAACGCTAAATCTATAAAAAATATATTCACGACCGTGGGTAGGCAGAGGTACCAAGTGCACCCACTTAGTCCCACAATGTGATACGCGGCAAGCCTATCGCCAACCGAGCAACTAATCCAATCCGGGCCAACGTTATAACTATCAGAAAACTGAAAAAAGATATTTGTGAATTGCTCAACTCGGGAATCGGAGTAATCAACGACGAGACCGTACCACTAGACCACAGAGACGATTATGTTATTATGTTACGATTATCTATACATATCTATAAAAATAAACTTGGAGTGTCTGTTTGTAATAATAAAATAACCGGTTTTTAATAACCGGCTGAACCGATTTTGACGGGACTTTCACTGGCAGATAGCTGATGTGATAAGGAGTAACTTAGGCTACTTTTAATTTCGAAATTTTCCACGCGAACTCGCGGCTCAGCTATTTATCTATAAAAAATTAAAAAATACTTATAACAAAAAAGATTTTTGCATCGAGTACACATCCTCGTTCGAGCCGTACATAGCTGGTCTTGACATGCAATGAGTGATTCGTTTGACACTACGTCAACATGCTACGAATTTGCTGAAAATTTTGTGCAAAATTTAACGAGCAATTATTACTACGCTTTTGGAAAGCGAATCGAACACTACTACGTGTAATAACTCCTGCTTAAATCTTCTGGAGAGAACCCTCGTTTGGAGGGTAAAGTAGCCAGTAAACGCAAGTGTAAAACTCCGCCATAATGGTGGCAACGTACCATTAACAACTTTGATGTTTATAGGCCTTGGATGCCTATTTCTGTCAGGAGAGTCGTCTTGCTTGTTTGCTATCTTATGATATAAAAAATAGACACAAAATATATTAAAGGTACATGACTGCTTGTATAGGTTGGAATACCACACGTATAAATTTTTCGACTTCCTTTCTACAAACTGGAATACGATAGTGTAACGTATTGCGACTAGTAAGGCCTCGCTTATATTTTCATTAGTGTGAATGCGAGTTTTAAATGCAGGTTATTAGTGTTTAGAAAAACACTCGTGTGGACAGCCGTTAATTAGTGCGAGTCATTAGTCATTAGTGTAGTAAAGTGAATAAAAGTGTGTTCTTTTTTTTTGCAAGTAACCCTGCCCCGGGTGCCCATCCTACCTGTGACTCGCGGCTCGCCGGGCCCTAAACACGTTTGGACGTGTTTGATTAGTGATAAGTGTTTACCATTGTTGAGTTCGTCCATGTTCGATGCCTGAAGCTTAATTTACTAAGCATGGCAGCTAAACAGTGTTGGACACAACTTGCACTGACCACTCGCAATATTAATCGCAACTGCTAAACACTCGTACTCGTATTTATCAAAATGTAAACGGGGTCTAAATGTAAGGCGGTGGTATTTAACTCCAGCGAGAGGCTAGGTACGAAACTACCACTTAGTATTGAAAGAGTAATAAACTTGTTTCCACTAAGATTAATCAGATAAATTGTAGTTTCTAGTTATTAATTATGATAACAAAATAATAAAATATTTATTTTGAAAATAAGGAACAAACTTATTTTTAAAATATAATTTCAGCAAAAATAGATATTAAGTCACGTGACAGTAAACGCAAATCTGTTAGTGTTACGTCACACCGTGGTAAAACGTCATATGATTATTTTTGACATTTTTATAGAAACCACAGAGTATGCAATATATGTTTGACCACAGTGTAATGTCATTTGGATGCCATGATGGTCCTAAATGTTTTCGCGGTAAATTTAAATTTTGAAATACCAAAACATTATTATAAATGTACGACATTAAAAAAGTTTTTTAGGTTGATATACCTAATAAGGTAAAAAATATTGGTTTAATTTTAATTACATGAATATATGTCGCATGAGTTAAGCTTATAAGCTCTAATTTACGCTGACCTGCTTTTTTATAATCTTTCTCCAACGCCTGTCCTTCTACAGGTTTTGCTGGAAGAGATCTATTAAAGAGATAAGCATACCTATCCGCTCATACCACCGGCCATTTTCGAGTTTTTTCGCAAAAAACACGGAACGTTACGCGCAAACGTTCCGAGTTCGTTTCGGTGGACCGTGGTCACAAAAATGGTTTGTGAGTTGTTTGGATTGAATCCGATACTGTAAAGTGTATATTTTTAAGAGGTCTTGAGCACTGCAATACACTGTTGTAAGAATTGTTTAATTTAAATGGCTAAAGCTACAAAATAATTCAGGTGTAACACGACACTTTGAGAAAAATATGACTACTTGTTAGTCGAGAATTTATAATTCAAAAAGTAAATCGATGACCCATGCTTTTTATATTTTTTTATATAATTGGTAAACATATACATACGGAAAAAAAATAAACAACATATATTATAGTACAAAAATATTTATTTACATAAATATTAATATTATTTTTTTTCATTATTAATACGTAGTTTTTTTCGTAATTTTTAAATAATTTATTTCTTTTTCAATTTTACAGCTATGTTTTTTTTAAATAGTGTTTAGGATATTTCACATTCACTTCATATGATTTTTTTTGAAATAATAGATATCAACACTAAAATTTACGAAAATAAATAAAAATAGGTACCATCATACCCAAAGCGCTGGTATCATCAAGTTGGTCGTTAACGAAATATATGTTTTATTAATTGATATTTACGGTTTTTTGACAAAATTATTATCTAAACTGTTAGATCTTGAACTATTCTTGATTATAAATAAAGTTTACTTGTTGATTAATACGCCAAAACCCTTTTAAATTAACCTGTATCATAAACTGCAACCAACACATAACACACAGCACGAATCAAAATGGCGGACTAAGTTCTTTTATTTTTCCCCAAGAGCGTATTTGAAAAAAGAATGCCAATTTGACGTTATTCTGTACAATGTTTCGTTCAAAAATGATAAAATGCCATAGTATTGTATTAAAACTGGTAAATAGTGAAAATATTGTTTTTTTATGAAGTTAGGGTTGGTCCCTATAGATACCATAGTGAATTTTCTCAGAGGTCTCATTAGTTACCAAAGTGAAGTGAGAGGCTATGTACATAGTTTAATTTATGTAATGATATGATTTTTGTACATGAAGAGTTAAATAAAGTATTGAACGGTTTTACAAATTTAGTCAACTAGCATATTCTTAGTATTTATAATGACGATAATTTTAAATTATCTTCCCGTTACTGAGGTAAAAAAGTGTCCACAAAATGGCTGCCTTAAACACGAAGCTTTTCCGATCGCGCTGATCTTAATGCATTCGATTAATCATATTAATGTTGCGTATCCGGTTTCGCATTAACGACGACCATGTTGATTGGTTTTGTTTCTACATCGGCCTTCATTATGCTTACATAGAAAATATGTATCATATTCGTGCACAATATTACGGTGAATAATTTGGCAATTGTGCTAATGAAACAATTGCTTTATCATGACACTGAAGTCTTATATAATTAACTAGCTGTTGCCTGCGACTTCGTCGGCGCGGACTTAGTTTACTCCGCACAGCTCCCCCCCCGTAGGTGATAGCGTGATAATATGTAGCCTATATGTTGACCCGATCTGTTAGTAAAATTAATGCAAAATTTGAAGTAAATCCATGCAATACTTTTAAGTTTACCCCGGACATACATACATACATACAAATAGAGAAACAGACAAAAATTCTAAAAGCTTTATTTTTGGCTTCGATTGTAGATCACGCCTCGAGTATTCTTTTAAAAAAATATTCAATGTACAGTTTTGACTTTCCTACGATTTTATTAACTTCGAATTAATGAGTTATCGTGTCGGTTTATACTGTGATATAAAATTGTTGTTGTGATACTGTGACTTAATCGGAGAAAAAGTTAATATTAGGTTCCATTAATATTTTAAAATTTATGTTGAAAATATTATACTTTCTTGTGTTCAAAAAATGTAACATTAGATATATTGTTAAATAACAGCTATTCTTACTAGAATTCGGTCACAGAGCATAATATTATGTACATTCGATAATAAAAATGTTGAATGTTCCGCCAAAATTCACACTATAAATGCGAAAGTCTGTATGTCTATTACGATTTTACAGCTACATGATCGACTTTGATAAAATTTGGCAACGAAGTAATTGAACGCTTAAGATCAAATATAAACACAAACATTTTTTTTCAAAATTATCCCTGAAGGATGAAATAAAGGATAAGAGACTACTTGCGGGTAAAATTGTGCATGGCAGCAAGTTTAATATAAACCATATGTTTGTCTATCACAGAATAATATCGAAAAACCGTTATTTCAATTATTCGAATATCAGCTCGACAAAATTATTCATTACGTCTGTCGTAAATATTAAGTGTTTAAAGTTTTTTGTTCATGTAGTGTCATATAAGTTGTTACGACAGAAGCACAAGGTTTATTTACAACGCCTACATTTGACTGCTGACTATCTAACCTTCACAGAAAGGTAGATATGTACCTATAAGACAAGCAGTACCTTCCACGTTTGATTTATAAGCCGATGGCATAAAGAATTTATGCCATCGGCTTATAGATCAAATGTGCCCTAGCCTAGGTTTGCATGCACGAGGTCCTGATTTCTGTTCATAGGTCAAGTAAATTGTGCTGAATTAAGTAATTAAATTACAATTACACTAAACAAATGTCATGAATCGATCCTATCACATTAAAAACAAATTGATAGCTTGATATACATGTGTTAGTCAATGATACTAATATATATGAATGCATATCTATACATATAAAAAATCGTTAGAAAGTCAAAACTGTAATTGAATAATTTTTAAAAGAATACTTAGGGTGTGATCTACAATCAATATCGAAGTCAAAAATATAGTTTTTAGATTTTTTGTCTGTTTGTCTGTATGTATGTCTGGGGTAAACTCAAAAAGTACTGCATGGATTTACTTCAAATTTTGCACGAATATTACTAACAGGTTGGGTCAACATATAGGCTACACATTATCACGCTATCACCTACGGGGGATGAGCTGTGCGGAATAAACGAAGTCCGTTCAGATGAAGTCGCGGGCAACAGCTAGCATTAAATATTAAAATATATTAAACGATTTAATTTCATTAAATGGCACAGAAGAAGATACACGGATAAGCCTGTCTCACTTTTTATGAGATGCCTAGCAGTAAGACCGATAATCTATTCTTGTGGGGATAATCCAATAGTAGGGGAGCCCAAGAGGGGATTTTGGCATTTACTCGAGGGTGTCAGACTAACATAGGGGAGTACCTCGCATACTAGTGAGGCTCTACACCAAAAATAAGCCCTTTATATAGAGCCGGGTAACTAGGGCAGAAAAAATAAACAACATTCCAATAACTTTGGCTTTTGGAAATTGTCAGATTATATTTTTTTCGTTATTCTTACATCATTTCCTATATAATAAAAGAAGAAAATTCAGACGCGCTCGAGAATGTCAATACAACGTTTTCTTTGCAACTTTGTCGCCCTCCTACTCCCTTACACTACACTTGGATCGCAAGATTTTCTAAATTTTAGATGGCAATTACGGCGTCTCTTTCCATGAGGAGAGCCATTTGCTTGTTCGCTATCCTATTGAACAATAAAAATATCAATTACTATCATGCATTAATAATTATTCCTTTTTTTATATATTATAGCAAACAACAGATGGAAAGAACAGAGAAATGGAAAGAACCTGATGGAAAGAGTAAACCATCGCCTATAGACACCAAATATGTTAATGGTGCGTTGCTATCTTGTGGCGAGGTCTATAACTGAGGCGATTTAGTGTTTCCATGTTACAGATTTTTTTAAACATTTTTTTTATCTGCAAATTTATTCCCCACCATTGAAATAAAAAACATTATATAACCTTTTATTTTCCTATAATTTAATCTACAAAATCCAATCGGTCCAGTAACTACACATTTAGCTTTATGGGCTCCCCTACAATAACGTTGGTTTTAAAACTTAATTAAATCAATATTGTGACTTAAACATCTAATAAACAAATCGATATCGATTTTTAAAAGGTGATATATCCAGACTTAAAATTATAAATGCGAAAGTCTGTTTGTTGGTTGTCTATAACTTACACTTTTACGGCTAAACCACTAAACCGATTTTCATTATATTTTCCATGAAGATAATTTAAGATCGGGGTCAAATATAGACTCAATTTTTCAAAAAATAACCCCCAGGGCCCTAAGAGGCTAGAATTGAGGATAAAAGTTTGTAAAAAAAACTGTAAGGGCGACATGTTCCGTCTTTTTTTTTTTATCTCGCTGACAATGCTGCGTGAGTCAGTTTGTTTACGATATATAATCATGTGGTGTGTACTTTCAGCTACCCATGGGTGCTTTGCTTATTTTTTTGATACTAGCAATTTATTTATTTGATACTAGCTATGCCCGCGACTTCGGAAACAATTTTAAAATAAAGCCCGCATACTCGTAGTTCCCGTTTCCGTGGGCTTTCAGGGGATATAAACTATCCTATGTCCTTTCTCGAGTCTCAAACTAACTTTGTACCAAATTTCAACCAAATCGGTTCAGTGGTTTAGGCAAGAAGAAGAGACAGTCAGACAGACAGACAGAATTACTTTCTTTGGGCCTCAGCGCTAACATAGGTTTAACGGTCTAGCGGGCCGGGGAAACCCTGGCTGTGTTAACTCTCCGGGAGCGGAGAGTGGACACAGCCAGGGTAAAGGTCTCTTCCTTGTAAAGTTCCTCCCCCGCACCTTGCGCAACAGTGAAACGACAACCTCGTTCGTAGGTTGAATATATATAACAGACACAGTGTAAGACTGTAGATAGTAAGGGTAGTGTTATTAATTTCATTGTATTGTGTGGTTAAATAAAATAAATAAGTGTATTGTGTAATCGGTCGTTTTTCTGGTCTCCCCCTAGATATAAGAACCCATAAACGTAAGTTTAGGTTCACTTAATGTCCACGGAGCCCCTGTCCAACTGAGCTAGCCCGGGTAGGCAACCCAGCCGACGGCTGATACTCCGTTACAAGCTACCATGCTTTCCAAACCGCACACGACAGTGACGAGCATTGACACTATTGCGGCAGGAATAAGTAAGGTGTACCAGACAAGGCTGAGACTATGCAGTAGTATCAGTCTCGATGGTAATAACCGTATCGCTATATTCGTTTGATTTTGATGAACAGTCTTTTCTTCGACGGGTGTATTTATTTGTAGTATTATGTAAACCATGTCGTCCAAGTTCAGCAAACCTGTTGCCTTCCAATTTGTACCGCCATTTCATTAAAAATAATGATTTTGTTTTAAACAGTAATGGGACACTAAATCCAATTATGTTTCAATTGATAGAACAAACAAGGTTTATTAAGTTTCATTAAATTTTGTTCGTTGATCGTGGATTAGGAACGAGAAATTGAACAGCGTATTTACATTGGTTAAATTAGATTTCGTGTTCAAAAGGCAGTGTTTTGTCATTAAGTTCTATCAATTTATAGGTCCAAAATTTAATACCTACGTTTTTCTTTAATTTAAATAATTTATTCGCCGTGTTGGTCCCGGCCTCCTTTGTAGAATAGGCCAACTGCCGTCTTGCCAGGCAGGTCGTAAAAGGCGACCGATTGGCTATCGAGTCACTACCATCGTGGCTACTAGGTGGTAGAGTTCTGCATTGTCTCGCCCGGGTCTGGTACCACCGCCTTACCTATTCCTGCCGCAATAGCGTCAGTGCTTGTCGCTGTCGTGTTCCGGTTTGGAGGGTAAGGTAGCCGGTAAACTTATGCATGTGGCATTAGACCTCGCCACAGATAGCAACGCACCATTAACATCTTTGGTGTCTATAGGCGATGGTTGACTCTTTCCATCAGGAGACCCATTTGCTTGTTTGCTATCTTATGATATAAAAAAAAGAGTATTATATTTCTTAGAAAAGTAAGAAAAGTTGCTATATATTTATTTTTTACAAGCTGAGCCCTGCAGCTTGCTCCATTTTACAGTTTCTTTTGTAAATCCCACAGTATCCATTTACTTTCCGGAATTAAAAGTACTATTGTACTATTCTTGAGCTGTGTGTGCTATTCTTGATTATCATATATATGTGTGCCAAATTTCATTCAAATCGGTTTGGCCGTTTTTGCGTGATTAAGTAACAAACATTTACCCATCCATCCAAACATACTTTCTTGATTATAATATTAATAGAAAGTAGGATAGGATTTATCATATGATAGCAAGTAAGCAGAAAGTTCTTCTGATGGAAATAGGCAACGATCACCTATTGACTAAAGATGTAAATGATGCGTTGCTATCTATGTGGCGGAATGATAATACCACGGACCTAAGTTTACCGGCTGTCTTTGCCGCAATTGTGTTTATCATCTCAAAGTAATATGCACCAAAGCTTTGTACGATTCGACACTAAAAAATTATCGCGATAAAATCTGTAGTCATATTAGCGGCAACGATATGTTGCACGAAATATCGTGTAATAACTAAGATGGCTGAGATTATTTTCAGACGTGTAACTATGGACAACGACTATCTTTAATTCTACATGTGTGCTAACAATTAATTAGTAAAATGTGCTTTTTTATGATTCACATTTTATGGATACCGTATGATGGGCATAGTTTATTACCATTTCGTCACTACACTCCATTTTACACAACCACCCGCATACGTCTGAACTGATCGAAAACAACGGCTGAAACGAACAACGCTAGTCTAACCACGCAGCGCGATATGTAATCGCGCTAAAACTAACATACCGCCAACCGCGCGATAAGTCACGCTCAATCCGAATGCTTATCACGATAGCTGATAATAGCCAGTCTGCATGTATCGTATTATTGCGCGAAGCTTTGTGACAATAGACGCAGTGCCATGAAGTATTAGGTATAGGCGGAGCTAAGACTCGTATTAATCATTTGAAGCAAATATTTGCGTTATATCTCTTTCTATGAGGTCTCCCCATCTCTTTTTATACAACTGTGTTAGAAAGAATGGGCGAGACCTCGGAAGATGATAGCAATATTTAAAGTCGTGTTTCAAGTAGGTATTAGAAGTGCTGCCTCCAGGTATAATACAGCTTCATGCGCAGTGCAGCCGTAGAATGACAATGTCAAGTGTCAAGCATTGACATTATTGCCTCAGAAATAGATAAATCGGTGGTACTACACCCGTTCATCGTACCAATATCGGTTCATAAATTACCGAGTTATAAGGTGACAAACAATTAAAAATATAGCCAAAAATAAAACCTCTCCTTTTTCGGGGATTCGGTTGAAAAAAAGTTTAAAGACAAATAGGATAGGCTTTCTTTATAGATAAAGTTATCGTTACTCATAGGCGCCAATCATTGTACATACTGGCAATAGCATCCCGCCCCACGGATACACATCATTAACATCTTTGCAGTCTATATATCTATATACCTTTCTATCTGGAGAGCCATTTAATTGTTTGATTGAAAAAACCCTTTTTATTATATTAGAGACCAGACCATCTGCCGTTCTGCTAAGCAAGTTGTAAAAGGTCAGATGCATTCAAATCTTATTTATTTACATAATTATAATAATTTAGCATTGCGCAGAGATGTAGATCTCTCTGCGTCTTCTATCATATATATCATGGGGAGTGTTCCAACGAGTTGTTTGGATAAATTCCTGCCGCCGAAATCCACCATTGGACATCGCGTCAAAATTTGAAGTTCCAGATCTCACATCTCGATGTCTGGAAATCCACAACATAACACGAGAGTGTATAGGCGATGGTTGACTCTTTTCATAAGAAGACCCATCTGCTTGTTTGCTATCTTATATAAAAAAAAAGAATTTTAGTTGGTGGCGTATCAACACGTGAGGGTACAGCTAGTATCTTATATAGAAAAAAAACCTTTAAGACAAATTATGTGTTAAACTTTACTTCAAAAGCCGCATGAAAGGTGAGAGAATTCTAATGGGCTCACTGTCATCGTGACTAAAAACTATATGATATTGTTTTATAAAATCATATCCAGATTTCGTACCACCTTACTTATTCCTGTCGTAGCGTCCGTGCTGATCGCTCTCATGTTCCAGTTAAGGATAATATAGGCAGAGTTTAATGTACTATGTACTAGAGAAGTTATGCTAAGTAGAAGTCATGTTCCATTTCGGTAACTCTCCTTGCAGCGCTGAAATAATAATAAATCGTACAACCGAAGTCAAGATAAAGCAGTGCTGCAGCGCATAATAGTGTATAATATATTCGTGACCACAAGGTCGAAATCGCTGTCAATTTCATCGAGCTTATGCGTTTCATTCAACGAACTGTGACATAGGTGCAGTCAGTGAATTGCCCTTTAGAAACACAAGTGACGTGGCGCATGTATTGTCTAGTACGTTAGTACATAGAAGTTTTTGAATAAAGTCAAAAAATGTATACTGGCATATATATACCACTATGGTCTAGTGATCCATTGTCGGTGTTGACCACACGAGGTCCCGGGTTAGATTCTCGGGTTGAGCAATTCAAAAATGTGTTTTCTTTTTCAGTTTTCTGTTAAAAAATTAAGTTGCCTGGGATTGGAAAGTGGCCGGTTCGCGATAGGCTTGACACCTATCACGTTTGTGGAACCAAGTATCTTCAGCGAATTGTGGTTGCACTTGTTGTACCTCTAGCCTATCGCTGCGGGGATACGGGCAGGAAGATACTTTATATTTTATACTTTTCATTTTTGGCACTTAATGAAATTACATTACTGTTAGGCACAATTAACAATGTACTTGTATTTTATTTCACTTCACAACATATATATTTTTAATATATTACAAGCATCTTCATGATGTAATACACCTAACACAGATACTTAACATATGTACTGGCACACACTTAGAATTATAAAACAAAGTCCATGTCGCGTTTGTTTGTCTGCCTAAAATAAATTTAAAAGCTACTGAAGGAATTTTCATGTGGTTTTCACTAACAGACATCCATAAAGAAGGTTTAGTTGTTCAATTAGTTAAAGATTTGAAGAAATCGGTTAAAATATGATAATAACTACTGACAGACACAATTTATAAGTTAAACTCAGCAAAACTGAAACAAACAACTGCTCACTTCCTGTATCTCCGGAACCCTGCATCAAATCTTCATCAAATCAAAACGGAACCACACAGGAAGTACACCCTCTTAAACAAAAAAAGAATTTTCGAAATCAATTCATAAATGATCGAATTCTGAGGCGACATACATAAAAATACAGCCGCAATGAGAACCTCTTCCTTCTAGTACTTTTCTAGTATATAAGTCGCAGTGAAATTGTTAATACCGTTAGATTATAATTTACCTAAGTGATATTATAATTTAACTGCTAACCTAACCTAACCAAATTATAAACTCCCTAGGTAGATTATAATCTAACGACTATTGACAATTTTACTGCGACATATATAAGTACTTTTCTAGCACATTACTCAATGGATTTTATTTTTTAAAGCATCTTCAAGAACAATATTCACGCCACTACAAGCTGATGCGAAACTAATTCCCGTTTTCTATATAAGTGTTAGTCACGAGTAGTAATTTTCTACGAGGGATAAACTAAAATATTACTATTTGTCAAATTACCAAACTTCCAAACCGTTGTTTGTTGTGGATCGGCTCTTTATTGTTAAATTGGTTGCTATTGGCACACATTATAATAGTTACTATTGCTATTAGTTATTGCTACGAATTATGGATCGTTGATTATAGGAATCCGGTATAAGGACCAAAGAAAATGTAGGTGTATTGTTCTACTACCTATGCCAAACTGGAGTGAGACCTTACTATAGAATACATAATATCCATCCTCACCACCTCGATGTCTGGAAATCCACCACGCTTTTGTCGACACTTTTTGCCTCGCACTACTCCTTTGTGGAATCAATTACCCTCGGAGGTGTTTCCGAATGGATACGACTTAGGGACCTTCAAGAAACCAGCTTATTCATTCTTAAAAAGCCGGCAACGCAGCTGCAATACCCCCAGTATTGCGGATGTCCATGGGCGGCGGTGATCACTTACCATCAGGTGCACCATCTGCTCGTTTGCCCCCACAAATTTTTGTTTGAAACACAAATATAGGTATAACGTCTATTTTAGATGAATGAAAAAAGTAGAAAACTAGCCCTATTTACGATATAACGCTTACACTTATCTGCTCGCTTCTCAACCGACATTAAGTAAAACAATCGAGACTTTATAGAAAATTAAGCCTAAACCTCTCACAATTAAGGTTTACTTTTATTGAGATACTTTTGTTTAATTTACATTTAAAGTTAAAAGCATTCGTCGTTCATGTAATTATTTGTATTTGCGAAGCTATTTTATTTTTCCGAGAAATATTTTTGTTAAATTTAACGTCTGGCTAAAGCCGTATTGTGATTTTTGTATACAGATGTTGGATACGAATTTGGCAAATTATTGTAAGTAAAAGAAATATAGCTAATTTATTCACAAAGGAAGGGTAAACTATCGATATTAAATAGGTATTTGCTTCATCAAGTTTCACTGGTTAATAACAGGTTCCAATAATCAACGACCCGCCATTCGTAGCCGTAACCGTTAGCAACTAATTTAATAATAACGAAGCTTTCCACAAGTTGTTTGGACATTTGGTCATTTGAAAATTATAGAAAATAGTTTTAACTTACGCTTTGTAGAAAATATTACTATAGTGCGCACGGAACTAGTTGGCCGCGCCTTACGTATTACGTATTACGTATGGCGCGGCCAACTAGTTCCGCTCATAACAAAAACAAATAGTTTTCCTGATACCGGAACCAGGCAAAAAGAAGATTTCCATTTAGGTTACATAGCACAGCGACAACGATATTTTGCACGAACTATCGTGCAATGATCCAAGATCACTGAAATAATTTTCAAATTGTAACTGTGTATAACAATTTTCTTTACTTCTACGTGTGTGCTAACAGTTAATTAGTACTATATTTTTTGTGATTCACATTTTTTGGATCCCATATAATTGCTCAGCTTCATAATAATGGAAGAATTTCAGTACCATTTCATCGCTCAGCTCCATTTTTACACTGCCACCACATACGTGTGAACTGATCGAAAACAACGGCTGAAATAAACACCGCTAGTCTGACCGCGCAGCACGATATCTTGACGCGCTACAACCCTTACTTATAACTAAAATAAAAGTATGATAAATATACAATTCCTCAGCGGCACAATTATTTACCCACTTCCACCATGCCAAAAGCAAAAGCGTACAATATTAGTACTCAAAAAATAGTAATTTTAACTTCGATCAAAAATAACAAGATTTAGCGGTACCTACAAACTCAGCAATAAAATGGTTTGCGAATGATATACATAAACAAAAAAATAATACAACGTCATAAAAGTATCTTAATAATAATCAACCTTATATCTGTGTGTTATGGTTTAGTTTAGACTATTGCTCCGCTTTATTTGTATCCGATGAGTAAAATTTTATCAGACCCTTAGAAATTCAACCTAAAACTTACAACTTTAGCGTTTAAAATTGCAATTCACATACTACTTAAATACGACGTTTTCTTGACACGATGCGTCCGGAGGTTGGCTGTGAATAGAGGAAATAAGATCACACATTTATTTGTGCTCTTAGTCACTTTTAAGGCCACGATCTTGAATTTGTATATTTTTAATCGAAGAATTCTGACAACACTACTTATACATTGCGACTAAAATAATTTATTCCATTGATAGGCGATAATTATTTCTTACCTTTATTAGGAAAGCCTCTATTTTATAACTACGTTTGATAAAAAACTGTTACTCGGCTATCGCTGCAGGCCATTCCTGAAACTTCACGCTAAGTTGACGTATTTTAAGTTCATAACAAACAAAAATATTATATAACAATTAAAAAGCGGTTATATTTTCAATGCCATGACTGATTTTGATATTTTGAAAGGCATTAAACCCAGTTTTGGAGCTCGAAAAGTTGATCTTGGTTAAAAAATCTATTTGTTAATTTTTTTTTAATTTATGCCATTTATAAGTTATCAGAGGTTGACCTAAACACGTACACATATACATAAGATCACACTTTAGAAAAGCTTCCTTATACGTACGTACGTAGCTGATGATGAAAAGCTGAAGCAAATTTTAGAAAATTGGAATGAAATTAGATGGAAATCAGTAACTTATAGAGAAGATAAAAAGCTTAAAGGAATTTAATACGTGAATGTAAATTAAAACTGAAGTTAAAACAGAAAAAAAAATGTATAAAATTGATAGAGAAAAATATTTGCGTACGTATCAGAAATATATCTTAATGTAAACAAAAGCGATATTTTTTCCGCTAGTTTTCATTTTTCTCGTTTGTGTAAGCAAACGAGTATGCGAATGTTTATTCAAACATAATTTAAAGCAAATACAGGCGCACACACATCGCTGGAGCCTGTAATTGGGAATCTGAACCAGCCAGTGGCCCGCCTCGCCCGCATCATTTGTCTAAAGCTGACCATTCGTTTGTTTCACATATATATAGGACATGCTTTTTCACGTTTTGTAGTTTTTATAAAAAAACTCGTGTTGGTACGGCACACTTTTTAGGAATCTTCCTGCCAATCAGTTCGTAGTCAAAGGCAAGCGACTGACCTAACGGATCACTGCCATCGAGTTAGAGATACAAAATCAACTGCAAATGGCATCTAGAAAAAGGAGAGTGGTTAATATTAATAAATAGGTAAAATAACATTATTATTAATAAATAGGTAAAGTGCTGCAATATTTCGCTTTTTTTTTGTAATACCACCTTACCTTTTATCATCACAATAGATTCAGTGTTTGTCAGTGTTCTATACCAGTTTGAAGAGTAAGAGTACAGTGTTTATATATATATATATATATATATATATATATATATATATATATATATATATATATATATATATATATATATATATATATAAACACTGTATATGCGATAATTAGTTTTACGGGTTGAGTATATATGGACAATCGTTTAAATAAAATCAAAATGATTCAATATAGGTTTGTCAAATTGTTAAATAAAAAATCATCAGCAGAAAGAATTAATAATAAAAATAAATTAGAAATATTTAATTTATTATTATTATTATATTAATTTATTATTATTATTAATTTTAATAAAAAGCGTATATACTTACCCCGAACTAAGTAGAAAAATGAGTTTGTAATTCCTGCAATCAAAAATTACTATGGTAAAAGAATGCGTAGGTATTTGGTCCCTTTCATCTTAAATAAATTTCATAACGTTGATACATCAGGATGTTTAAATAAAAGAGCTTATAGGAAAAATGTTACGAGACAATTTTAAAAATGTTAGTACAATAAGAATTATTATTATATTATTTATTTAGTTACAGTACATAAGTTTAGAGAGCAGTTTCTCGCCTACAAACTGTTTTACAGTTTAGCGAGTACTATGAGTGTAATTCACTATATTGAAAAGTGCGGAAATAAATAAATAAAGTAAAATAAATAAAAAAATATACAAGCAAAAAATTTGTAAGCTGATTGACCCCGCCGGTCATCCCTGAAACTTCCGCTAAATTAGGTATTTCAAGCTCAAAGAAAAAAACTATGCCTAACCATAGAGTTTTGAGTTCGAAGAGTTCAAAAATCTAATGTTTATTAACTTCCCGCTATGTCTGTAGATAAGGAACTTTTGATTATGCCCTGATTTTCGAAAATCACCAGATCTCCACTTTTTGAGGTCCTAAAAACCTTTCCCGACTATTATCACGATAACTTATACAGTATGTATGTAAGTATGTGTGTGTGTGTTTGTGTGTGTATGTAAACATGTCATAAATTTTGATCGGCTTTACTGATCGAAACGCGGTTGATGGCATTTTATTAGATTCCGCTCACCTTAGACTTTCTGAAAATTCGAACCAATTCAGTCCAGGAGATTTTGAGAAATTTTGAAAAAAAAACATAGAAATACATATATAAATACTGCAATATATTTAATAAACACCCATACCCGGAAATACAAACATTTATGCTCATCACACAATGCTTGTCCCCGTCGGGAATAGAACCCGAGCCCCGTTGATTGCGTAGTCAGGGTCGCTAACCAGTCGACCAGCGGGGCGGTCAATAATAATCGATAACAAATTTTTAACTGTCTCGAGAATGAAACTCAAGACTTTACAATCTCAATCGACCAGGCTAACCAATAGATACTGAGGCTACAAACTCAAAACTGGTCTAGGGATTAACCTATTCGACGATTATAAGTCGATCCCCCGGGTTGGACAAAACTGTTATAGAGGTTTTTTAAAGTTTTTTTAAATCCAATGCTGGTGTTCCCTAAGGCTGCGTGCTATCACCGATACTGTTTCTTCTGCATATAAATGATATGTTGCGAATTAGTAACATACATTGCTATGTGGACGACAGTACTGTTGATGCTACATACTCCGGCTGTAGCGGTATTTCTCGGGAACACGTCGAAGAGGACCGGATCAAGCTCGTGTCTGAACTCGAGAATCAACTAACTGATGTCTCAGAATGGGGTCGTCAAAACCTTATTACATTTAACCCCAAAAAGACGCAGCTCTGTGCGTTCACCGCAAAAAATACACCCTTTGTCGTATCACCTCGGTTTGAAAACACTCTCCTGACAGCCTCAGCCAGTATTGGAATTCTGGGAGTCGACATATCGAACAACGTTCAGTTCCGCGGTCATTTGGAAGGGAAGGCTAAACTAGCCTCCGAAAAGCTTGGTGTAATCAGTAGAGCAAAGCAGTACTTCATGCCAGCCCATCGCCTCCAACTTTACAAGGCCCAAATTCGACCTCACATGGAGTACTGTTCTCACCTCTGGGCCGGAGCTCCTCAGTAACAGCTTCTTCCTCTTGATCGCATTCAACGTAGAGCGGTTAGAATTTCTAATCGGCTTGACTCTTTGGCGTTACGCAGAGATGTAAGCTCGCTCTGCATCTTTTACCGTATTTATCATGGGGAGTGTTCCGACGAGTTGTTCGGACTAGTGCCTGCCGCTAAATTCCACCATCTGCTCGTTTGCCCCCTCTACTATAAAAAAAATAAATCCAAATCTCAGTAACAGCCAGAGAGTTTAATGTACTACGTCCTGGAAAAGATATGCTAAGTAGTAGTCACAGGACTTCTACTTAGCATATCTTTTCCGTTTTGTTAACACTCGCTGATGCTCTGAACGTTCAACCAAAGTCAAAATTAAATAGTGCTACATCGTATAACACATATTCAAAAGCTCTCAACCACCGTGGATTTTACGGGACTTACGCGTTACATTTAACGAGCTCTGTCGTAGGTGCGGCCCGTGAATGCACATGTGACATGACGCATGCCCTGTCTAGTACGTTAGTACATAAAAGTCTTTGGTAGCAGGTTAAAGTATGGTGATAATCTGTTTACACTCCGCGCTTCAAATTAGCAAGTAAAGCTATCGATCCCGGCTATCTCCAGAAATAAGTGATACTGTAATATGGCGATGGAGAACACCACCCATCTGCCCAACCAATGGAATCGGGATGTCTATGGACATTCGGTACACTCTGCCTATCTTGCATGGGAACTGACATGAAGTTACTACTTTTTAATAATTCTAACGCTAAATATGTACTTGTCAACATTATAAATTGTAACATGAATAATCAATACATTTTTAAGTTATCTAGGTAACAACTAAATTCACCAAATAACCTATAACACACGGAAACTGATGTAGAATATTTGCGATTATATGAACTGCATAACGCAGTGTAATATTAGATATTAGGGTCATTACTACATGGCACAGCAAATTGCTTAGCAACGCGCTAATACATTTTATTTAGTGCCATATTAGTAGCCATGAAGCGGCTAGCAATTTCAATATTACAAAATGTTTCCGATATTACAAAGTAATATATTTAAATTGAACGATATTTTGTAATTTATTTGCTAACAAAAATATGGTTTCTCCTCTTGGAAAGAGACAACTATTCGTGTGTTATAATTCCACATGCATGAGTTTTTTTATGTCATAAGATAGTAAATAAGGAGAAGGTTCCTCCTATTGGAAAGAGACAATCATCACCTATAGTCACCAAACATGTAAATACGGCGTTGCTATTCATGTGTTATAATTCCACATGCATAAGTTTGTTTTTATGTCATATAATAGTAAACAAGGAGACGGTTCCTCCTATTGGAAAGAGACAATCATCACCTATTACTATTCGTGTGTTATAATTAGGCATGCATGAGTTTTTTTTTTATGTCATAAGATAGTAAACAAGGAGAAGGTTCCTCCTATTGGAAAGAGACAATCATCACCTACAGTCACCAAACATGTTAATAGTGCGTTGCTATTCGTGTGTTATTATTCCACATGCATGCGTTTGTTTTTATGTCATAAGATAGTAAACAAGGAGAAGGTTCCTCTTATTGGAAAGAGACAATCATCACCTATAGTCACCAAACATGTTAATAGTGCGTTGCTATTCGTGTGTTATAATTCCGCATGCATGAGTTTGTTTTTATAACATAAGATAGTAAACAAGGAAAAAATGTATACGCGTCGAATTAAGAACCTCCTCCGTTTTTTCGTTGGTTTATTAAAAAAATCAACGAATTATTAACCTCCTTTTTTGAAAATCGGTTGAAAATTGCATATATTTACTAGGGTGGGTCATTTTTTTATTTTTTAGCATGGGGGTAGAATTTGTACCTTATAAAAAATATTTTTTTTTATGAATATTTTGGGATAGCCCACTTGTTTAGTAAGGGTAGTTCCAAAAAATTTTTTTTGGGTCAAAACTCGTGGAAATCATCTGAAAATATTTGAATATGATATTTTTTACTTTACTTTTATTTTAATACAATTAAAGTAAAAAAAAATACTAATCTTTTTTTGTATTAAAATGAAAGAAAATTAAAAAAAAATTCGAACCACCCTAATGTTTACAAGAAAAAATTTTGACAAACTGACAAAGTTAGTTCAAAATAACAAGACGATGAACATGATATATTAGCATATATTAATGCAAATTCACACCGCAGCAAATCCTGAGTCGCTCACAGTAAGCTCAATCAATTAATTCGGCAACACCGCTCGATTCGTTACGTGCCTGTAATTAAGATCCTCCCAAGCCGATATTAATTACCAAATCAGGAACTACCAATGTATTTAATGGCAATTTGTAGATTAGAGTAAACTAATATTAAATTTATTCGTCTTGTGGTACAGGGGTTAGCCTACTCAGCTTAGATTGTGGCATCTGAGATTCGAATCCCAAATCTAGTAAAAATTTGATACGTTTTTATTAACAAAAATTTAAGTGGAGTAATTTCCCCAAATTGGTCTGGGCTTCCTTTGAAAAATAGACCAACTCTCGTTCGGCCAGGGAGGTCGTAAAAGGCGAACGATTATCTAAACGTGTCGCTACCATCATGATTACTAGGTGGTAGAGTTCCACAACTCCATTGATAATCAATTAAGATTTTCATGGTTAAGTTAAAGTCAGGGTTGCTAACCACTCGACCAAAGGGACGGTCCTTTGGTCGAGTGGTTAGCGACCCTGACTACGCAATCGATGGGGCTCGGGTTCGATCCCCGACGGGGATTGGAAGCATTGTGATGAGAATAAATGTTTGTTTTTCCGGGTTTGGGTGTTTATTAAATATATTCTAGTATTTATATATGTATTTCTATGTATTAGTATCGTTGACTAACACCCATAACACAAGCAAAATAATTTGCTTACTTTGGGATTTGATCAGTAAGTGTAATTTGTCCCGTGATAATTTATTTATTATGGTACGTTGTTATCCACGTCCAGAAATATCAAAGGACTTGCGTAGGCATATAGGCGCTTGTTGTTGCTACAACACAAATTATGTGAGTAGGGACAAGTAATTTATTTATATCATAACATAGCAAACAAGCAGGCGGCTCTTCTTATGGAAAGATATAACTATCGCCTATAAGCGTCAAAGATGTTAATAGTGCATTTCTATCCTGGTGGCGGCGTTTAGTGTCGATTTCTTTAAAATTACTACTGGATCAAAACGCGACCACACACTGAATAAAATCGGTGGAAGAAACTATAAGGCTTGCCTTTTTTTCCACGTTATGTAATACAAATTTACAATAATTATGTCACATTACAAAAGTAATTTTTCAATTTACAAAATATTATTTTCTGGTTAATCAAAATGATTACAATTTATAAAGGTATTTTACTATTTACCAGCTAAACGGTCTCTAATATTATAGTATGTTTTATCTAAAAGTAAATATTTTTTGCGAAAATTATTTATATAGGTATATTATAAATTTGTAGATAAAAATATGTAAAACTAGCGGCCCGTTACGTGCTTCGCTACGTATCGCCATTTATTGAATTCATTTGTTAAAAAAATGTGATAAATGAAGAACCGCTCTACCGATTTTGTGCAAACTTCACATAAACCATTTACTAAATAGTCCGAACAAAGCCTAAACATTTGATTTAGATAGGTGACCCCGTTCTTGAGTTGTCAAATTACAACGAAAAGTGGCATTGATTTTTATATTTATGGATTACAATGTATATAGGTACAATATATTTTTTTATATAAATATTGAGTTTTTGGTTAGGCACATATAATTTCTATTTCTAAAATATGAGTTACAGTGACTTTAGCATCTGTTTTGAATAGCTTTTAGTACTTTTTTACAAATATGCTTACCTACAAACTATACAAATATGGAAAGGGACCTTAAAAGACTTGACACCCGTGTTATCAAACTTGGGTGCGAGTACAAAACTCTGCAGTTTAATCACAATGATTGTATATTTAGCTTATTATCCACTGTTTGTGAATTTCTTCGAGAAAGATAGATGATCTATTATTTAAAAGGTTAGATGTTACCACTAAAATAGCTGATTTGATTTAGATAAGACTAAATACATAAAATTAACTAAGTAAATATAGCCTAAGTTTATACCAGAAAAATGCGTCAATATTTCTTTACAATCCTTCATGTCATTCAGTAAAAACTTTAACCACGGTTATTTAGCTCGTAACATACACAAAACAAATAAAATAATTTATATATTAACTGAAAGAAATCCGTTTGCAGAAATGACCTTTAAATGTCGGAATATCAAAGGTGTCTTACGAAAACCTGAGCTTGTAGATAAGTCGTGTTTCCGAGTAATCCAGATTAATTATAGCCAATCATGGATGATGGCCGGAATAACGGATGGATCAAATGTATTTCCAGTCATGTTATTAGGGATTGTTAGCTTTAGGAGAAGTCTTTTTTGCAAGAAAATTAGTGGCCATTGTACTTTTTATATCCATGACAAAATGACACGAAAAGATCTAATACCAAAGTAAGGTAATAAAATATTTTGCTCGGTTCAGTTTAAATAACGGAAATATAAATATTAAACACTTAAACCCAGAAATACAAACATTTAAGCTCATCACACAAATGTTTATCCCTGTCGGGAATCTAACCCGATCCTTATTGATTACTTAATTAGGGTCACTAACCACTCGACAAACGGACCCAGATTAAAGCTACCATCTTACTTATTAGATATTTAATTATAGATTCATGAACTCATTCCATCATTTGGTAGTTTTGTTTGGAAAGTTTTCCTGATGTTATAAAAATTAGCATTTTTATAGATATTAATATGCCTTTCTCGAATTTTAACTTTGCCACCACGAGGTGGGTTCAAATAAGGCGACGACCGCTCTATCTTTGTATAAAGCGGCTCGTGCAGCAGCAACAGCGCTCATGCCGTCAAATCTATGGAACTATTACCTACTGAGGTCAAATCCGAAAAATGGCACCCTAATAGCAGTTTTTTGACAATACCTACTCATTTTATTTAAAAACTAGCTGTTGCCCGCGACTTCGTCCTTGCGGGCATCGTTTACTCCGTACAGCTCCTCCCCCGTAGGTAATAGCGTGAATATGTAGCCTATATGTTGACCCGACCTATTAGTAATATTCATACAAAATTGGAAGTAAATCCATGCAGTACTTTTTGAGTTTACCCCGGACATACATTGACTTTCCTACGATTTTATTATATGTAAAGATATAGATAAATTGGTAAAGTGCGTGTCAGGCCACGCGCAATGTAGGGTTCCGAAGTTGCCCGTCACAATAATGCGGACTAAGAAAAGGGCGTTTATAGTTTTATACTATGAACATTTAACATCAACAACAAATATATATCCGTACCACAGGTTGTAAAGACTTCTCTAAGTACATTTTATAAGTTACTATTACTCAAAAACTTGGAAAGCCTTCTCAGCCGTGATAATTTTTATTTTAATTTCATTATATTTACTACTACCGTGAATTTTTTCCTACCCCAAAAATCTGGTAGGGGGGGGGGAGACACACCTCTAACAAAAATGAGCAATTTAAAGCTTTATATTTCACAAACGAGTCCCTTAATTAAAAAATTGTGTCAGGAAACCTACAATAATTTTCAAAAAACTATTCAGCAATACCCTACAAAATGGGGTACGTGAGAAAAAAATTAATATCTCCATTTTACATGTAGGGGAGCTGCCCTGAAAAAAATATTTTTCAATATTTTTTATTACCACTTTGTTGACGTAACTAATATGTCTATTCGTGCCAAATTACAGCTTTCTAGTTTTAAGGATCTCTGAGCTATCATGCGGACGGACGGACCGACATAGCGAAATTATAAGGGTTCCTAGTTTACTTCGAAACCCAACAAAACATATATTTCACATACATTTATAGAAATTGGCCTACATTTAATTCCCTAGATATTTTTACAAGATGCATCGTTTTGGAGTACACGCGCCGCAAAGGTCAATGTAAATAGATGCGTTTCGGCTAAAAACTCATTTCCATGCCACATGTAAGCAACGCATGATAAAATACACTTTGTGCCACTCGAACGCCAACACTTCTCTTCTGTCTTACAAAAATTGTTAAGAATAAGTTTGTTGGATGTTTTCAAATTTTATATTTAAGTATTTTATCGTATCTATCGAGGAAACTACAAGTTATCATGTTTCCAAGTGGTAGATTTTATGGTGTGAATGATTTAGTGTCTTACTTATGAATTGCAGCGCTAAATATTTATAAAAAACAATATAGCAAGAAATCTACGCATCAAACGCATTTATTTCGAAGTTGGAACGGTCGGGGCTTGATCAATTCGCGAATGAGCAAGCAAAGCCGTCGGTGCAGCCTATCTATCAAGGCAATAGACAGATAAATGTTGATATTTTTAGTTTTCCAAAAAAAACTTAATGTACAGGCAAACTCTAATTGACTGCCTCGTAGTCTAGGGGATAGTCTATACGACTCAGATCATGAGGTCTCGGGTTGGATTTCCTGATCGGGCGCAAATATGATTGATGGTTTTTCGAGGTTTTTCTCGAAAATCCCGAATCTCAGTAGCAGTTTGGAGTCTGGTGGGGTGTTGTGTTGCAACTCACTATTTTGGATGGAAACGTGAAAACTATCGGTTCCGGTTATCGCTAGAAATAGTCTATAATCGTTATCAGGTCAGTAAAATGCGGCAATAGGATCACCACTCATCTCTCCAGCCGACGAACCGGTGAATCGGGCTAAACTGGGGTTTATAGATGTTTAGTTTACTCTGCCTATTTCGTAAGAGAGTAAACAATCGGTCGCTATATTAGTAGGCGTGTAGTCTTTACTAATATTATAAAATTGTAGTTTGTTTGTTTGTTTGGTTGTACGCGGTAATCTCGAAAACTGCTGAACCGATTTGAATAATTCTTTTGGAGTTGGATAGCCTGTTTATCGAGGAAGGTTATAGGCTATATAACATCTTGCTACAACCAGTAGGAAAGGAGTAAACAAAGTCCGCGCGGACGGAGTCTCGGGCAACAGCTTGTCTATACATATAATACAATCGTAGGAAAGTCAAAACTGTACATTGAATATTGTTTTAAAAATAATACTTTCAGCGTGATCTATAATCGATATCGAAGCCAAAAATATAGTTTTTAGAATTTTTGTCTGTTTTTCTCTTTGTCTGTATGTATGTCCGGGGTAAACTCAAAAAGTCCTGCGTGGATTTACTTCTGCATGAATATTACTAACAGGTCGGGTCAACATATAGGTTACATATTATCACGCTATCACCTATGGTGGAGGAGCTGTGCGGAGTAAACAAAGTCCGCGCGGACGAAGTCGCGGGCAACAGCTAGTAAATAAACATAAATATATTATTTCCTTTTCCTCATTAATCTTTAAAACTTAAATCAGTAAACGCTATATAAAAGTAAAAACAAATCTTTATCTACTGAATACAGCGTTGTACCGAGGCTGATAGTGTCTCTATCAATTTGGCAACCCTAGCAATTTACAATCAACCTAGGCCGTATTCTAAATTAGGTCGCTTTAGCCCGGTCCATTTGGCACGAATACAGTAATTTAGAGAAACTTTTCCACTGAACACTGCATTCCTAGCCAGTAAGCCATAGCGTTGTATACAACGAACACAAATTTTCACATTTGTGTCCATTGTATCAGAAAGTCATATGAGGTGTTGGAAAGACAATTTTGATGTAAGTTATAAGCGTTGGAGTTTTTTTTCTCTTCGTCTATAAATGGTATCTAAAAAATGAAATAATCCAGACAAGTAGTATATTTCTGAGTTGAAGTTTTTGTTTATATATAAAAAACACTGGCCCGAGTCTAGAGTTTTGCCTATTTGACTCGCATCATGAGGTCCCAGGATCAATCTTGGGGTCGGGCAAAATTTTTATTGAGGATTTTTCGTGATTTTTTGTTACCACTTCCGTGCCTCGGATGACAACGTAAGACCGTTGAGCCTGGTTATAACTAGAAATAGGTGATAATCGTTAAGTGGTGATGGGGATCACTATTCAACCTAGTGGGCCGACTGGTGAATCGTGGTGAATTGAAAAGTCTATAAACGTTTGATTCACTTTGCCTACGTCGCGAGGAAATCGGCATAATGATGCTTTATTTTTAAATCAACAATCTCGTGTGGGCTTTTGGTCGCACTCTTCCAAAACGAGCTCGACCGAAAATCAACCAGAAATACTTTTTATATTGTTTTAATGATTTTATTACTTTTTTTTGATTAGGCTAAATACCTCAAATTTTCACCCTCCAACCCCATTACTCCCCATCTTACCAAAATATTCATTACAAATATTTACGGTGGAACAGCATTTGCCGGTTCAGCTAGAATTTCGATCAGCTAGAATTTTTTTTATAGAAAAAAGGGCCAAACGAGCAAGAGGCTCACCTAATGGTAAGTGATTACCACCGTCCATGGACAGCCACATCACCAAAATGTCTTGCAGCTGCGTTGCCGGTTTTTTAAGAAGGAGTATGCTCTTTTCTGCAAGGTGCCTAAGTCGTAAGTCAAGGAGTTAAGCCGATTAGAGACAGCTTGGTCGTCAATGATTCGAACCGCTGTACGCTGAATGCGATTATACTGCGAAGAAGAAGCTGCGGAAGAAGCTTATACTGCGGAGCTCCCGCCCAGAGGTGAGAACAGTACTCCATGTGAGAGCGGATTTGCGCTTTGTAAAATTGCAAGCGATGAGCCGACAAGAAGCACTGTCTCGCTCTACTGAGCATATCGAGCTTTTTTGAGGCCAGTACAACCTTTTCTTCCAAATGATCACGGAACTGAACGTTGTTCGATATGTCAACGCCAAGAATTCCAATATTGGCTGAGGCTGTCAGGAACGTGTTCTCAAAACGAGGTGATACGACAAAGGGCGACTTTTTAGCGGTGAACGCACACAGCTGTGTCTTCCTGGGGTTAAATTGGACTAAGTTGAGTCGACCCCATCCCGAGATTTTATCGAGCTGAGTCTTGATTTCAGGCATTAGCTTGTCCCGATTCTCATTGACGTGTTCCCGAGAAATACCGCTATGACCGGAGCGCAAAGCATCACCAGTACTAGTCATCCGCATATAAATGAAGTTTACTAATTCGCAACATGTTATTAATGTGTAGAATAAACAGTGTGTAGATAGCACGTAGCCTTGCGAAACACCAGCATTGATAAATTTAAGGTCGGAGCACGCACGGAGCACGCACGACTACGACCTTGATGCTCCGATCAGTCAAAAAACTGGTGATCCACTTGTATAATTTCTCGGAAATCCCATAAGAAGGAAGCTTTGAAAGAAGTGCTCTGTGCCTTACCCTATTAAAGGCCTTCGCTATGTCTAAACTAACAGCCAATGCCTCCCCCTTGGACTCAACTGCCTGCGCCCAGCGATATGTAGTTCAGCTAATATAATTGGATAGTATGTTTTCAACACAAGATTCACAGTACCGGGCTTTTTTCTGACTTATTATTACATACAGATTGACTGCATCTTGTCACTAGTGGTTCCGTACAAATTATTGGATTTCAAGTTTAATTCACGGATCAGTTAAAAGTATTTTAAAACTTTTTCGAGACTAACCTTGAATATCAAATTCAGAACAGGTAGCCGATAGTCGCAATGTATTTAGAGTATAATATGTTATTATATAACGTTATGAAAAATGTTATGAAAAAAAATCTCCCGTATTTGTTCGGGTTCTTTTGAAGAATAGGCCAACTGTCGTTCTGCCAAGCAGGTCTAAAAGGCGACCGATTGGCTACATGTGTTACTGTCATCGTGACTACTGGTGGTACAGTTCCGCAATGTCTCTCCTGGTATTTGGTACCACCGCTTTACCTTTTACTGACACAATAGCGTCAATGCTTGTCATTGTCGTTTTACGGTTTCGAGGTTAAGGTAGCCCCTAGACTTAATATGTGGCATTACCATTCTGTCCCACGAACAGCAGGGTACCACTAACATCTCTGATGTCCATAGGTCATGGTTTTTCTTTCCATCAGGAGAGCCATCTGCTTATTTGCTATCTAATTATTATATTTAAAAAAATTATGTACACTTAAAAGAAAAATTAATTTTAAAAAGTACTAATTGGCAAAAATGTTGTTTGTGTGTTTTAATTAACAGTGATTACACGACGGCTTTGTGTTTTAGGGTTTGCGGTTAATGGGTAAATAGCGCACACTTTTCAATCACCTAGACGACAACGTATCATTTTTCTTTCGTATATTTTGACGATGATTTTCTATTTCTATTAAGGTATAAATCTAATTGTACGATATAAAAATAACGCTTATCACACGGACCATTCATGTGACATGGTCGGCAAAGCATTCGTCCGAATAACTGATATGGGGCGAAGTTTGAATTGCAAAACTACACCGGATTTTGACTTCCAATACACTTTGCATGCACCGAGTGCGTTCAAACGTCAATGATACATGAAGTTCTTTGTACAGAAAATAAACAAGTTGTAGCTGTGGGTATCGCTGTTGGAAATTGTCTTGGTACTTCAATTTGTTCAGCGTTGTATTTTTCTGTTTACATTTACGTGTTCAGCAAACAACTGCTTTGAAAAATAGTTTTTCTATTTTGTAACAATTAAACGACAGATACATTTAGTCAAAAATCTTCACTGCCTGTAAACACCAAAAATTTTATTCACCGCGTACCTTCTTTCCAGAAAATTGTTTAAAACTGGACGTAGCTTAAAAACTGGAAGAAATATCTAATACACAATTATACAAATCCGTATTCCTCTTGGTCGCCCAACTTGAGAAAGACTTGACCGATTTCGTTCTCTTTTTTTTATTTTTTTAATACATAGTAAAAAGTTATAACAGAATGAAAATTTTTAAAAAATGTGCAGGAATTGGAAAATTTAAGAAAACTTACCGAATATTTAACCTCTGTGCGTTTGATTAATTGTTCCGTCAATTTTTCTTATTAATTCCAGATTGATTTGAGTATTTATATTAAAGCTAAGCCAGTATAACGATTGTCACGTCGGTTAATGTATACAGGTATACTTGATATAATAGCACACATTAGTATTGTTTCACAATAAATCAAAAAGTGGATAACAATATGAACAGCTATGTTCCCAACACACTTAACACTTTTACAACTTTCCCCTTATTTAAGTTTGTCAATCTTACTTCTATACTCCATAAAAGTAACAGCTACAGGAAGTTGATACATATACTTCATTTGCAGTTAATTAACAACACATGAAGATGGAAAAACCTTAAAAACAGCAAAGAAAAATATCTGTTTTTAAGGTTTTTCCAGATTCCCAAGCACGGGGTGAGTGCTATAACACAAAAATAATTAGAAATACGAAAGTACTGATCAAAATTATAAATGTGAATTTCATCTGTAACGATGAACTCATTTAACTAGTTATACGTATGTATAGCTAGCGATCAGTACAATCGACGTAATCGATCATATAGCAAAGAAGAATTTCGCCGCCTCGAGCCTGTCGACACTAGCTCAGCGGAAGAGCGTCCCGGCTTTAGGGAAATGGTCGCAGGTTCAAATCCCGCGTGTCGATATTTTTCTTTGCTGTTTTTAAGGTTTTTACATGAAGATGGTTTTACCAATGATGCCCTACGCGGTTACCCTAGTGACCAGATAAATCGGAAATTTGTTATCTTATACAAAGGATACAAAAAAAATATATTCGGACTTATCTAGAAACCTACATAAAAACGAATCTAATTATTTTAGATCTGTCAAATCTTTTAATAAATTAAAATTTAAACAAAATGATGGTAACATTTTATTCACGTTATAAATTGCGCCATAAATATTTGGGGATATCTTATTTGAATGATAGAAGGTAGGCGACGAAGCGAATCATTCTTATTAATTCATCTGGAGCTTATCCAGAATGATAAGGAAAAATAATCTTTAGCACTTAAAACAGAAAAGCGAAAAATCGACGGTCATTAATTTTGTCAAGAGATCGTCTGTAATCTTAGTGTTAATTAAAGTAATAATAAAATTGTAGTCACAATAGAAACCCGCATTTTCAAGCAACCGAAAATGTTAGTCTAAATGTATAAAAATAACAATTGTTATACGTTTATTATTTTTATACGTTATATATTATATATTAAATAATAATGAAGTTTTTAAATTATAGAAATAAGTGTTGTGATGTGAAATAAGTTTGTAATTTGTATTATGTAGCTATAATTGAAAAAAAGCCCGCTGAGTTTCTTCCGCCGAATCTTCTCAGTGTGTGGCCGCGTTCCGATCCGGTAGTAAATGTAAAAAAACGACTCACAGCATTTTTAATTTAATAATAAATAATTATAATTTAAAAAAAATTGAATCCCACATCATGGTTCATGGCAATTTAATCAAATTTTTAATAACTTGTAACTCCCATATTCTGGCAAATAAATAATTTCTTTTTTTCTCCTTTCTTTAAAAAATATATTTTCTACATATTTAGATTAATTACCATGTCATGTTCAAATGTATGTATATGTTAAGGGGCTAGTCCCTGACAGTGGAATTTAAAATTGAACACACACATCCATATATTTCACTAATCATATACATCGACTATACGTCACACAAAGGCCTAGAAATTATGTATTCATTGCGTGTTTTCTTCTGCGACATATGTAATAAAACTTACAAAAAGCGCAATGCTTCTATTTTTCATTGATTTGACAAAAGTAGAGGTGGAGTCACAGTGAACGCGTTCTACGTGTAGTAATAGATTATATTATTCACAACTGATAAATAATGTATAATTTTGATTAATAATAATAATAATAGCGCTAGACAAATTACACAAATCGACCTAACCCTAAGTAAGCAAATTTTATGCTTGTGTCATGGATGTTAGTCAACGATACTGATACATAAAAATACATAATATGTATTATATTATTTATATAAATATGGTTAAATACATAATCAAACCCAGAAATACAAACATCTATGCTCATCACACAAATGTTTGTCGCTGTCGGAAATTGAACATGAGCCCATCGATTCGTAGTAATGTTTGCTAACCACTCGACCAACGGGGCGGTCGGGTGGGATTAAACTGCGATTATACGTCGGAATATAATACAGAGCCGCGGTACGTAAATTAAATGTAGATTAAATTCGACCTAAAATATCCTTAATTATTCAATTTTTTAACGTATCACAAAATTAATCAGAATGGAACTGATCTTCCCAAGGGAACATAAAAATTTACCTATCTATTTACATACTAGCTGTTGCCAGCGACTTTGTACGCGCGGACTTCGTTCCTGTTCGCTGCGCACTGTTCCTCCCCCGTAGGTGATAGCGTGATAATATGTAGCCTATATGATGACCCGACTTGTTAGTAATATTCATGCAAAATTTCAAGTAAATCCATGCAGTACTTTTTGAGTTTACCCCGGACAAACATACAGACAAACAGATAAACAGACAAACAGACAAAAATTCTAAAAACTATATTTTCGGCTCCGATATCGATTGTAGATCACGCCCCAAGTATTCTTTTAAAAAAATATTCAATGTACAGTTTTGACTTGCCTACGATTTTATTATATGTATAGATATTCAATAACATAAAAGTACAGTCTTATAACAAAATTTATTTGTGGCTTAATTTAAGTTTTTATTTAATGTGAGTGAAGTCATGGGTGACCGCTCTGTTATTCAAATGGTTAGCAACCCTGACTACGCAATCATTGGGGCTCGGGTTGGATTACCCACAGGGTAAGGCATTCGTGGAATGAACATAGAGCTTGTATTTCTGGGTTTGGGTGTTTATTAAACATGTTAGAGTGCTTATAGGTAATGTGTTTCTATGTATTCATATCATTGAGCAACACCCATATCATTAGGAAATAAAATGCTTACTTTGAGCTAGGTCAATTTATGTAATTTGTATGCCGATATTATTTTTATTATTCTGATATAATGTTTGTTTGTGATTAAAAATTCCATCCAAGCTGCACCTATGCTTATTAGTTTTTATAATTTTTTATAGCATAAGATAGCAAACAAGCAGATAGGTCTCCTGATGGAAAGAGTCAACCATCGCCTATAAACATCAAAGATGTTAATTGCGCGTTGCTATCTTGTGGCGAGGTCTAATGCCACATGCATAAGTTTACTGGCTACCTTACCCTCCAAACCGGAACACGACAGCGACAAATACTGACACTATTGCGGCAGGAATAGATAAGGCGGTGGTAACTGACCCAGGCGAGACAATGCAGAACTCTACCACCTAGTAGCCACGATGGATGTGACTCGCATAGCCAATCGGTCGCCTTTTACGACCTGCCTGACAGAACGACAAGGCAGGAAGACAGCAAAAGTTGTCTCTGTCCCTAAATCTAATAAACATGATATTATTTCTAATTACAGACCTATATCGATTTTATCAGTGTTAGCTAAAATCTTTGAATCACTAATTTGTCCCTATTTTCAACGTCATCTAGAGCAGTACTAGTCAATTTGGGTTCGTTAAGCATCGATCGACTGCGGCGAACTTGGTTTGCTTTACAGAAACAGTGTTGCAGGCAGTAGACTCTAACAGCGAAGTGGAAGTTATATATACAGACTTTAGCAAGGCATTCGACCGAGTACCTCATGATTTGTTAGTTAAAAAGTTATCATGTTACGGTGTATCTGGATCAATACTCAAATGGGTTAAATCCTATTTAGCCAATCGCACGTTTTATGTTGTAATAAATGGATATGAATCTGGGTATCATACTATTACGTCCGGTGTGCCTCAAGGGTCTCACTTGGGCCCGGTTTGGTTTAATTATTTTATAAACGACGTAGTTCTTTGCTTTTCTAACTCAGAACCTTTTATGTACGCAGATGACTTAAAATTTCTCAAGGAAATCAAGTCAGAACACGATGCCTCATTGCTCCAAAGTGACTTAGATAAACTTAATGAATGGTGCACAAACAACAGTATGTTACTAAATTGTAATAAATGCTTTCATGTAAAGTTCACTCGTAAACTTAATCCGACGAATTATACTTTTTATATTGGGCAGAATAAAATACACATTCTAGATGAAATAAAGGATCTTGGAGTTGTATTCGATAAAAACTTACTTTTTTACCTCAGATTGAGCAAGTTATTCGAAAATCATCCAAAATGATAGGATTTTTAATTCGAACTGTCAAAGTTTTTAAGAGTGAAAGAGCAAAGATTCGTCTTTATTACAGCCTAGTCAGAAGCCAACTAGAATACTGCAGTGTAGTATGGCGACCACACTATGCAACACACACATTAAGGATTGAAAGAGTTCAAAAGCGTTTCTTATGGCACCTGGCGTATAATCGTGGTATAGCGAAACAATTTAATTCCTACAAAGATAGGTTACTGATATTTAATATGATATCATTGGAGGACCGTAGAAAGCTTTTGGACTTTTCATTCTTTTATAAACTACTCAGAAATGATATTGACTGCCCCCAATTGTTACAAAAAATAGATTTCCGTGTGCCGAGAGAGATTGCCACTGAATTTTGAAAATCACAGCACTCGTTTTAGCAGTTTTTAGGGAATCGGGCCTTTATACTACTCCTAATAATCAAACAAACTTTCATCATTTATAATATTAATATTATAAATGCGAAATTTGGACGTTTGTGTGGATAGATGTTACTCGATCACACTAAAACTACTGCATGGATTCGGATGAAATTTGGCAGACATGTAGATGATGACCTGAAGTAGTACATAGGGTACTTTTTACCTCTGAAAAATAAGTTGTTTATCAACAAGGATTCATCAAAAACTGTTATAATGCAGCAGAGTACAGGGCGCAGATATTCATAATATATTTGATTTGATCTGCCATGCACCACATTCCTTAATTAAACCGTTTTAATCTCACAGGAAAAAATGTACTTTTCAGGGAAAATAATATTAAAATGTATCTTCACGCCCATATCCCTGAAGAAGTAGGCACAAGTACCCACGATTAGCCGAAGATACTTAGTCCCACAATGTAATAAGTGGCAAACCTATCGCCCACCGGGTACTTTTCCAAAACAAGGCAAAAGGAATGTAAAATGATTAAGAGTTACATGTATTTTGCGTATCGTAGTTATTTAAGAAATAATCCTGTAGGTAAGCTAAACTCAAAATCTGATCTTATTTTAGACGTCTTAGAATGTTGTGTTTTTTGTCTGCCCGTTTATAACAAAGTTAATCTATCAAACCACATTTATTTTCTATGACCTAGATATGATCACATTTTATTATTAAATTTTATATATTTTACTTTACATACTTGGTAAAACTCAATTTGCTATTATATTGAAATACACTTGTATTATGAATATGCCATAAAACAAATTCTTACCTTATTCCTTTTATTTGTAATGTAAAAAACAGCTTTATTTTATTTCTTATATTAAATACATAGAAACTGCCTTCATTTTATTCCTTTCATCTATTACTGAGAAATAAGAACTATTTTATAATATTTTATTACCTTATAACTAGAAAAGACTACATTTAATATTATTTTTATTCTTTTTTTAATATTATTCTAATATTATTTCTATTAACAAAAATATTAACTAACTAGCTGCAGCCTGCAGCCCGCTGCATTATACACAGTTTTTGGCGCATCCCGCGGGATCACCTCATTTTTCCGGGATAAAAAGTAGCCTGTGTGCTATTTCAGGTCATCAGCTACCTGTGTGCCAAATTTCATTCAAATCCGTTCAGTAGTTTTTGCGTGATTGAGTAACAAACATCCATCCAAACATCTATCCAAACATCCATCCAAACATCCAAACTTTCGCATTTATAATATTAATAATATAGATAACTCACCATATATTATTCCTTTGATTTATCACTTACAAAAAACTAACTACCTTTGTATTATTTCTTCTATTTAATATCTTTATTATTTCTTTATTCGGTACCTAGAAAACATTCCTTATATTTTAGATTATATTTAATATTTACTACCAGCTGTTGTAGTAAATTTATATCATCGCTATAATATATTATCCTGCCACTTATTATGGAAAAAATAAACACGCTCATATGTGTTGATCACACCCTATCAAGACTGTTGCATATATCTTGGGATAACCCAAACCGGGACCTTTACGTGTCTTTCTGGGTTCGGATATTTTAACACAGCACTAAATTTACAGCTTTTATTGTAATTTTTCGTTAAAGCAAGTTCGGTAATATTTTCAATAAACTAACTATAGGAGTTCTATATATTACTACGTGAAGCAAAAAATTTGTACCCATTTTCAAGACCATTACACAAGCGATGAAGTATGAATGTATGACGATTATTTTGTGACTATTTTATTTTATAATATAAATCTCTCTGCAGTTGCAGCCTGCTGCATTATAAATTTTTTTGGTGAATCTCGCAGATCACAATTTTTTTCAAGATAAAAAGTAGTCTATGGTGCTATTTAATCTACCTATGTGCCAAACTTCCTCCAAATCTGTTCAGTGGTTTTTGTGTGATTGAGTAACAAACATCCATTTATCCAAACATCCAAATTTCATATATATAATATTAACATAGATTATGAAATGCAAATATACAAATTTGGTACAATTAAAGTTTACAATGCGAAGAGCTGCAGACACCTAATATCTTTAATTATTATGCATCATACATACATTAAATTATTAATCACCTCTGGGATAGATCCGCCAAATACCAGCTGGAGACACTTGAGGCGATAGAGAAGCGTGCCAAGAGCCTCATAAACGACGATGATCTGTCAGACAAAAAACTCCAGAGCCTCGCTCATCGCCACAGAGTGGCTAGCTTATCAGTTTTATATCGGATACACTTTGGCGAGTGCGCTGCGGAATTGCACGACTTGATTCCGCTGTCGCCGTTTTTCTATCGATCGTTGAGGCGCACAGATTCTAGGCATCGCCATATGTTAGACGTTTCACGCACCCGAACAAAGAGGTTCGATTCCATATACTTCATTCGAACCGCAAGGGACTGGAACATACTTCCTGAGTCTGTGTTCCCCGACGAGTACAATCTAGGGATCTTCTAGAGAAGAGTGAACAGGCACCTTCTAAGGAAGCGCGTTCTATCTTAGGCCGCATCTTAGCTTACCATCAGTCGAGATCGTGGTCAAGCGCTTCCCTATCGATAATTTAAAAAAAAATAACCATTACACAAACCCGTGTATACTTATTGTCTTTACGGCTAAATCCTGATGTCAAACTCAAAAGAGATTAATTTATGGATATCTATGGTCAAATTTCGACCACAGTGCGATTGCTAGTTTTAAATAAATACATAATATCTAGCTTAGAATCTCCTTTCATTTAAGTCGACCAAACATTTCACAAAGTCAACGAAGCTGTTGTTTCCTTGTGCTATAATTCCGAGTAAGCTTCTCCACTGAAATCAACATACATATTTGATACAAGTTTCCGAGCCGACCGGCGGCACTTACCTATTATATATTCAAAAGATCTAGTATCTACCAGGTTTAACAGAATATAGCGATTAGCAGACGGAACCGGGGCAACCTGGAACCGAGTTCACCGCATTTGAATTTCAAATCAAGCACTCGACTTAAGGACTGTTTGCTTCAGTAGATGCTTAATCACTTTCAGTGATAAAATCATTAACAGTATTTAACTTGGGCAAAAATGGTAACTGGCAGTTACTTTTGACTTCATTTTCGTGACCAAAAATAATTACTTCCCTTTACTCAGTCGAGTAAAAAAGTAGCCTATGTTACTCCTTTCTATAGTCTGCGCGACAAGTTGAAGTGTCTACAATAGAGATACTGCTCTTAAAATTATGTGCGATAGCTCATTGGATCCGGAATGACGCCTAGAAAAATGTGCTAAAAGCGTGTATTAGCACATAAAAAAATACAAAGTTATAAACAATTAAAGATGAGAAAAAATGGCATTTTGGTTGGTTTTTTGCCAATATTTCATAAACTATTAATATTTAAGAAATTTTAAAAAAAGATTCGGAAAGAGGAGGAAATATTCAATAATTATTGTACTTTAACAAAAACTGAAAATCCACGTAATGTTGTTAAAGTACAATAATTATAATAAGCAAAGTATAAATATTTTTTTTAACTTTTATGGCGTGATATTATTAAGTATGCGAAATTTTTTTACGATAATTATTTAGACATTTTTTTTATTTAAAATTAAGACGGAAGTACGAGAAAATTTTATTAGTTAACAATCGGTTAACTTGTTGAAAAATTAATTTTAAGTAAAATTTTCAACGGAAATAAGTTATTTATAGTGTTCAAAATACGTTATATTTTTTCAAATTTAAAAAAGAATATTCAATACCTTAAATAAATTAATTTATGTGTCGTACTCGATTGTGAGGCCGTGCGCGCAACCTTAAAATGTCGTGCAGAGACCCATTTTCACCGTTAAATTAAAATTATAAATAATGGGGATAGATTCCGGGATCTAAGAGCTTTTTCTTCCTCCTCTTTCCGAATCTTTTTTGTAATTTCTTAGATATTAATAGTTTATGAAATATTGGCAAAAAACGAAATGTCATTTTTTTCTCATCTTCAATTTTTTATAACTTTTGCAATTTTTTATGTTTTGATACACGCTTTTAGCACATTTTTCTAGGCGTCATTCCGGATCCAATGAGCTATCGCACATAATTTTAAGAGCAGTATCTCTATTTAAGACACTTTCAACTTGTCGCGCAGACTATAAATATGAAAGAATTTTTAAAATCGGCCAAGAGAAAACGTCATTAATACCCCTAGAATAGAATAGAATATATTTTATTTGCATGAAAGTAGGTTACAATAAACAGTTGTTAAAATTTTTTCAGATCACCATAATGCCGGGGCCAAATACATATTAGATATAAATCTATTTAATAATAATTAATAATCACATTTATAAAATTAAACTCATGAACTCTCTTTTATTTATTTTTATTAAGGACCAATAACAGTTTTACAACAATACAAATTCATTGATTGAAAAAAACAGTTCATTGATTTCTAATAGATAGATGTAAAAACTATTTACAATCGGTCACAACATGCTTAGGAAATATAATTTAAAATGAGCATTCCATAATACACATTTGATTATTTACATACAATTTGAGACTTATGATACATACATAAGGAATCTGTATAATATAAATTTGATATTATCTGATAATGCACCTTTATTTTTTTTGGGTTCGATCCCCGACAAGCATATTTTTGTGACGAGCATAAATGTATGTATTTCCGGGTTAGGGTGTTTATTATGTATGTTATATAATATGTATTTCTATGTATTAGTATCGTTGAATAACACTCATAACACAAGCAAATAATTTGCTTACTTTGGGGTTAGATCAATAAGTGTAATTTGTCCCGTGAATATTTATTTATTTATTTTGTATTGTCGCCTTTGTGGTCTAGTGGTCCAGCGTTGGCGTTGACCACAAGAGGTCCCGGGTTCGATTCCCGAGTCGGGCATATAAAAAAAGTGTTTTTTCAGTTTTCTGAGAAACACAAAGTTGCTCGGGATCGGGAAGTGCCCGGTTGGCGATTCGCTTGCCACCTATCACATTTGTGGGACCAAGTATCTTCGGCTAATCGTGGGTGCACTTGTTGTAAATCTGCCTACCCCTTCGGGGTTATGGGCGTGAAGATACTTTACTTTCTATTTTGTATTTAATTATATTTCTATTCAGAAACCTATTACCATATAACATAAGGCTTATTATAGGATAAAATTAGTAATAAAAAGCAATTTTTGGTAATGATGTAAAAATATCATTGCTTTTTGGTATATTTCTCTTTAAACTACGAAACAGCTTTATACGACAGAACAATAAAACAACAAGGTAATTACTATTACACCAAAACGTTAGATAAATTACACAGTATAAAAGCGACAGTAACAATAAACATTTTAATGATACAGTCAAAATGTTTACAGGGGAAAATTTAAGTAAAGATGGAAGAGCTATCAGTGAAACAAAGGCTTCCAAACAAAAACATTTTATAAACGGTTTTGTAAACAAAACATCTGTTTTGTAATTTGGAAATTGAATTTCTAAGTTTATTTACTACTGAATTTGATGTGCAATAATTAGCAAAATTACCGCCTAATTCCCTGGTTATACTGAACGATGATAAAAGGTTTTAGAAAAAAATTTGGGCATAATCAAGAAGCGTTATATAATCATTTTTCATGATAATTTTAAGTTTTTATACTGGAGCGAAAACTGCTCTAAAATAATTTTAATATGACAACATATACTAATATTGTTGAAAATTACCTATTTTTTTTTTATAAATATTCACGGGCCAAATTACAGTGACTGATCTAACCCCAAATTATTTGCTTGTGTTATGGTTTTTTTTTTTATATCATAAGATAGCAAACAAGCAGATGGGTCTCCTGATGGAAAGAGTCAACCATCGCCTATAGACACCAAAGATGTTAATGGTGCGTTGCTATCTTGTGGCGAGGTCTAATGCCACATGCATAAGTTTACCGGCTACCTTACCCTCCAAACCGGAACACGACAGCGACAAGCACTGACGCTATTGCGGCAGGAATAGGTAAGGCGGTGGTACCAGACCCGGGCGAGACAATGCAGAACTCTACCACCTAGTAGCCACGATGGTAGTGACTCGATAGCCAATCGGTCGCCTTTTACGACCTGCCTGGCAGAACGGCAGTTGGCCTATTCTACATATATAGATACTGGAATATATTTAATAAACACCCAAACCCGAAAATACAAACTTTTATGCTCATCACACAAATGCTTGTCCCCGTCGGGGATCGAACCCGAGCCCCGTGAATTGCGTAGTCAGGGTCGCTAACCGCTCGAACAACGGGGCGGTTGAACCTTTTGTGTTATTAGTACGCTATAAAAGTTATAGTCATAGAAGAGGCTTTTAATTTTCTTACTGATTATAATTATTTCATTCCTAACGCTATTTATAATCACCCAAAATATCCAAATAGCGGAATTTAAATAAACTAGCAAAAAGCAGAGCTTTGTAAGGGCTCGCAAAGTTATACTATCTAGTAATATTGTTATAAAAGTATTTTTATAAGAATTACATCTTTTAATGTATGGACTTTACTTATAATTATCTAACCTAAAAAACTCAGCGTATTTTCACCTAAACATTACATTTGAATCAAAGGCCCGCGTCGTCAGGCTAGGAACTAGGAATATTTGGTTTTTGTTTGTTGGTATTTTCAAGGAAAAATATGTATTAAAAATGAAGGTTGATCTTATAAAAAACACATTTTTGACATTTTGCTGAAATAATTGTTTTTTTTTTTTTAAATCAGGAAGTTCCTGGTTTTACGTCGATTTACAAAATCAAAATCAAAAAATGTTTTATTTAAATAAACCTTCAACATTTTTGGATTACGCAGGTACGAAGAATTGACGGTAGACACTCAGCGAATATATTTTTCGAATTTTTCTCTCAGAGAAACCCTCGGAGTTCGATTCCAGAGTCAGGTAAATAAAAAAAAGTGTTTGTTTCAGTTTTCTGATAAAACAACTTTGCCCGGGATTGGAAAAGTGCCCTACTGGCGATAGGCTGGCCACCTATCACATTGTGGGACTTAAGTATCCTCAGCCAACCGTGGATGCACACTTTGTACTTTTGCCTACCCCTTCGGGGATACGGGCGTAAATATACCTTTTTTTAGCTTTTTACCCTCGCCCTCGGGCTAAGATTGAGAATTGATCTCAATACAATATAAATCAATTAATACATCTGTACTGTTTCTCAATAAGCATATTGTGAAACTCTCTAACGCTCTATTTACTCTGTTCCCAGCAAACATCCCTGCTCTAGACCTAAATTCTCCTTGTGCCTCCCACAATATTACTTCGAACTTCCCTGCATTCTCCTTTCAATGATTTTATCATACACCTTCGATGCCAAACTGATCAAACTGATGGCCCTATAGCTATTGCAGTTTATACTTGAACCTCGCCTTTATACGAGGGCACGATAACCGCGCGCCGCCAGTCAAATATGAAGAAACAATTCATGAAGTAGTTAGTCTCTTAATAAGTTCAAAAATTCTAACAGAAAATGTATCTTCTATCAATTTATCTCGTTAATTTAATAAGAGATGGCGTTAGTAGTAATAAGATTCTAATATAAATTGTACCTTCTAATTTTTAATTTTATTAAATGGTATTTTTATGGTAGATAACAAATCTAGACATGAATATAAACTACCACGTCGAAGCTCAAACCTAAAATGCGATATTTTTTCAGTAAAATGTACCACAAAAGTGCATAGAAAGCGGCCTAGTGTAGGGCTCGCTTCGCTCGCCCTGATAAAAAGGTAAATAATTTAAATTTTTAACAGATTAAAAATTACAAATTTAATTGAAAGCTTACTATCATTTGAATAATTTTTGTGACTTCGTTCGCGCAATCCAAAATAATTACTTCTTTTTGCTCACTCGGATGAAAATAAGCTTACGTCCTGCCCTACTAACTCCTCTATTCTTCAATTCCATCAAAATCGGTCCATCCGTTCCAGAATAACAGCCAACAAACAGAATGACAGACAATCAGAAATTTTAAAATGGTTGTTTAAATGTCGTAAAAACTAAAAATAATTAATAAATCATTGCACTTGACAAAACCTAGTTATTTTGAAATTACAGACAGATACTTTAATTTTATTTAAATGTGTAGATTATCTATCGAAAATATAATTTATTAATTTAAATATAGATAAAAATGAATCCATATTTAATAATTAAAGATGAATTTATAAACACTGTGTTTGTCCAGGCTTATAATAAAGAATAGACCATCTTCCATTCTGTCAGGCAGTTTGTAAAAGGTGAACGATTGGCTAAACATGTCATTACCATCGTGATTACAAGGTGGTAGAGTTCCACCAAAGTCAAAGTCAAAATCTTACTTAGGTTTGGTTCCACAAATTTACCAAATTTCAATCATAACACGTATTGCAACGCACCATAAAATATTTGCGGTCTTGTATAAAATATTCCACAAAGTGTATATAAGTACTATAACCCTTGCATTAGAAAATCACTACTAATAAACATTTATTTGACACATGGAGTGTATATGTCGCAGTGAAATTGTCAATAGCCGTTAGATTATAATCTACCTAGGGATTTTATAATTTGGTTAGGTTAGGTTAGCAGTTAAATTATAATATCACATAGGTAAATTATAATCTAACGGTACTGACAATTTCACTGCGACATATACATCTGTTTGGATTGATTGGTTGATGGACTGAATTATGCAAAGAGAGTTATACTGGGTATATACACGATAAAACCCTTGTTCAAAGGTTTTATAAATCAAAAATCAAAATGGTGGTTCATTGTTTATTAGCTCTTGGTCAACAAGTGTAAATAATTGATTAGGTATTGTTGTTATTTTATTAGTTGTTATAACATCTAACGTATGAAACATATTTATTTTTAACAGAAAACATTTTTCTATATTATAATCAGAAACAAATAAGCAGGTGGCTTTCCTGCTGGAAAGGGAAACCATCGCCTATCGACACCTTTGACAAGAGAAAGATAAGGACTTGGCATTAATTTCCATAAACAATCAAAATTATAAAATTACATGCATTCTAACGCTGAACAAATAAAAATGGTTTTATCTCTGTCTAATAAGTTAGAATTTTCATAATAGACAAAGCTACAGAAATTTTGTCAATGTTCTAATTTCAAATCATTTAAGAAAATTAACGTCACCTTAAACAGCTTGCGGCCAAAACGCCATTACTTAAATACGCTGTCAATATAAGTAAGTTAAAATTTAATGTCAAATAACCCTTTGATTACAAAATATTAAATTGTTTTTAGCGTTTATTTATATTTTTCTATAATTTTAGTATGTTCCTTAAATCTAAAATAAAAACTAATTGTCAAAATAACATGCTCAATTGCAATATAATTTATCAATTGTTATTTAGACAGTAAACAGCTGTTTTTAATTCCGCCATTGTTAGAGACGAAATGACACGGTTTTCCTTCGTTATTTCATATCTAGTAGTAGTTTCTTTCATCTAAGATCGACGCCAAAGATGTAAATGTTACGTTGCTATCCATTCGGCGGGATGGCATTGCCGCATAATCTACCGGCTACCATTATTCTAATTTATTAGAGATAATTCATGCTTTTAAATTGTTGATGTTTTCTGCTTCCTTTAGAAATGTAAATAATTAGTTAATAGAATTACTTGAATGTCCATAACATATTATTATTTTTTGTTTTCGTTTTCTGTGTCCTATAAGTTTAACATCTTAAAATTACTAATTCTAAAATTTTGTTTTCTTCTTTTTTCAATTTGTTATGCTTGTATTCGTATTTTTAGCTTTAATTTTCAGCATCACTATTGTTATTGTATTATTGTTTTATTTTGCTAATCTAAATACAGTAAAGTCTAGACCTTCTGTCAATTTGAAATGCCTGTTTAAAATATATACATTAAAAATAGTGTTAAGTTATAATTAAGAGAATGTTGTTATTGCCTATAACTGAGGCAACACTTAGACCATAATAATTGTAATTTGTCGTTTTGCATGTAATTACTGTTTATCTTGTTGGCAGTACTCAATAAATAAAATAAAATAAAAATAAATAAATAGAGAAGGTGCTTAGAGGATTCAAAGGAAAACCAAATTGTACAAAACTTGGATTGATCCGGTGTTAATGCTTGCCGCTGTTGTTCCGGTCCTTAGGGTATGGTAGCCTGCAATTATGGGATATGACTATCCCACGTAACCTATTGCAAGCAAGAAAAGGATAAAGATCTATCTCTTCATCAACGAGGCTTGTTTGCTATTCTATGATATACATTTTTTTTAAGTTTCTACATAAAATAATATAAAAGAGATGCTTTTACTCTTTTATTAACTTTCCTTCTAATACTTCCCAATTAAGGGAAGCCTTTTTATTAAGTAACGGGAGGTTCATTATTGTTAATTAAATTTTATAGATATAATATGTGAAACTGTATCTTCTTAAAAATATACATACTTAACAAAAATTATTTCAAAAAATTTCAATTTATGAAAATACGAAATATACTATCTACAATGACTATAATACACATGTGTGCATTAGAAGGTCTATTATTAAGGACCCAAAAATAATATGCGAATTTATGACAGCAATTTATTTACAATTAATTAGCGTCGCAAAACGGATAACATGTATTGTTAAATCGCTGGGAATAATGTCTGTCTGTCGCAGAGAAAAGCGCTACCATACATACCACTACATCAAATTACGAGTCAATTGAACCGATTTGCAAAATACATAGTAAATCATTGTACGACAGGACAATCTCATTAAGAATCATAGTTAAAATTTTGACACAGGCAGACATTTTTTTCCTGTCTATGTTTTAGAAAGAGATGTAATAAAAGAGTTTTCCTCTAAATATATCATTAGAAAATCTATTTAGTGTTCAGGTGATTTTTTTTCTGGCCAAGATAGAGTCATCGCCTCTGTGGTCTAGTGATCCGGTATAGTGATGAAAATTACTGGCACTATCTCCAAGTCCCGGTAAAAAATTTAAACTTCTTTTACCACAATAAACAGTGTTATAAAAATATCGTTGTCTATTTACACTTTTTTTTGCCAATGTTACCGGCAAGTTTAAAAACATTCATGGCAGTTTTGGCAACTTTGAGAATATTGCCGGCAATTTTCATCACTAATCCGGTGTCGGTGTTAAAGTCCCGGGTTTTCTGTTTAAAATAACGTTGCCCGGGATTGGATAAGGTGTTACCAGTTGGCGATAGGCTTGCCACCTATCATAATGTGGCAAGTATCTTGAGCTAATCGTTGTGCTGGTTGTACCTCCGCCTAACTTTTCAGGGATACGGGCGTGAATACTTTTTTAAGATAGAGTTTAAATTGATAACTTTATGTCAATAACTGAACATAACCCTAAACCACCAACGAAATTATCTTTAATTTCCAATAATTGCAGAATTTAATGTCTAAATTCATACTATTAATCTATTATGTACTTATGTAGATACTTGAAACTGATTACAAAATAGCGCTGTTTATAATTTGTATCTGGTATTATGTGACAGACAAATTTAAACAAACGAAATGATATTGGACAAATTTGTAATGTTCTGATACTTAAAATAAATTAAATCGATTCTGAAGAATAAGTTAAAGGCAGGTTGTATGAAACTGACTTTGCAGGCCAAAAATAAATTGGATAGTACATACACAGTCATACACGTAACATAATACGCAGTACATAATCTATGCAAGCATCGAAACATGAATTGTAAAAATATAAAACTTATCGAACTTTGTGTATTAACATTATTTGCTAGCATTGTTCCGAATTGGTTCTGGAAGAATAAGATTTTCGAAGTGCAAATTTAAAATTGCAATAATTGAAAAGGAATACAACTGACAAATATTTGTTCATAATTCGTTGATGCTGCAAACTGATGGTCGATATTTATAACCGTATAACTCGATATAATTATAAGACTAGCCTTGTCCCACGAACAATATGATTAATTAAATTACGGATAATTTGAAACGACTCGCGAAATACCTACGCAGTAATTCGTCATTTATTTTAAACTATAGTAACAGGATAATTTTAAATAGCAAAATATCTACGCATTAATTCGTCATTTATTTTAAACTATAGTAACATATCCGATTATTTTGTGGTTTAACTAGGCAATGAAAACCAATTTTGTGCTGATATCATTTGCAAACGCGTCTGCCAAAATTGAATGATATATTTTTATTAAAAACTGTCATAAAAATATTGGAAACTACAGTGTAAACATTAAACTCACAGACCACATGAATACTAATAAACACGCCATTGGGAAGGTGTCGCCGCGCATATGAGCAAACGCTCCTATTACTGTCAAAATTTTCTTACATTTGTAGGTTATATTATAAAAAAAATATCTTCACGCCCGTATCCACGATAATTATAATGTGATAAAATAGAAACAAACCATGTTGTACTGTTTTATCGTACCGAATGAGATGATAAGGTATAAAAATTACCCTTGAAATTAAATAATAACGCATTTCTGTGTGTAATTTTACGTTTTAGTTACGCTGCCATACTAAGAAAATGTCTTGAATGGCGTATCCATTTAATCCGTGAATAAATTGTATAAACTGTCAATAATATTTATATACTAGCTGTTGCCAGCGACTTCATCCGCGCGGAGTTCGTTTACTCCGCACAGCCCCTCCGCCGTAGTTGATAGCGTGATAATATGTAGCCTATATGTTGACCCGACGTATTAGTAATATTCATACAAAATTTGAAGTAAATCCATGCAGTACTCTTTGAGTTTACCCCGGACATATATACAGACAAACAGACAAAAAATCTAAAAACTATATTTTTGGCTTCGATATCGATTGTAGATCACACTCCAAGTATTCTTTTAAAAAAATATTCAATGTACAGTTTTGATTTTCCTACGATTTTATTATATATAGATATATAGATATTATATTTATATAATTATATTATAATAGTATTATTAAATAACATAAAATAAGTTTGGCAATCCAAAAGTGCGCGCCTAAGAAATTAGTTTTCGTAATTATTTCTACATATATTATGTGGGATGAGATTACTACCTCAGGTTTTGCATTGAAGTGTGCAATTTTATTACAAAAATAAAAATAGTACCAGTGCAAAATATGTTTCTTTTTAAATATATATTTGTATCATTAGATTGCAAACAAACATATGTCTCTCCTGATAGAAATAGAAACTATTACTAGGTGGTAGAGTTCTGCATTGTCTCGCCCGGGTCTGGTACCACCGCCTTGCCTATTCCTGCCGCAATAGCGTCAGTGCTTGTCGCTGTCGTGTTCCGGTAAACTTAGCATGTGGCATTAGACCTCGCCACAAGATAGCAACGCACCATTAACATCTTTGGTGTCTATAGGCGATGGTTGACTCTTTCCATCAGGAGACCCATCTGCTTGTTTGCTATCCAGTTATATAAAAAAACTAACATACAGATTGGTGGCCAGTAATGATATATAAAAAAAAATATCGGCTTTAGACGCGATTTTTCCCTATGTTGGTCCCAGGCTACTTAACTCTCCAAATCGGAATACGACAGCGACAAGCACTGACGCTATTGCGGCAGTAATAGGTAAGACGGTGGTACCAGACCCGGGCGAGACAATGGAGAACTCTACCATCTAGTAGCCACGATGGTAGTGACTCGTGTAGCCAATCGGTCGCCTTTTAGATTCCTAGTAGAACGGCAGTTGGCCAATTTTTCAAAGGAGCCCGGAACGAACAAAGGGAAAATATGCTTGTTTATTATCTTATAATATAAAAAAATAAAAGCAATAAATCCATTTGTGAGAGAGCAATTTGTTCATGATTCATTACCGTCGCAAGCCGGACATGTGTGGTTGTATCGCTCGACATAATGTCGTATACCGCGGAGATTAGCGCTGTCCCCTGCACGCTGTCATCAATCAAAGTGGGGCCCACTTGACCCTCCCGCAAAACACAACGTAATTGATCATTGATTTTACATTGAAGGGTTTAATATCAGCTTTATTTTATGTCGATCAAGTTGCTAATTACCCCTGCCCAAAAATTTATTTGTGTTGAAAATGGATCTTCCCGCCTTTTAGCAAGGCTGTTTATAAAATATAAATAACTAGCTGACCCGGCAAACGTTGTTTTGCCTTACATATTAGGAATCCATAGCGGACAAACAACGTGACACTTAATTTATATAAGTCTACGGGATTAAACTTTATATGGTGGTTAAGTATTCTTAAATTTTGTAATTTTCAGCGCAAATTTCTTAATATTGTCTTTTATAAGAACCTTCTCCTTACAATTACAAACACAACAAAAAAAATTACCGAAATTGGTCCAACCATTCAGGCGTGATATCGTGATCAATGAAATTAGGGATTGATTTATATATAGTATGTAGTAGGATTGATTTATATATGTATATATATATATATATATATATATATATATATATATATATATATATATATATATATATTCCCTATTTTCATTGGTCACGATATCACGCCTGAATGGTTGGACCAATTTCGGTAATTTGTTTTGTTGTGTTTGTAATTGTAAGGAGAAGGTTCTTATAAAAGACAATATTAAGAAATTTGCGCTGAAAATTACAAAATTTAAGAATACTTAACCACAGTTAAATCGATAATCTATATATATATATATATATATATATATATATATATATATATATATATATATATATATATATATATTCGGAAATCGGGGTGAAATCAATAACTTCCTTTAGCTGAAAGTTAATAAGCTTTATATGTGTAACTCAAACATAGGGAAAATTTAAGTGTATTTTGTGAAAATTTGCATTATATCACTAAGTTTTATCCACAAAACACACAAATTTATATATTAATACGCGTGGGAAAAACTTTGGATCCATTTTTAAGAAAATTGCACGAACGGTTGTGTATGCCATTTTGCGACGTTGAAGTTTACATCGCAGAGGACTGCAGAAACTAATAATTTTAAATAAAAAACATTAGAAATCCTTTTAAATAAATTAAAAAAAAACATTACTTGCACTACATTCATGTGACATACACGACATTATACACACATATACAGATTTATTAAATATTTAATAATTAAGAAATAAAGAAAACAGTGTACATGTGTGTATACGTATAATGTCATGCATTGTACATACACACATGTACCTGTTTTCTTTACGGCTAATATCAATTGTCAAATTTAAGAAATATTATTATTTAGTTAAGGCGACCGATTGGCTATGTGAGTCACTACCATCGTGGCTACTAGGTGGTAGAATTCTGCATTGTCTCGCCCGGGTCAGGTACCACCGTCTTACCTATCCCTGCTGCAATAGCGTCAGTGCTTGTCGCTGTCGTGTTCGGTTTGAAGGGTAAAGTAGCCGGTTAACTTATGCATGTGGCATTAGACCTAGCCACAAGATAGCAACGCACCATTAACATCTTTGGTGTCTATAGTGATGTTGGTTGGTTGGTTGGTTTGGTAGTGGTGATGGTTGACTCTTTCCATCAGGAGACCCATCTGCTTGTTTGCTATCTTATGATATAAAAAAATAGTCTATGGTCGAATTTCGGCCACAGGCTATCGCTAGTACTAATAAATACGATGTTGGGTGGAGACTGTAGCTGCTCATATGAGCGAATGCTTTTAAATGTCAAACGCTAATAGATATATCGAGAAAAAACAGTAGTATGCCATGTTGAGCTATGTAATCGTGTCGAATAAAAATCCAAGAGTTAAAAAAAACCCATGAAGAGATTTAATTTATCAGTAAGTACTATAACACTGTACCATCGCCTTACTAATTCCTGCTATAATAGCGTCACTGCTTGTGTCTCTCGTGTTCCAGTTTGGAGGGTAAGGTAGCCGGTAAACTTATGCATGTGACATTGGACCTCGTCACATGATAGCAATGCACCATTAACATCTTTGGTGTCTAAAGCGATGTCGACTCTCCATCAGGAGACCTATCTACTTGTTTGCAAAAAATTAAAATAAACATTTTTAACAGTGCAAATGTAAGATGCGTGTTTATACATTGTAAGCTTCAACGTAGCTTCCGTAACTCGTAATTTTATCCACTGTACCCGTAATATATATATCTGACAAGTCAAGGAAGTCTAAATCTCAGCACACAGCATGCACAACTGTCGTACATAATTTAAAAGCAAAAACATAATTAGGAGTCGTTGGAAGTCGGCAAGTTTAATCGAATTACGAAGCGTCGGAAGATTAACTTGCTTCGCATTGCCGCTATGGTTTTGGGTATGCTTCCACTGGTAGATTTACGTTATTAGCTTCTAATATGTAAATAAATATGTTTTGAATATATAATTTTACTGTACGTTCGTCTCTGAATTTTGTACTACATAACAAAATAGATTTTAATTATAATCGAGTGAGCGCCGGGATTTTAGGTTTGAACCTGGCAAGTGGTACTTTGTTCGCTGTTCGCTGGAAACACATTTTTTTGTTTGTGTTTATGTGTGTGTTGTAAATCTAGTGATTAAACATTTCATAATGGGTTATATCTTATTTATTTTTTCAAAAAAATATCTTACGCCCGTATCCTCGAAGAGGCAGGCAGAGATACAACCAGTGCACCCACGATGATCCGAAGATAATTAGGTTCCATAATGTAATCAGTAGCAGGCCTATCGCCAACCTGGTACAAAAAGTGTATTTCATATATAACTAATACCTTTAAACGGGCTTTACGATATGGATGCGATAAATCAATAGCTAGGTTTTATTTTTAAAAATCTTTGATAAAAAATACAAGCATTAGCTTGCAGCAAATAGTTGATCCATTCTCATTTGATCTACAGAAAATATTTATGTGAGTAGGTAGTAGTATTATCCAAAAAAGGCTATACGATACATACCATAATCCAAAACCAAATCTTAACTAAATATAAAATTTCATCCTAACCGGAAACGGCTTCTGAGATACACGAAAAAAAATACATAGACAAAAATTGCCCATTTAAAGATATAACAAAAAACTATTATCACATCGGTTTCTTTGCGGGGTAAGAAGATTGAATCGAATGACCATAGATTTTAAGGTTCACCACAATTCACTCGTTCATCGGTTACGAGACGGGTATTGTCTTTATATTCTATTCCTTACGATAAACAGGACAGATAGGTTTACGTGTTAAGCCGAGGCACACGGGCAAATTTAAGAAATATTCTTTTGCATGCGAAACTTTTATATTAAATTGATAACGCTGTCACCCTTACAGGGTAAATAGAGTGAACCAAATAAGTATTAAAACATGCCACTAGTTATTTTGCTAAGTTGATCCCTATTGCAGCGTTTACCACGTTTTATAACTGCTTATATTATCTGCTACGATTAGAATCAATTAATTTACTCATATTTTTAATAATATTCTTTGAACAAAAAAATAAACCAACGAAAATAATGGGAGATTATACATTAAAATCAGAGACTAAACAATCTATCATCCCTAGCTTACGTACCCTTATCGTTGGAATTTAAAAAATAAATAAACTATATTACCCTCAAGGTATACTTATTCCAATAAAAAAAGAATTGACAAAATCGTACTTTTTTGTAAAAAGTTATACGTAGTTTAACTTAAAAAAATATATACGTCGAATTAAGAACCTCTTTCATTTTTTCGTTGGTTGAAAAAAGGAACTTATTTAAGAAAACACGGCCTATGAATTTGGCGTCATTAATATTACTAATTATTTTATATATTTTAGAATATGTCCATTAGGAAACATGAAATCAATGTCCATTATAAATATATTACATACTACGTAGTGATCCACTTACAAGAAATGTTGACTATATTAGTCCTAAAAGGTACATAAATATCATTAAAACACCTTAACAAGGACGAAGTCGAGGGCATCAGATAGTTTTAGAACTTTTGTAATTTTTCTACTCGTCAAAATTTAAACATGTTTACAAAAAAAGTTTAATTTAAACATGATTTTTTAATTTAAACTGTTCACAAATTACGAGTTTAGATTTATCACCATAGCTTGCAGTGGGGTTGCGGTTTTATTATTTATTGCCGAATTTCCATCAGGGTTTAATTTGTTTTGCTCCGTGATCGTGTTTCCAGCAGATTACTGAGTTGCTCTGTTATAAAATCATTTATAGTTTGGACGGTCTACGATCGAGTTTAAAAATAGATCAGTACATTTTTTAATGAAATTGAAAACGAAAATATATTTGCAAGAATATGGGTGTCACAAGTTATTAAAAATGAATTAAATTTCTAACATACTCTACCATAATATGGCGTGCAAACATTTAAATTTCGTTCGATTCTTATAATTACTACCGGATCGAAACGCGGCAACACACTGAGAAGATCCGACGGAAAAAACTTAGCGGGCTTGTTTTTTTTCTATTATATGTATGCTATGTAGTTTTAGATGTATTTAATAAAGTAATACTATAATACTGTTATGTACTCGGGTTCGTATTGTAAGAAAACACCACTTATATTAAATCTGTGTATTTACACAACACAACACAACGTAATACCACTAGTCACTCGCTGTACTATCACTGAACTTAGAACACTACACAATAAAACACTTCTCGCTTCGCACTGGTCACTTGATGTATCGCTCTCGATCGCTTGATAAAAACTGCCTTGTGTTTGTCAACACCTCTCTATTTATAGCCAGGGTAAAGTCCTAGCTGGATCCAGAAAAATCTAAATGTATCGGGAAACAATGAATCACTTCTTATCGTAAACATGTTATGAGTCATAAATCCTAGTACATGCTACTTTCAACCTTATTGCAAACCCCACAAAGTCCATTATGGCATAGCCCAGGTCAAATATTTGTTTGTTAATAGGAGTAGCTATCTCTTTCTTTTATTTCTAGATCTCTCCAGCGCTCAACTCTACACATTTCTAGATTATTCGTAACAATACATTCGTGTTGGCCTTGGCCACCTTTGAAGAATAGATCAACTGTCATTCTGCCAAGCAATTCCTAAAAGGTGAACTTAATGGTTATACATGTCACTCCCATAAGTGGTAGTAGGTGGAAAGAGTTCTGCAATGTATTGCCCGGGTATTTGGTATCACCGCCTTACCTTTTTCTTCTGCATAGCGTCAATGCTTGTCATTGTCGTATTCCGGTTTGGGGGTAAAGCAGTCCGTAAACTTATGCATGTTTCATTACTATCTAGTCACATGGATAACAACACACTAGTGTCTATAGGCGATAGTTGTTTCTTTCCATCAAGAGATCTACCTGCTTTTTTACTATCTAATGATATAAAAATATGTAGACTTCTGTAACATTTTGCTGTTTTGGTGCCACCGCCTTACATTTACCAGCGGCAATGTGTTAGTGTTTGTCACTGTCATATTTTCATTTATGAGTGATAGAGCAGTTTAATTTATACGTGTGCCTGAAAGATAGCAAGTCACTATTAACATTTTTAGTGTTTATATGTAATTATCATCTCTAACAAACAAAAAAAATTGCTTTTTTTCTTTGTCACGCTATAAAAAGAAGAAATACCTCAAAATATATAGTGATCAGCTGCAGTAGAACAACTATTGTCACCAGTGGATCAATTTAACTAGATTTTTTAAGTTTACGCTAGTTTAGGATCATAATTTTGCTTAAAATAACATGGGATCTTTTAGGCATTATGGGATTCATTTCTCTCATGTTATATTTATAAGTAAATAAACGCGCAATACAAGGACATGTTTAATCTATGTTTCCTCGATCGTAGAATTCGCCAGATCAGCCTTGGCATTGCACGATATGTCACAGTTTATAATTTAGCCATTTAGTACCTCTATAAACTTTCAAAGTTCGTTGACGTTTTCCACCCTTGTAGTCTTAGCTAATATTATAAAGAGAAAACATTTGTGGTTTTGTATGTTGGTAACGAATAAACTCTAAAACTACTAGACTGATATAAAAATTCTTTCAACCCTAGAAAACTGCACTATCTAGAAGTAGCATAGGCTAATTTTACCCGAGTGAACAAAAAGTAGTAATGACTTTGAGTCACGTAAACGAAGTCGCGAGTAACCGCTGGTGCCTAATATTTTACAAGATAAGAAGAAATATAAATTAAAAAAACTGGTAGGTAGTTTAACGTACTGTTAAAGACAAAAGCTTTGACATACGTGTTCCTGCCATCATGCTTACTTGATCTGGTACCACCGCTGATACTCCCGGTACCTTTCCTGTACCTATTTCTCCCGCAATAGAATCAATGCTTGTTTTTGTCATGTTCTAGTTTGGTAAATATAGTAGTTGGTAAATTTTGGTAACTATTGACAACAGTTTACTCTTTCCATCGCATCTGCTTGTTTGCTATCATATGATATAAAAGAAAGTCGGTTTGACAATTAGCTTAAGTGCCTAAAAATCGGGCATATATACAGTCTTAGGCAAGTTATATGCACAAAACAACTGAAAAACTTCTTCAGAATAATGTAGCTGATCCAAGTGTCTACCAATATATTAATACTCTCCTACTATGTACTTCAAAATTTATAAAAATTCTCCTACTATGCACTTTAAAATAGGTATATTGTATAGAAATATGCCGTAAGACGCGTGGAACAGTCATCATAACAAAATTAATTCTTTGAAAAATGATAACTTTTTATTATGTATATTAAATAAAAATTCTAAGCTATACATGGGTGAACCCATGTATAGCTTAGAATTTATATTTTCTGTCATGTAAATGTAAATAAATAAAAATCGGATACCGAGGGCTCCGTATAAACTTATTTTTTTTGTGATGTAAGTAAAAATTTACTGTTTTCGGGTTTTTTCCTTTACATGTGCTGTAAGACATTTCTTCTGCCAAATTTCATATTCCAGGTAAACGAAAGTACCCTTTAGGTTTTGATAAAAAAAAAAAAGTATCTTCACGCCCATATCCCCGAAGAGGTAGGCAGAGGTACAACATGTGCACCCACGATTAGCCGAAGATACTTGGTCCCACAAATGTGATAGGTGGCAAGCCTATCGCCAATCGGGCACTTTCCAATCCCGGGCAACTTTGTGTTTCTCAGAAAACTGAAAAAACACTTTTTTTATGTGCCCGACCCGGGAATCGAACCCGGGACCTCATGTGGTTAACGCCAACGCTGGACCACTAGACCACAGAGGCGATACTGGTTTTGATTCTGTTTTGAAATCGCAAAATATGCGATAAATCATATTTTTTGATCGCGTTGATTTACAAGTTTAATTTTTTAAGCTGAGAGGGAACGCAGAACAAATATTTGATATAAATTTTAACTTGACACTCCCTCGCGTTCCTGAGAAAAAAAAGGTCTTAACAATGGACAACGAAGTGATCCTATAAGGATTCCGTTTTTCCTTTTCACGTACGGCACCCTAAAAATAAATAATATGAACAGATAATATTTATTTATTTGTAATAGATAAACTCAAAAACTACTGACCTTGTTAAAAAATCTTTCACCAAAATAAAGCTACGTAATCACGGAAATATATATAAAAGGAAGTAATGTGCGTGGGACACGCATACAAAGTCGCGAAAAACAACTTATCCATATCCATACTTAATATTATAAATGCGAAAGTCTGTCTGTCTGACTGTTACGCTTTCACGGCTAAACCACTGGACCGATTTTCATGAAATTTGGCATGGATATAGTTGAAGATCCGTGGTCAAAAATAGGCTAATTTTTTTTTCAATAATCAGTCCCTGGCGGGCTCAGATAGGGGATGAAATTTCTATTAAAAGCTATTTGGACGACTTATTAATATACTCGCGGGTCAGCTAGTATGTTCATATTTAGCAAAGTATTTGACGGCACAAGTTATATTTATTTGTTTCTAGCGATTTGACAGAAAATTACTAAATTTTGCCCGTGCTTTAGTAAGTCTTTTGTATTGAACGACAAAATTAAATATCTCTTTAATGAAGTACGTCGCAAAAGGCTTCTATTCTGCCTTGTTTCGTATCACTATAAATTAAGTACCTACGAGATTCCTTTATGAAAGAGAATTGTAAAACTTTAGCACGAGCTCTTGCGGTAATCTCGTTCAAAACGCTTTTACTCCGGGCTACTGAACTTTGTCCTATTCAAGAAATTTCTATTGAATCAGACGTAACGTTGCGGAAATCCGTATATTATGATTATCTTATGTACATACAAAATAAAGTGTGTACGGTTTTGCAGCTTTTCAGAGTAGAATTCCATTACTTTTCCAAAAATTATTATATTTATAGATATTTTAATTTTTTATATATATCATAAGATAGCCAACAAGGAGCAAGCAAGCAAGCAACAAGCATCGCTTATTAACACCAAGGAAAGTTAATGGTGCGTTGTTATCTTGTGGCGAGGTGTAATGCCACATGCATAAATTTACAGGCTACCTTATCCTCCAAACCGGAACACAACAATGACAAGCACCGACGCTATTGCGGCAGGAATAGGTAAGGCGGTGGTACCAGACCCGGGCGAGACAATACAGAACAGCTCTACCACCTAGTAAAAAATGTTCAATAATATATTTTTTTCTATATTGTACAATTTCAGAAACAGTTGTATTCTTAACAAAAATCTGTGATTTTTTCATTGCTTACAGACATATTTTGTAACACCGGCTATCGCTAGTGCTACGTTCATTATTGCATCAATTATCATTAATATTTTTTTAAAAAATCTTGTATCACTTCAGTACCAACGCTTTACTTTTTTCTGCTGAAGTGCTTGTAAAGTACAATTTGGAGGCGCGGGAAGGGAAAGGGATTCCGGTTTGGCCAACCCTTTTTCGAACTTAGTTAAAAATGATCTATTCTTTAAATATTTAAGATTATAAGTTAGCTATGTTACTGAAATAATATAAAGTTATTTAATTGCTACGCCACGCAGGCAGATTCACTAACATTTTGGATAAATATTACTGTTTCCGGAACTCCGGAATTTCGGAGATGCTTCGTAAATGATAACGTGTCGTGTATTACATAGTAGCACTTAAAGTTTGTAAAAAAAATTGAAAATGGTGTTTCAAGTTTTATAAGACACAACAACGAATTAGTTGCTTGGAAATTAGATTTATTTATTTATTTAAAATAGGTACAGTAACAAAAAACAGAGTATATTATACAAAAATAAACTATGGCATAATAACAATTTAAAACTGACTTCCGGTTAATACTATACACAATTTTCACAAAATTTAGATACTTTTTATTTTAGGTAAAATCATTAATTTCATTATTACTAGTACATATTTATATGGTATAGCAAAAGCCAAAGGAAGTTTGTATATTAGAAAGAGACGGTAAGACTAATAAGAGAGAAAGCAGACGATGTGTTTAGCAAGTCTTACGCGGGTTATACAATTAGATTATCATTGCTACATTGTGCTTGTTATTTACTGATGCATAATGAATAGCGAAGGAATTTCGTTACTTTTAAATGTCCCAAGATATCTGTCGTATTTTATTACGTTGTAAGAAACGAAATTCTAAACAACTCTGGGCAAGACACACAGTAAATTAAATAAAACGGTTAAAACCAAACGGAATATTTTTTACTGTAAATTGGCCTGAAGGTACGCACTGTCTAAATTGTTTTCGGGACAAAGGACTCGCATAAATCGTGATTATAAATAAAACACGAGTTTAAAACATCCATTACGTTTAGATCAAAGCGTCGGGAGTTTTGAGTAGGCCCTCTAAAATTAATTTACTTCCTCGCTCTTTTGTTTTGCGTTGTTTCTTTGCAAAAAATCTTTAGCGATAATAATTACGCTTTTTAAATGTTTCCACTTCAATGGTTCTTATGTAGTGCTTCACTCGATAAATAACATTGCTATCTAAAATGTAAGTACATAAGAGATTTAGTATAAGAGTCATTATTTTTTTAATAGTCATTATTATTCTGAATCATTATCGGATTAATAAAGAAAGTATCAAAACAATGGTTCCCTTGCGGGTAGGCAGTTTGTGAAATAAGAAGTGATCCCGACCTGATAACGATTGCCGCTTATTTCAAATTTTTTTATTATTTTTTACTAAATTTTATTTGATAACGATTTCCTGCCGTTCTGCCAGGCAGGTCGTAAAAGGCGACCAATTGGCTGTACTTGTTCCTACTATCGTGAGTTCTAGGTGGTAGAGTTCCGTAACGTCTCACCCGGATATTTTATACCAACGCCTTATCTATCCTTATTGCATAGCGACAATGCTTGTCATTTTCGTGTTCCGGTTTGAAGGGTAAGGTAGCCGATAGACTTATGCATGTAGCATTGTAGGGATGACACCACTTGGATAGTAACGCACCATTAACATCTTTGGTGTATATAGTGCGAAGATTTCTCTTTCCTTAAGGAGAGCTTTTTGCTATCTTATGAATTAAAAACAAAACTAAAACCAATAGCTTTACGAAAAAAAATCTTTACAAGCTCATAAAATATACAGGGGTGTTATTACTATTTATTTATTTATCTTTATTGAACCACACACAATGTATAGGGTACAAATGACGAGTACATGGCGTACAATGCTACTACACCTAGCTTTGAGCTACTCCTGTGATTTAGATTGTCGAAAAACTTCAATAATATTTTTGTCCAAACCCTGGACCGGGACAAATGTAACCCGAGACCTCATGAACTAAGTCGAATAGGTTAATCCCTGTACCACGAGATTCACCAGATACGAGCTACGTAAAAATTATCTGTACAGAGGCACCTGTACAGGTTTTAAAGAAATTTATGGTTAAACTGCTTCGTGATCTACGAGTTTACTTATTCGACTCAGATATTTTTTCGTGGTTTTTCTCGAAAATCCAAAATCTCAATAGCAGCTAGAAAACTTACAGGTGGCATGTTACCACTCTCTTGCCTAGGATGAGCACGAAAGCTGCTGGTCTTCATAAATAGTTGATAATTATATGCAGGTCGGTAAAATGTGGCAATGGAGATCACCACTAATCACGCCAACCAACAAACCGGTAAATTGTAGTGAACCAGAATGTCTATAGACGTTCGGTATACTCTGCATATTCCACAAGGAAAACCGGCGTGATGATACTATTGCATTTAGTTATAAGAGGTAGAAAAATGTATATAATCGAAAGTAAGTACTGGATAGAGTTCTGTAAGAATGCTAAACTATTTTTTTTATCAATATCTTTGGGCGTTTTCTCCTCGCCTCTGTGGTCTAGTGGTCTGGTGTCGATGTTGACCACATAAGAACCCTGGTTTGATTTGCAGGTCGTGCAATTAAAAAAATGTGTTTTCTCGGTTTTCTGATAAAAACAACGTTGCAGGGATTAAATAAATGCCCAATTGGCAATAGGCTGGCCACCTATCACATTGTGGGTTTAGTATATTCGGCTAATCGTAGGTGCACTGGTTGTACCGCCTAATTCTTCGAGGATACGGGCGTGAAGATACTTTTTTTACTCTATGGGAATAAAGAGATTATTTATCGCTGTTGTATTTTGAATTTGGAAAGAAGCAAAGATTTGGAATGTCCATTTTATATTAGAAATGTTTGATTTTAAATCAAAACAAGTCTTATATCCCATAGTATAGATTTAGATTCTTCTTAAATTTTATTTCGGACAATTTTTGTCTTCCAAACTTGCCCTAAATACAGGCTACTTTGTTTATTACTTATATCCCAGACTATGATCCATACCATATCTAATCCAATAAATATGCTCCGCTAGCTTCCATTAATTAATATGAAGGTTCCAGTACTGCTGTCCTTAAACATCAAAGTTATCATTTGACCGCCCTTAAAACTTGTCCCTAATCAATCATGTATTATCCGATATTTGTTTGGGAGAGCATCCGCATTGTTAATATGTTTGCAAATTAGTACCCTTCTAAATTAACTTTTGTAAGAGATACGAGTTATAAAGCTACTGATTTATTAGAGCGTAATTTGATCTGGTTAATTAAAAATTTTAGGACTGGATTTTTTATGAAACAAAAGATGATTTTGTATTCAATTAATGATACTAGCGATCGCCCACTGGTCGAAACCTGACCCTATTTCTATTAATTTTAAAGAACAAATATCTATAATTAGACAAATCATTATAGCATAAACAAACCTGAAATTTATTCACTTACCAAGAAATTAGTGATTTATTTTGGTATAAGAATAATCTGGTAGATACATGCAAGGAAGTACCTAGATTTTCAAATTTTTGCGCGTTTAGAAAGTCGACTCTGTGGTCTAGTGGTCCGGTGTCGGAGTTGACCTCATGAGGTTCCGGTTCGATTTCTGGGTCGGGCAATTCAAAAATGTGTTTTTTCAATTTTCTGACAAGAACAACGTTGCCCAGGATTGGAAAAAGTGCCCGGTTGGCGATAGGTTTGCCACCTATCACATTGTGGGACGTAGTATCTTCGGCAAATCGTGGGTACACTTGTTGTAACTCTGCCTACCTCTTCGAGGATACGGACATGAAGATACATTAGAAAGTTGTCAATGAGTCCCACTTGTGTTGGTTGGTTGGTATTTTGTTACCACCTTTTTGGTATGAAGTTGGAGTTCTTCTCCCTGAAGTTATATTTTTCTGTGCCCACCATGCACTTCGTACTAAGCGAATATACCTCTATCGGGTCGGATAGGTTTTCGGTTAGGTACTCAATAAAAAAAAACTAAAGATTTTTATAATTTGCCCAGTAGTTTTTAAATATTGATTCATGTGAAGCAAATACAAAAATACTAACCCATACTTCTTATAAAATTATTGTAAATAAAATAAAGAATATTTGTGTTTGTAATATTACTTTAATTTTACTTAAAATAATATTACAATCTCAACTATGTTAAATCATTTGCATTGAATCCAAAACAAAGTCTATTTAGTCTAATGTGCTATTAAATATTCAACCCGAACCACTGTTGGATTACTGTAATCTAATTTGTTAACCACCTGCTGTAATTTATTTGTAGTTTACACTTTATTTGTTCAATATCTTAAGTTAAAAGGAGCCTATATTTAGAGCTTACTAGCTAACTCGGCAAACGTTGTTCTGCCTTTTTAACTACTCTTATTTTTTTCTATAATTTCTCACCTTTTAAATCTTCCCTGAACTTTAACAATTAATTCAAAACCAAGATTAGCCAAATCGGTCCAGCTGTTGTCGAGTTTTAGCGAGACTAACAAACAGCAACTGATTTTTATATATATAGATATAAATTTAAGGGTAAAGGTCTTAAAATAATTGAAAAAGATTTAAAAAGTAAGAAGTCTGTATTTATATTGAACACACATTCATGTATATATTTGTTAATCTCATAGACTTTTTTTAAATAATAATATATAATTACTCTGTAACTCGATAATCGATAACTCGATAATTTGTACTCTGAATTTATCTGTATTTTTTTTTGTTAATTGTCTGTATTAGTGTGCAATAAAGTATATTATTATTATTAATTTGATTTTAACTTTTTTTATATTATAGAATGGCAAACAAGGTGATGACTCTCGTTCACATGGACGAAAAGAGATAACCATCGCCAGAGATGTTAATTTTGTGAAAAGTTATCCGTGTGGCAGAGATGGAATGTATAAGTTTACCATGAGTTTTACCATGCAAACCGGAAAACATATTCAGCAATAAGTACCGAGACACTGTTGTTGGAAATTTAATTTTTGTCAAAATTTGTGGTTTTTTTTTGTCGCCACTTGGTGCAAGTTTTTTGGTAGTTATTAGAAATGTTTTTGTATTGTTTAAAAAACACTATTTATTAAATTTATATCTGCTAACCGATTTCGACTTTTGCAGTACTACGCCTATTTTAACGGCGCTATAAAAAGTGGAACCGAGTGATAAATATATGTATTTTTTTAAAAAGTATTTTAAAAACAGAACAAGTGTATTTTAACTTAATAAATCATCGTTTGAACTTGGTAATCTATACAGAGTTACTTTTAAAGGTCCTGCCAAATTTTCAGAGGCTGTTCACACTCGATAATATATTCGATTTATGTAAAAAAAATTAAAATTTCATTTTTATCCGACACAAAAATCAAAACTCATGGACATAATTTCAATGACGCAAATTAAAAGTAATCGGGAAACATTATACTTACAGCAACAGATTATATAATACATAGTTACTATCTTAATCATAGGTAAATGTAAGATGAAACACTGCCAGATTTACAGATTTCATTCACATAACTTGGTACATGCAATTCATTTATTTAGTGGGAGGTTTTTTAAACGAATATTTTTATATCTTGTTATATTTTACAATAATATTTAAAACGCACTTTCAATTCAATATTTAGTTACTAATTTTAAAATTTGGCTGACCTTTAAAAATGACCTGAAATAAAATGTATATGCTTAGTATTATAATAAGTTGTTTCAACAACTGTTATTTAACGGTAAATTCTCTTGAGACACTGATAAATAAATACCATCATGGTTATTTCTAAGTGGTAGAGTTCTGCAAAGTCTTAACTGGGTGTACTATCACCACCTTAACTATACCTGCCGCAATAGTGCCGATACTTGCGTTTGTCGTATTCTAATTAAGAAAGTAAAGTAGCTGATAAACATGTGCATATGGCATTCCATTTTCCAACCTCGCCATACGGATAGCTATTCCAACCGATGTAAGTGACATCTATCAACCTTCTTTTAACTTCAACGAGGTTCCTAGAATCTCTTTATCAACAGAAGCCCGCATTATAGGTGGTAGAGTACTGCATTGTCTCGATCGGATTTGGTATCACCGCCTTACATATTCTTGCCGCAATAGCGTCAGTGTTTGTCACTGCCGTGTTCAGATTTGGAGAATAAGGTAGCCGGTAAACTATTTTTTAACAAACTGTGTTTGATATCTTATAAAATAAAAAAGTATATAAAAAAATCAACACATGTTTCTTTAAAAGTAACATAATTGAATACAAAACTCCACAAACATAAACCACAGCTCAACTGTTTATATATCCACAAATATTATGCAAATCACGGATTCACGGAAGGAAATGAATTCTAATAATCTTCTCCATCCTAAACGACTCGGTTGCAAACTAGTAGGGGTATGATATAACTCCCCATTATTTTAACAAGATAAGTCGGGTCTGTCTGCCATTATCATAATGATTTTATCTTATTCACAAGTATTTTGTAGGTTTACTTATTTATCCTTTCTTCTCTATTTAGGCCTTCGAAACTTTTAAATTACGGTATTTTACATATAAAAATACGTATATGTAAAAAACATAAAAAAACCTTTATATCTTGATTTTACATAAAAAAATATATAGGTAACTCTACCGTGTACTAAGCATGCCCAAGAGCGTAGTAAAAAAAAATCTGTGCCCGGGGTTTATTAAAACGTCTCAGGTATTTGCTTTCCATTCTTACAAAAATTATGCTGGTAGATTCTTTACTACTTTCTATTTTAGATTATACTGGCGCTAGTTATGTAAATTTATCTTTAGACCAGATCAATAAACTTGAGCGACTTAAAAATTTATGTATAAGGTTCATATTTGATCTGCGCAAATATGACCACGTTACCGAATTTCGTGCCCAGCTCAAGTGGCTACCTATTTACTATACTTACATTCTCTCATAGCATACTTCACTCGCCATGATCTGAATTCTCCATCTTATTTCTCCATCTTATATCTCCATTAAAGAAAGTTTCATTTTCCGTGACAACCAGCACAAATATCTTAGATCAGCTGATAATCGTTCCTTGTTAGTGCCAACGCAGAACACTCTTTATTACAGCCGTTCCTTCACCTCACGCTGTTACGCTTTGGAACTCTCTTCCAAAAGATATCAGAAAGGCACTGAGTTAAAACTCTTTTAAAAGTGTGATCAAACGTACCTTCTGTATACCTAGTAGTTTTGTTTCATTTTTCAAGTTACTTTTACGTATTATCACTGTTTTATTTGCTGATTTTTGTTTTTGCGTGTAATCGGATGTTCCTTTTATTATAATTTTTTATCTTTTACTTAAGAGCAATAAAACTTCAAATTATCTTGTGGCTAGCACCAGTTTTCTGAGTATATTGTTATCCTTATTATAAAGTTTGTCTGGAAGAGATCACTTTATTAGTGATAAGACCGTCTTTGTGTATTAAGATACGTATTTATATGATTTTTTTGTTGTAACTTGTATGTTGTGATATATTTTGGTGCACAATAAAGAGTTATTGTATTGTATTGTAGGTATGTATCTATATTAATAAGTGTAAAGTTTGCATGTCTTGAAGAATTAATGGATATATGGATGGATGTTTGTTACTCAATCACTCCAAAACCACTGAACGGATTTGGATGAAATTTGGCACACAGATGACCTAAAACAGGACATAGGCTACATTTTAACCCTGAAAAATAAGTTGTTCCCGTGAGATTCGTGAAAAACTTTTATAATGAAGCGGACTGCATGCTGCAGCTTGTGAAAAATAAAATTATATTAGTAGTCTTTAATAAATTTATAGCTAAGGATAGCAAAGCTCTCCTGATGGACAAATACTTCCAGTTTTCTGTATCTCCCATGAACTTATATAAAATTATCATTAAATTTGGGTTTGGACCGCATAAGAAGTGAACATACTTTATACAAAAAAATCAAACCCGTTACTAAATGACTGAGTTCTGGGTTTACTAAATATGAAAAAACCAGTGAATTGAGAACTTTTTTTTAAAAGTCGATTAAATTATACACTACATTAAAGACTCATACTTTTGTTTTAACAATTGTATTCTAGATTTCATTTTTGCAAAACCTATTTGAATGAAGAAAGTGTATTTTATTTCTACATCCTTCTTAAAATCAGACTATTTATTTGCACTAGCGATCGCTCTCTGGTCGAAATTCGACCGTAGACTTAACAATAAAATCTATCCTAAGTTTGGGAACAGACTAGCCGTAAAGAAAAAAGAGTACAAAAAAGTGCTTGTATATTAGGTACATGAAGGTAGCGTCTGTAATTATTTTTGTTACTTTAATTTGTTCGAATGTAGTATTTAAAAATATTAGATTTTTGTAGTCGTCCGCAATGTAAACTTTAACTTCATATTCCACCGTTTACATAAAAAAAAAGTATCTTCACGCCCATATCCCCGAAGGGGTAGGCAGAGGTACAAGTGCACCCACGATTAGCCGAAGATACTTGGTCCCACAAATGTGATATGTGGCAAGCCTATCGCCAACCGGGCACTTTCCAATCCCGGGCAACTTTGTGTTTCTCAGAAAACTGAAAAAACACTTTTTTTTAATGTGCCTGACCCGGGAATCGAACCCGGGACCTCATGTAGTCAACGCCAACGCTGGACCACTAGACCACAGAGGCGATACCGTTTACATATTTTTTGCAAAAATGGGTACAAAGTTTATATTCACGTATATATAGACTAGCGATCTCCCTATGATCGAAATTCGATCATATACAAAACGAGAAAATATCTTTTAAATTTGACAACAGACTTTAGTCGTCAAGAAAATAGTGTGTGTATATTATCATATATAATTTATACTTTCCATCGTCGGCACTTGGTGAAACTCCGTCATAATTATTGTTTTAAATTTTACACTTGTACTGTTTCACAATTCACTAATTATATATAATATATACTTTTTTATTTAAATAGTCAACCGGTTTCGCATTTTACTGCATCATCAGGACTAAAACTTAAATTGTCAACAAATACGTTGTGTTAGGAATTGTTTGTTAATTCCTTAAATTGTCAACTTAAATTGTCAACAAATACGTTGTGTTAGGAATTGTTTGTTAATTCCTAACACAACGTATTTGTTGACAATTTAAGTTTTAGTCCTGATGATGCAGTAAAATGCGAAACCGGTTGACTATTTAAATAAAAAAGTATATATTATATATAATTAGTGAATTGTGAAACAGTACAAGTGTCAAATTTAAAACAATATTATCATATATGTCACTTGTATGTAGTATATGGAATGTTAATTTTTATTAATATAATGTAGTTCTAATGCATAATATTTAAAAATGTTAGGTTTCTACTCTCCTCCGCGGAGGAGTACTAAGTTTCTAGTACTAAGAATGTCTGAGTTAAGCTGCGGACGTACGGACGGACAGACGGATAGACGGTCAAATGAAATTATAAGAGTTTCTAGTTGATTTCAGAACCCTATATATCCCTAAGTAGTACATACAATTAAACCAACCTAATGAAAACGGTTGAAAAATCGAACAATATTACATAAAATATGCGATTTCGTTCGTCTAAACATTCAGCGATCAGTAAAATTATTCATATTTGACCCTGGCATGGGTATTCAATCAGTACCAATCGAAAGAAAGCAGACGATTGCTGACAAAAACGAGTAGAAACGCCGATTTCAGCTGTGCAGTGGACGATCTTCAATCGCTGCAGCAACCACCTCATCCACTGTTTCGAAGATGAAGCAGTGGTATTTCTTACACAGAAATTGATGATCTTTTTGAGATGAGCTTGGGTTCGTTCGGTAGTCCGATGGTACCAGATACCTAGGTACAAAGCGTCACTTATAATGCTGCTGCCACTGATAAGGGCCAGGATGGGGACATGCAGCACCGCATTTTCGTATAGTCCTACCCCTCCCCTATATCGAGGAACAAATGAAATTCGGTAGTCTTATCGTACTAGAAATCGATTTTTTCTCATTTTCTTTTTCATTTTTTTTAAAAACGCCACCCGGTTTCTCGCATTGCAGCATAGCCATTTCGTATTCACTAATTAACGACGAATCTAACTATGTATATACCATCCGGCAGTCTTATGGGACTAGGTTTTGTGTAATGGGCTCTTAAACCATAAGGTATGTCAGCATCATGAACATACGTACGCGCGCGAGCTCCGAGGAATTTTGCGGAATGTTGACGTGCTGTGAATTAGTCGATATTACATAGAGCACACCCGCCCGCCCGGACTGAGGTAAGTCTTCGATTTCTCGGAGCAGGGAACTCGCAGCACTCGCGCGCGGACTTTATATCCACAAAGTACTTTATAAATAGGCTCTAGAGACCTCAGCTGATCTCGTTTAAAGGCTCCATCTCGTGGGTAAAGACAGAACTATACTCACGATATATTTACATACGGCCCTCTTGTATCTTTTTTTATTTTAAATTTAAATTTTGTAAAATAAAACAAGTAGTAAATTCGTCAAACTTTATTTTGTAATTATCTTTATTATATCACGTAATTGAAGGTCTAATGAACACAGCACTTTTTTTCTGAAGTCATTATAGTAATCGGAGTCCAATAAGATAAGTCTTTTCCTAAGATCCAGGATAAACACATTTTAATAGAGTAGATAGCAATCCATAAAACGTAGTCAGGTCGCAAAATAAAATCACTATTTATTTGAAACAATCCAAAACGCATTCTTCACAAACACAAAAAGTAACAAATCGGCCATGTTTGACTCGAATAATAACATTAGTCGTTCCGTTCCTAGCATATCGTTGTTTTCGGAATAACAATATTAAATATTAATTTCTTTTGTAAATTTTAATTATTTTTCCATACACTTGTAGTATTATTAACTTATTTGTTAAATAGATATATTTTAAGTTAGAAATTTTATACATAAACATTATTTTTGATATTGCTTTAAGTAGATTATTATCTTGAAAGCGTAGAATGAAACGTATAACTGTATTGTGGTTAATCGAGTGTTGCCTTTCTATTATTAAATAATATGTGAGATGTTTATTTTATTTTATTTAATTTAGTGGCAAAATACTATTATTTAAACTTAAGTAACATATAATTTATTTGAACGTAAAAATCACAACTCAAATAAATTTACAGTTGAATGAAGTGCCATCTATTGGCAAAAGATGAAACTATAGCATATAATTATTTTTCTATACAAACTATGATTGTATGAAGCGATAAGCCCGTGTTTATATCTATAGCAGTTGTACAAACAGTACAGTGCGCGCAAACGGTGTTTTTACGATAGTATATTATAAACCCAGTAGATGTCGCTATAGTTAATCTATGCCTGTAAATACGTTTTAAGTTTTCCTTTCTGTGGGCAGTCTAAGTGACTTTTTCCGATATATTCACATAAATTATACACGTTGTGTGTCAGTATTTTGGTATGTTTGTGTTTATGTGTGGGCACTGGACATGAAATAATATTTTGAATAATAACTAGCGACCTGCCGGCGGTTTCACCCGCGTAGCTTTTGTTCCCGTGAGTTAATATACTTAAACCTTCGTCATGAATCAATCTATCTATTAAAAAACCGAATCAAAATCCATTGTGTAGTTTTAAAAATTTAAGCATACATAGGGACATAGGGACAGACAGAGAAAGCGACTTTGTTTTATACTATATTGTAATAATGTTAATGTTTTTCACAACAACAACAACAGAATCATTAGACCGGGAAATGATGACACAAAATATTAGATCATGTGTACTCGTACCAGTCTAGTACCCGCCAGTAAACTTTAATTGTACCAAATGTTATAGGTTTTTTATATCATAAGAAAGCAAACAAGCAAATGGGTCTCCGGATGGAAAGAGTCAACCATCGTCTATAGGCACCAAAGATATTAATGGTGCGTCTCTATCTTATGGCATGTCTAATGCCACATGCATAAGCATGTCACCTTACCCTCCAAATCGGAACACGACAGTGACAAGCACTGGCTCTATTGTGGCAGGAATAGGTAAGGCTGTTGTACCAGACCTGAGCGAGAGAATGCAGAACTCTACTACCTAATTAGTACTCTACCTCCACCGTACGCTTAATTGTTGCAAAAACGGGTGCAAAGTTTTTACTTCATGTATTAATATATAGATACGAAAGTCATAAAAATCTTGAATTTGTAAATCTTACAAAAATATAACCAATTTAATATAAATTTTAGTGGGTGAAGGCCATTACTGAGAAAGTTAATTTACCGTAGCGTTATTACAAATTAAAAAGCGAGAAAAGTAAAAACTCTCTTTTGTTCCAGGTCACGGTGTTCGCGGAACAAAGAACAAATCAAAGGAAAATTAAAACAATAGTACAGTTCTACAGAACTCACAAAAAACGAAATAACGAAAAGGGTCGGACATCTTTCAACCAAGCCATCGTTTATGCGGGCCTCATGAATATGTCATCAGCGGCCGCCGAGTGACCCAACATGTTGATTTATGTTCGTGTAATCCATCACTAGTACCGACAGACAAACGTTTTGGTAAACTATACTACAAATGCAAACGTAATGGAAAAGATACGATATATTTACTTTTAAACCTACTACTTTTGAATATCTAGTCTTGTCCATTTGTCTTACATCCAGGGCTTTTCAATCGGTTAATTTTCAAACTTAAATCAACACAAGTACTTAATGGACGTTTTGTTAAGATTTACAGTACCTTGACCGCAAAAATATCGATATCTTTAAAACGATAAGGAGTTTGAATCAATAAACCGGTTTATAGAGATTTTCTTTCTGTTTTTTAGTCGGTCGGTGCGATTGCCGCTCCCTATATTCACACATACTACGCGTGACATTCTTTTCGCGCTTTTAGCTTAAGCCGGTTTATTTAGGTTTATAAAACGCTCTAACCCCAAATACGCTCTGACCAAAACATTTTAGAAACAGTCCAATCCCACATTAACCGATATTTTTAAATGGTTTTAAACCCTGCTTACATCTCACCAACCAATCAACCGGTGAATCGTGGTTAACAAAAAAGGCTGTAGAAGTTTAATTAACTCTGCCTATCCTTCAAAAACCCTTCGTGGGAATACTTATAAATATAGCTTAATTAAACATAAATAATTCATTTTAAAGATAATTTCAAAAATCATAAATAAGTTTTGTTTGCAAAACATCATTAATATTTGTCACTACTGTTAAAATTTACAAAATTATTTTCACATAGTAAACATTTTGTAATATACGTAAATTGATATAACATATTTAAAATGGAATGCATATACCTAAGATATATTTTATAAATAGATAGAGATAAATTTAGTGGTAAAAGTGTAAAAAATGTGTGGAGAATAAAAATCATGCGTCGGCGCCCATTACTCCCCGTTCGAGAGGAGTCAAGTGCAAAACCCTGGTCAAATGTGTGTAGTAACGAGTGGACCGTGTATACTTTAGTAGCTTTAGTCGGTGCTGTGACGTATTCGAATAGTTTGAACGGTGAATTCGTGCATGACGACATTCCGGCAATCGTGACCAACGGTGACGTGACGGGGGAAAATCCCGTCCTGTGGATATTCAGGAATGATTTTTGGGGAATGCCGATGTCGGATGTGGGCAGCCATAAATCTTACAGACCTCTCACAACACTGACTTTCAGGTAAGCTTTAGTTTTAAGTGTAGATAGGTATATTGTAATAACAATATCGAATTCGTAAATTAATATTATATTTTTAAAATGTTGTGTATAACAAGTGCCGAAACGGCATACGTCTTATAAATACAATAGCTTGAAAATAATGTTTTAGACCAATACAAAAAATCAACCATAGAAAATCAATGGCTTAAACATAGGGTATTTGTTTAATTTATGAATTGTTGCGTATCTGTATATTCTAAAGATTACTATTTCATTGTTCATTCAACAGTCTAGCACTACGCCGTCTTATCAATAACCTATAGCAGTGTTTTTCAATCTTTTTCAAGACACGACCCCCTTAGCATGGTACAAAAAATTGTGACCCACTACCACCTAACTTTATTTTTTTTAGAAATACTAAACTACCGTCTACGACCGCTTTGCGCCGTGACTCACACTTCGAAAAACACTGACATATACAGTATCGATAATGATCATGTATCTTCGCTACAATTAAGGTCAGGAAAATAAATATTGTGCAAGTGTTTCAAGTTTTATATGATATAACAACATATAGGCTAATCGACTAAATTAAAAAAGAAACTGTTTAATACTTTACGTTATTGTGTATGTCAACTAAAAAACTGTTTTTATGTAAAAAAACGCGTTTTAAAATTTAAATTTACCTCGGAAACGCTCTGGACTGTCATGGCGTATTGAATTAAAACCCGCCATGGTCATACATACATAACATACTTTGTGGTTCCTATGAAAAAGTCGAAAACAATATAACGTTTTAAGGTCGGTGTGACGTAAAACTTCCAGATTTGCAAATACTGTTACGTGACGTTATATCTATTATTGCCGAAATTATATACTAAAATATACTAAACATTACAATAATCTATTAGGTTTTATTAAATACAAATATATTACACATAGTTTCGACTATTTTCTGGGTAACTTACCACTTTATTTTTTTATTTTATTTTATTTTATTTTACTTTATTTTATTTGATTTTATTTGATTTTATTTTATTTTATTTTATTTTATTTTATTTTATTTTATTTTATTTTATTTTATTTTATTTTATTTTATTTTATTTTATTTTATTTTATTTTATTTTATTTTGTTTTATTTTGTTTTATTTTGATTTATTTTATTTTATTTTATTTTATTTTATTTTATTTTATTTTATTTTATTTTATTTTATTTTATTTTATTTTATTTTATTTTATTTTATTTTATTTTATTTTATTTTATTTTATTTTATTTTATTTTATTTTATTTTATTTTATTTTATTTTATTTTATTTTATTTTATTTTATTTTATTTTATTTTATTTTATTTTATTTTATTTTATTTTATTTTATTTATTTTTGTTTGGAAAACAAACAGTAGGTATAAATAACTAGAAAATAACTAAAATTACAACTAAGCACAATTTACATGTTTTCGCATATAAGAAGCTAAAAACTATAAAATACACGCAGTAAATAATTGGTTTTCATAAGTTACACGATTTTTAGGACCATTTAAAATTATTTTTAGGGAACGTCATCAAACCACTTCTTAGTGATAATATTCTTTATACTATTTGCACTTAAATTAAACAAATCAAATTCGGGAACGTCATTCAATCCAATAATTTGGTTTGCCGATCTTATGAAAAATGAGTTTTGCCTATAATTAGTGGAACTGAGAGGAATATGGAAAGGAGCTGGGATTCTTGAGAATCTTGAAGGTACTTTAAGAGATATTTTAGAAAGGAGATAAAAAGAATCAACTTTGGATTGTGCTATTTTCTGTAAAAACATTGTGTCTGCTACTCTTCGTCTTTCCTGTAGGGTTTCTTCGATATGTACAAGCGTGAATTGCCACGGGTTTGATTCCATTTCGATACATAACATACAGACAAAATTTTCAAAATATTGAATTTGATCTAAGGAACTCATAAACGAATATCATAAAATTTTTCAAAAATATTGAATGTACCAACAAACACTACAGATTAATATGATAGCATAGATGAATTGTGTATTTGCAAATTTAATAACTCCTTGTCTGACGCGTGTTTATGAATTATACGATATCAAATAAAGGACATTGCGAAGGGAAGTTTCTCCCTCTACAATACTAATCGCAAACAATATATAACTTAGCGACATGTTGGAGATACATTTCTTCTTATATTACTTCCCTGTTTAACATATTTTCAAATTAATATTTTGTTTTTGACATTTCGTTCGTTTCATATTTTGTATTTACAGAGATATTCTCATAATAATCATTATAATCTTATAATATTTATCATTTTTATAGTTTTTTTTGCATTTTTGTGGTAAGAGATAACCACCGCCTATAAATAATAAAGACTTTCTATTGTACGTTTTCTTTAAAACGCCAATTTAAGATGCCAACCATCTATATCGGTTTTTTTTTTATCATATGAAAAAAATATCCTTAATAGCTTCATCAGCCTAAGCTGGGTAGGCTGATGAAGCTACGAAATATATTTTTTCATATGATAGATACGTAGGCTGGCAAAACCTTTGTATTTCAGAGATAAGTCTTTGTATGCTTTTCTTTTATCTAATTGCTTCTGCAATCTAGTGGCCCGGTGTCGGTGTAGACAATTTCGATTCCCGGGTCGAGCAAAATATTATTTTTTTAGTTTTCTGATAAAAACAACGTTGTCCGGGATTAGATAAGTGTCCGGTTAGCGATAGGCTTGCCATCTATAACACTGTGGGACTAAGTATCTTCGGCAAATCGTGGGTGCACTGGTTATACCTCTGCCTACCTCTTCCAGGATACGGGAGTGAAGATACTTTTACTTTTGTTTATGTTATTCTTACGTTGTATAATAAAATAATAAATAAATAAATGGAAGTGTCGTTCGTATTAATATATCATATAGTATGCACTATATAGAGTATTCTATTGTCGAACCTTAAATAGAAATAAACCATTCGAAATATCAACTCAAGCAATCGTGAATTTCTCGAGTACTTCATCGGAAATTTCAATAAAGAAATTCCATTAAAGTACCGTCATTGGGGCTCACTCAAATAAAACTGCCGAAATGAGATGCAAATATTTGTGTAATCCTACTTCTAAGAAACGATTGCGATATGATCCGACAGATGTTGATTGGTGCCCTTGTGAATTGAGAATGCTTGTAAATGTTTGAATTTTATTTCGGGCGTGTTATATATCTGTATAAATAATGTTTGATTCGTGTATTTGAAAATAAGTCAACAAAACCAACGTTTCTAAAATTCGTAATCATAACTTCCTTCACGCACTTCCAACGTCAATAATACGATTGAGGTTTGATTTTAAAAAAATATTTCTTTTACGCAGACTAACTTTATTTTACCTAGCTTCTTTCTAGAAGGTTATGTTTTTCGAGTGTATGCAAGTGTATGTACGTAGGCGTATGTGGATATTTCTTTAGCACACTCTGTTGCAGAAATTGCTCAATGAATATTAGCTTAAGATTTGTCGTTTCATTTGTCTTCATTGTGAGGGTAACAAAGGCTAAATAATTTTTAGGTGGGGTTGTAGTTATGTTGGTAACCAACGAAAAAACGGAGGTTATCAGTTTGACATGTATGTATGTAATAGGGTTGGAATTGGATATTTGAGTATAATGATTCCCCATATAGTGTTAAATATGAATATATAATTTTTTTTTTAATATTTGCACACAATGTCACTGTCACAATATTGAAAAGTACGATTAATTTATGTAATGATGACGTATTTACTAATGCTTGTGGGTGTATGCATATGCGCATGCGTATGCATATACGCATGCGTATTCGTATGTGTATGCGTTATGCGTATGAGTTCTGGTCAAGAATCATTGTCTGACTAGTCCCATGAGACTGAGTACGAGGATACACGCTGAGCTTATGAGGATAATTATCTTACTCGTAATTATTGTGTGATAGGATCATGCTTGTACGGGCAACAGCTTGTCGACAGTGCCGTACATCACGTTTGGCATTGTCAGCGTATATGTCGCCACGCGTTATTATAATTTACATATTTTAAACAGTTCGCGTCAAGTCGCCAATCGGTTCGCGTGCTCACCTAACCATACTTCACCATTTTTACCACTAAACCATTTTAGTATAAGTTAAGCGTTCAATAAACATAATATTGAACTTAACTTGTATTTTACTCTGTACGGAACCAAACCACCGTACATTGTGGTCCTTCAGCCTTTTATCGAACCAGTGACCAATAAATTTAACCATTTGAAAGATTCATAACCATTGTGATCTTCAGCCTTTTCAAACCAGTGACCAAATAGTGAATTATCCATTTTAAGGATATAAAACCATTAAGATCCTTAGGATTCCTAAACCAGTTACCTAACCATTATAGTCCCACGTGTGAGCAACGTGGTCTTTCGTTCCTTGACGTAAGGAGAATCCGGCGCGCTGTGAACCGCGTTACCGCGTTAACCGCGAACCGTACACGTGTTAGTTGCGTTTTAACCACTTTAACCAATTAAGTCGCGTGTGTCGTGTAACCAATTGACCAGAACCGAACCAGAGTTCTAATTTTGACCAAAGTGTTTGTGTGTGAAGTGTAACCAGTTCACCAGACCAGCGACGCTACCAGCGACTACCATCAGGGACGACTTCTGAGGACAAACTAGGTCACCACGTGCCAGTCTTCAAGTAAGATCTTTCCTTTTTACCACTTTTTACCACTCTATTAACCATTAAAATGCCCGCAAACATGGAGGCTCTATTAACCACCCAGAACCAGATCATGTCTGCGATTAACACGCTGTGTGTTAATTTCAAGAAGGACGGGCCCGAACATAAGACGCCTGCCTATATCGAAAAACGCCTTTATACTTTGAACTCGTACTGGAATGAATTCCAGGCCAACCATACCAGGCTCTGCGCCGAGTTCGAAGATTTTAACCACCGCTATTTTACTGAAAACCATTACCAGCGGACAAAAGATTTTTACCAGGAAGTTAGGAACATGATGTCAAATTACGTAACAAGCGAACCCAGCAAACCATTACTGAGACCAGCCACACCATTATCGCAGGGCTCAGATAGGCGCGATATTTCTTCTCCCGCCTAGGAGGGTAGCTCAGAAAATGCTGCTCAGCTTTTAGGCCTACCAAGAATTAAGCGCCACTGTGTGGTGGTCGGAGTTGGCGCGAAAACCAACAACAGTAGGGGAGTCGTACAAATAAACGTATCTTCTATTCACAATAATTTTACATTTAAAACCGAAGCCTACGTCATGAAGCATGTCGTTGGAAATTTACCAAACGAATCCCTTGAAAAGCCATCATGGCCGTGCTTGGATAAATTACCACTTGCCGATCCGGAATTTTATAAAAGTAAACCTATAGATTTAATTTTAAGTGTCGATGTGTACGAGTTAATTATTTTACCAGGTTTAATTCGTAATGGCACGTCACTACCAATTGCGCAAAGTACCAAACTCGGTTGGATTTTAAGTGGTACCATAAAACCAAACCAAGAAATATTGCAACGTCGTCACGGTCAACTTGCAAGACATTCAGCGCTTTTGGGAGATTGAGGACATCTCAGATAACGCTGTTAATATTTCTGATGAAGATAACCATTGCCTTCATCATTATCAGCAGCATACGACGCGTCAACCAAATGGACGTTACATAGTTAGATTACCACTGAAACCAGAGATTGCTGAAAAATTGGGTGACTCAAAAACCAAAGCTGTGGCTCAATTTCGGCAGTTGGAAAAAATATTTTCAAAAAATAAAATTATCGAACAGAACTACAAACAATTTATCCATGAATATATTAATTTAAAACATATGAAGAAATGCAATAGTAATACGATACTCCAATGCTACTTGCCGCGCCATTGTGTAATCCGAACGGATTCCACGACAACGGCCACGCGAGTTGTTTTTAATGCCTCTGCGAAAACATCAACGGGATTTTCGTTAAATGACCTTATGTACTCTGGACCAAATTTGCAAGAAGATTTATTTACTCTCATCCTTAAGTGGAGTCAATACCAAATAGCTTTTACAGCAGATATAGAGAAAATGTTTCGTTTTATAAATATCCATGAAGATGACCAGCAGCTCCAGAAGATCATGTGGAGGGATTCAGAACAGAAACCATTGGAAGAATATCAACTTACCACTGTCACATACGGCACCAAGGCCGCACCATTCCTAGCCATGATGACATTGAAACGTCTGGCTAAGGATGAAGGTCACCACTATCCGGAAGCAGCAGAAGCTCTAGCTACCAGGTTCTATATGGATGACCTTCTCCATGGACAGCATGACCTGGAATCTGCAAAAAAGCTAATTTTTGATCTCATTAATCTTCTAAAGTCAGGTGGATTTAATTTAAGGAAGTGGTCGTCTAACAAACCGGAAGTATTACCGGATAATCAGTCACCATGTGAAGACCAAGCATATGTTTTTAAATACCAGGAATCAACCAAGTCATTAGGACTTACGTGGCATTCAGACCAAGATTATTTTACATTTCAATTGAAATCTGAACCAGTCCTTAAGCTTACCAAAAGAAGTTTACTCTCGAATATATCAAAAATATTCGATCCGCTTGGATGGCTTTCACCAGTGACCACTAAGTTGAAATTACTTTTCCAAGAAGTTTGGCTCCTAAACCTTCATTGGGACGATGAGTTGCCAGCTGACATCAACACAAGATGGAAAAACATAGAAGCTGGCATCACCAAAATTAACCAAATTTCCATACCAAGGTGGTTAGAGTCTTCAAAGAACGATACTATCGAATTACATGGGTTTTGTAATTCGTCACAAAATGCCTACGCTTGTGTTGTATATTGCAGAGTGAACAATATCACTAACAACCACTCTTCTGTAATACTAGTGGCAGCGAAGTCTCGTCTCGTACCTGTAAAGAAAATTGTATCATTACCAAGATTAGAATTATGTGCAGCTGTTCTACTTACCAAGGTCATAAAGATCACCTGTAATTGCCTATCGGATTACAACATCAAAATCTACGGTTGGTCCGACTCGACGGCGGTGTTAGGTTGGCTCAACGGCGACCCAAGTAAATGGAAACCGTTCGTGGCGAATAGGGTGAAGCAGGTGACGAACATCATGCCACCAAGCAGCTGACATTATGTCTCAACCAAGGACAACCCAGCAGACTGCGCAAGTAGAGGCATCACCACGGAACAGCTGATTAACCATTCCATGTGGTGGACGGGACCGCACTGGCTAAAATCTTTCGAGGAGTCAAAATTAACCAATTCATTTTATACAACCAACGAAGAGTTGAAAAAACCATTATTAAATATAAATGTTGCAATTACATATGAAAACAAAGTTATTGAAAATATAATTAGCAAATACAGCGATTTTACGCGAGCTTCAAGAGTGCTTGCGTGGGTGTTGCGATTTACATCTAAGTCTAAAAATAATAAACAAAAATACTTAAGTATATTAGAAATAAGAAAAGCTAAAAACTTAATCATAAAATATGTACAGCAAATTGAATTTTTAGAAGATATACAATGTATTAAAAATCATAACCAACCTAACCCTAAGAGTAGTTTATTAAAATTAAAACCATTTATTGATGACCAAGGACTTTTAAGGGTTGGTGGGCGATTGACCAACGCCAAAATAGATAGTATGAAGCATCCGTGTATAATACCATATGACCATCTACTTACCAGTATGATTATTGACCAGGCACATAAAATGACCTTCCATGAGGGTGCACGATTAACCCTCGCGTGGTTGCGTCAAGAATATTGGATTATAGGAGGAAATAGCGCTGTCAAGAAGAGACTTCGAAGATGTGTGCTGTGCAGAAGGCACGCCCCCCTGAAACACGACCAGTTGATGGGAGATTTACCACCAGCCAGAGTCAACAGGACCCGCCCCTTCTACCACACAGGGGTTGATTTCACAGGTTTTGTTGACGTCAAGTCGTCGAAGGGTAGAGGGGTGAGATGTACCAAAGGATACATCGCCGTCTTCGTGTGTATGGTGACCAAGGCCGTACACTTGGAGTTGGTCTCCGATCTCACCGCATCAGCATTTTTAGCAGCCCTTAAAAGACTTTCTGCCAGGAGAGGATCGCCCGGTCACATTTACAGCGACAACGGGACGAACTTCATAAAGGCAAATAGAGTTTTGCAGGAAGAGTTCGTTAATTTAAAATCTATTCTAAACGACCAGTTTTATTCGGAAATAGCTGACATTTCGATAGAGTGGCATTTCAACGCACCATCTTGGCCTAGTGCAGGTGGTCTGTGGGAGGCGGCAGTAAAGAGTTTGAAATACCATCTGAAGCGAGTCATAGGAGAACAAAAACTCACGTACGAGGAGTTCTCCACTCTGTTAGCTCAACTAGAAGGCTGCCTTAACTCAAGACCTCTGTGCCCACTAAGCGAAGACGTAGAAGATCTGGATTTCTTTACTCCATCCCATTTTCTAGGCAGTGGACCAGCATTGACCATTGTTGAGTCTGAACACGATCTGAGAACCAGATGGCAGTTAGTACAGAAAATTTACCAAGACGTGTGGAAGAGATGGAGAACTGAGTACCTTAAACAGCTGAACACTAGGTCTAAGTGGCAACGTTCACAACCAAATTTAAATGAAGGAGATATTGTTATTATACATGACGCTAATCTGCCACCGGGTAAGTGGGCTGTCGATCAAGTCGTGTAGCTACATCCGGGGCAAGATGGGCTAACTAGAGTACTCGTAAAAGAAATGGTGTGATTCGAACCATATTGTAATAAATGCTTAATATTTTTCAAATTTTCGTTTATTTTTGTATTACATCAGGAGCTAAGAAGTTTTTGACGTCTGGTAAAAGAAAACAGAAACGTCACGTCACAGTGACAGAACATATACTACCAACAAGGAAGTTACATTCTACACGGAATATTCACACGCGCTTCAAAATCGTTCCGAAGAGTACCACGACATGAGTAGAATGTGTCTCTTTCTACCAAATAAAGCGCCAATCGCCATATGTAAGTGGGGCCATGCGAAGTTTGAAAATTACTACTAAATAATTCTACTAATTTGAGAAACAGTTTTTGCATTGCATAAGTAATTAAGTAATAATTAAAATAAGCACATTTTAGAACTCACTATGTTAATTACAATAAATTTTATGCAAATGTATTTATCGACGTGTATGAATAAAAGGGATTTAACGATTAACGAATATATAAAAATCTACCATCCGAAAGTTTTATTTACACTGGCAAGAAAAGGACAACATCCACTCATGTCGTTGTCTTGCTCAGAACGTTTTCCCCTCTGTGATGTAAGAAACAAATGTCAACTTTATTCAGAACGAAATAAAGTACATTTTTACTTTTCAAATTTTGCTTCGTAGTAATTCCAGTTATCGTATATAAGTTCCTTGACTACCAACTATAGTAATACACATATTTATCTATGCTACCAACGTAGACATCCTTTGTCTACGACTACCAAAGAGTATACAATACTTGTATACTACTACCGCAGCGTCACATACGTTAAGCCGGCTGTACACATTGGGCCAAGATTCGGTCAAGTATTGGGCTAACATATTGGCCCAACGTGTAGAAGCCTACTTGACGCTATGTTGGCAGTTGGCGCCAACATTGGCCGGCCAAGCGAATGTTGTCGGTTTTTCGTGCACACATCAAAAGATCTTGGCGTGCTCCGCCAACGGTGTTCACACGTTGGCCCTTTATTCAGTTCATTGTCATACGTCAGTAAAGACGGTTGTGTTGCGCGTGAGTTAAATTGTTGTTCCCGAGTTACGATGGCGTAAACAAACACTGAGGTTTTACAATTCATAAAAATGTATCAAAATGAACCTATGAATGAATGCCTGATGATGATGAATGTCCTTTATGAATTGAAACTTTTTCATTATTACACCACAATTATTAAATATGATCATTTTTATCTGTAAAAACTAAGAATGGCGTTATGAAACGACCAATACTTAAGTTATCCCTTTTACCAATTAAAAATACCAGTGAAGAAGGAGACAGTAACCAAATAATTCAAAATGCTGAGCATAACCAGCCGATTTACCAGTCTAATGACAATAATTTACCAAAACCAAAACGGCGAGCTAAAAAAGGCATTTTTCATTTATTTACCATGACACTTATGTTGTTTACGTTTTTATTCTCACCAGCCACGTGTGCATACAACTCAATAAACTTTGGCGATAGTCAAAGTTTATATTTTGATAAAATATCTACCATGCGATTAGTTCAAGACGAGTGGAAGCTAGTAGTATATTATGATTTACGACCATATTGGCAGGGCAGTAAACTGTTATCCAAATATATAAATCATATGGAATATCTCTGCAAACAATCACCAGTTAAAATCCATTGCGAATCCATTTTAATACAATTACGGCACAGCTATACAGAGTTAATGCATTATAATAGCATTTTGTCGACGCAGCAGTTCCCACACGGGCACGCGCGGCGCAGACGCGGCCTTATCAACGTTGTGGGTAATGTCGCACACGCTCTATTCGGTGTACTCGATGACCAATTCGCTGAACAGTATATTAAGGACATTGGTTTAATTAGAGAAAACCAAAACCATCTTGCTGCTCTATGGAAAAACCAGACATCTGTAGTAGAGGCAGAATATAATGTATTGAGGAAGATGCAAGGCTCTATTGATAAACAACATAAGATATTTACACACTACATTAAGCAATTAGAAAATACCACCTACGATGTTAAAAGTCAACTGAAAGACGTGGAAGCGACCAATGAGTTTTTGTTATGCTCCATGGCAGCTAACAGCTTGCAGTCTAATTTGAAGAATATGCAGGATGTTTTACTAGATACAGTTTCGGAAGTGTATTTTGGGAAATTCAACATTCATCTTTTGAAACCGGACCAGCTTTTAGAGGAGTTAAATCTTATTTCAGGGAAATTGTCTAATGAATTAAGGTTACCAATTGAAAATCCTCACACAGAATTTACCAAAATTTACCATTGGCTTAAGGTTAGAGCCAAGATGATGAAAGATTATTTTATTTTTGAAATTAGAATACCACTAGTGAGTAGAGATAATTTCCAAGTATATAGAATTTATCCTATCCCAAGACGGATTGACAAAACCATGGTCACCCTAGTTCCAGTTTCAGATTACATAGCGACCAACTTACGAAGAGACTCATTCATGGCCATATCGCAATTAGAATTGCATAAGTGTATTCAATTAGATTTAGAAATAGAAACTTTGTCTTCTACAGAAACCAATCTCACATATGAGTCATGATGACATCTTGTGCTCCAAAGACCAGGAGACGAAGCGGTGCAGAACCAAAACTGCAAGGTGTCAAGACTGGTGGTCTCAGTTAAATGATGTGAACACTTACTTTTTCTTTTGCTGCGACTCTTGTCCAGTGCGCATCATCTGTGATGAACAAATATTTTCCAAAAATCTAAATAGTAGCGGTATCACGAAGCTGGGTCCAGACTGTGTACTGAAAGGAAACCATTTATGCTCAGAGACAGCATAATAATACTTTAACCATCAAGACAGATATACCAGCAATAGACATTCTCCCCATCAACCACATCTTTAACCAGAACAGAAAGTCCGTGTCGCTGAATTCGGAGCCAGCGTCAGTAGCGGGTGGTTACGATCACGATCTAGACGATATAGGCGTTTTGATAAAACAAATGCGTTCAGAGAGTGGTCTAAAGAGTGGTATATCTTATCACGACGTTCACCATTACGTCGCGATATACGTGGTGGCGGGTGTGCTGGTGGCCGGGGCAGCCGCGTACGCCACGCGGCGGTGGTGCCCGCGCCTCAGCCGCCGCCGAGCCTCCAACGCGCCGGCAGCAGCTGGCGCAGCGCCAGCGCCTGTCAGGCCAGTCCCACCGCGCCCTGAGCCGCGGGGTTTGGCGAACGCAGCGTTTGTGTACAGTGTTAGTGACCAGTGTGTAAGTGTAGTTGACCATGGGCAATCTAGTGTTAAGTGTAGTGGTAAAGTGAAAGACCAGTCCACTTCTCACGTAGTGCATAAGCATAATTTTAGTGACTATTGTGATAGAGACGCTAGAGTGCCATTAGAATAAGCAAATATTGTTTATCACCTTGTCTCACGTCACTCACTAAATATTCAACCATTTATTTTTTGTACCATTTTCAACATCATTCTTCTTCTCTCGCGGTGGCAGCATGTACGGGCAACAGCTTGTCGACAGTGCCGTACATCACGTTTGGCATTGTCAGCGTATATGTCGCCACGCGTTATTATAATTTACATATTTTAAACAGTTCGCGTCAAGCCGCCAATCGGTTCGCGTGCTCACCTAACCATACTTCACCATTTTTACCATTAAACCATTTTAGTATAAGTTAAGCGTTCAATAAACATAATATTGAACTTAACTAGTATTTTACTCTGTACGGAACCAAACCACCGTACAATGCCAAAATGTAACAAGATAAAATTAAAAATTTCAAAAACCCCCGATACATCCTCAGACCGCCATTCCGCTACATACGTATTATTTTAAGAGTAAAACGTGAAAAGACCTGATGATCTACGAAAGGGGATCTTGCAGCATCAGGTTAAGGTTACCATGGTTTCTTACGCAATGAGCTTGAGTTATTATATTGCAAAGCTCCCATAGCCCAGCTCCACTATGTAGTCCTGGAAATCATTTTGATCCAGAGTGTATGTAAAATATAACAAATGAGTCCACAATGGACTTATTTTGTTTATATCAGGAGTTCCACGGCCAATTTCTATTTATATTATCAAACCCTGCGAATCTCCTAGTAATAAAAGCCAACGATATCAGCCCAATCTCCGATGGCCACCTTTCAGATCCATCATTATTTTATCTTAGAAAACATCCGGCACAAAAATATTTGCCAAAATAAACCGAATTAGCCAACATTCGATGGGTTTATCTAGATTAGCTTAAAAGTTATAATGGACCTCTTCCAACTTAATTATCAGACACTGGAAAACAAAAAAAAAGAACGATTCAAACGGGACCAAAATCGATGGTGCTTCTCAATTTTCATTCGTTCGTTTCGTTTCCATGACCTTCTCTCACTTTATCGTAAGAGCTTGGAAATCATCTAACACCAGATTATTTGTCAAAACAGAACAAATAAGTTCAAACGCGTTGAGTTTGTCTTGTTTAGTTTAAAAGATCCTATAGCCACCTTCAAGTGACATCAATAGATTCTTAAAATCAGCACTAAACAGTATACCAAAACAAACCCAATTAAACCATACTCGATGGGCCTGTCTGGTTTAGCGAGAATTCATGGACTTCTTTCAGTTTTATCTTGAGAAACTGGAAGTCATTCTGTTGCAAAATCCTTATTAGAACGAACTAAATGAACCCCAAATCGCCTGCTTTATCATAGAACCACAGAAATTATCTAACACCAGGGTAACTCTCAAAATAGAAGAAATGAGTCCAAACTCGATAGGCTATCTTATGGAGTTCTTCACACTATCATCTGACATCGGAAATCATTCTGCTCCAAAGATTTTATCCTTTCATTATAAGACACTGGAAAGCATCTAGCATTAGAGTATTTGTCAAAACAAAACAAATGAATCTAAGCTCTTGTTTTTTATATCGTAAGATAGCAAACGGGCTGATAGGTCTGCTGATGGAAAGAGTCAACCATCGCCTGTTGACACCAAAGATGTAAATTGTGCTTTGCTATTTTGTAGCGAGGTCTAATGCCACATGCATAAGTTTACCGGCTACCTTACCCTCCAAACCGGAACACGACAGTGACAAACACTGACACTATCGTGGCAGTAATAGGTAAGGTGGTAGTACCAGGCCCAGTCGAGACAATGCAGAACCCTACCCCCTAGTAGTCAGAATAGTAGTCACTCGCATAGCTGATCGATCGCCTTTTACGACCTGCATAGCAGAACGACAGTTGGCCTATTCTTCAAAGGAGCTTGGACCAACACGGGGCTCAATGGTTTTATCTTGTTTAGTTCAAAAAATTTCATGGTCACCTTCTAGTTTCACCATCAGATCCTAAAAATTATCCAACACCAAAGTATATGTCAAAACAAACCCAAGCAACCCACACGCAATGAGTTTATTTGGATTTGCTTATAAGTTCTTATAGACTTTCTCCAGTTCTATTATCAGGCACTAATAAATAACGTGATTCAAAAGCCTTGTAAAAATTTACTCCATTTTATTTCCAAGTTCCCATGACCTCCATTATCGGCTCTATTATAAGAGCCTAGAAAATGTCTAGTACCAGGATGTTTGTTAAAACACAATAAAAGATCCGAAATTCGATAGATTTATCTTGTTTGGTTTAGTTCCCATGACTACGTTTCAATTCCATCAGATACTAAAAATCGTTTAGCACCAAATTGTTTACAAAAACAAACTGAATTTTTTCCCCACTTGATGGGTTAACCCGGTTTAATGTAGGAGTTCTTGGTTACATCCTTCAGCTATATCATCAGGCACTGGAAGCCCTTCCACTCTAAATTCCTTAACATAACGATACAAACTTCCTCAAATTCGATGGTGTTGCTAATTTTATTCCAAGGTTCCCATAAAGTATTTCCAGCTCTATCATGAGACTCTGAAAATCGTCTGGCACTAGAGTATTTGTCCAAACAGAACAAATGAGTCCAATTTCGAATAGTTTATCTTATTTAGTTTAGGATTTCTCATGGTTACCTTTCAGTTCCATCATTGGATCCTGAATATCATCCAGCACTAAGATATTTACCAATACAAAACAATTAAGTGCTAATTCAAAAAATTTACCTCGTTTAGTTTAGGAGTTCATTGTAGTTGAACTTTCAATCTAGATTCTTGAACTTTCAATGTCAATTTTTCGGCTCAATCTTCAGAGCCATATCATCACGAGAAAGACCTTACTGTAACAAATAAAATGACTCCAAACTCCACTATATTAGCAATTTATATCTGTGAGTTACTATTACACTCTTACGACTCCATGTTCAGTTCTTCGACATTGTATGTAATGGAAAGTAAACATCATCAAAAATCCATCGAGTCCGAACTTGACTATGTTATCTCTTTCTACATTATACAGTATACACGTGAGTTTTGGTAGCACTTTATCAGCTCCATCTTCAAATCCTCGTCATCATGAGCACTAATCAAACTTAGTATTTATAGCAATCAGACTTAGTTTAAGCAAGATTGTCTTGTTAAAACTCTGCATCAGACAGTTCCAGTCCCTACATCCAGGCTACATCACGAACTCAGTTGGATAGTGTGCGAATCGCGAGGCGAATGATGAGGTGAATAACGAACATGCTTAATTAAACAGAGTGCTAAGTGTGAGTTTTTCTTTTCACATTCGATCGTGAGCGCGTTTGGAGTTTACTAGGAATTTGTATGTGATTTGTACAGCGCCACCTAGTGGTAAACGTGAGAATCCAGTTTACCACTAGGTGGCGCTGTACAAATCACATACAAACTCCTAGTAAACTCGAAACGCGCTCACGATCGAATGCGAAAAGAAAAACTCACACTTAGCACTCAGATCAATTCGTGTAATTTGTCCAGTGATATTTATATATTTATATTTATATAAAGAGTTCCGACTGTGTTTATTCCTCGTCGAAGTTCTGATTCCTCTCTCTATTTGTATCCATGCACAGCCGGCAACTGCTGGCGACCGTGACCAACGTCAGTAACCTAATTAAGAATGGTAAGAATTTAGTTGCGTGACGACCTCACTCGCGTGAAGACTTTCCGCGTTTTTACGAACCCTTAATACTCGTAGTAACGCTGCAGTATTTTATTTTTTTATTGCACGAAACTAATGCAGCCATTTAAAATTAGGATACAAATATAATCATACCGGTTCCCTTGTGGGATTAGCAGAAAAAACATGCGTAGATCATCTATGATTAGCTATGATTTAGCTATGATTCAATAGAATCTGTTTAATTGTTTCAAAATCACCAGCTCTTTTTCAGTTTGTTTTCAGTTTGCCTTTTATGAAATGCCTGATAGGAATACAAATATTGTATTTAAAAAAACCAGCTAAGTGTGAGTCGGACTCGCTCACCGAGGGTTCCGTATAAACCTGTATACATGATAGCAACAATATATCAACCGCAAAATAACCAAAATATTTTTATTATACGATGAAACTAAAAATTCACGGTTTTTGCATTTTTTCTTTATCTGTACTATAAGAAGTTGCTTCGTACCTAATTTCAAGATTCTGAGTTCACGAAAAGTAAGTACCCTGTAGGTTTTAATTCCCTTACGAGTTTCGAATATTTGCGGAAATTTAAGGCATAAACGGCTGTATCTTTTGATTGCGCTGGTTTAGAAGTTTTGGTGATTTCTTCACAAATTTAAGGAACTATAGACCTGAGTATTTGATATAAATTTCAGTTTTTTGCCTCTACAAGTTTCTGAGAAAAAAGTCTTGACAGATGGACGGACGGATAAACAAAGTGATCCTATAAGGGTTACGTTTTTTTCTTTGGAGACACGGAACCCTATTCAAGTTGGAAATTTCCTGTCGGGTTACTTTGGGGGCCCAAAGTAACCCGAAATTTCCAACTCAATATAAAAAGTTGGGTTTCAGAAACTTACACACACACATATATATATATATATATATATATATATATATATATATATATATATATATATATATATATATATATATATAATGTATATATATATATATATATATACATATATACATTGTGTGTGTGTGTGTAAATTATATGAAGATAGATAATATAATTAGATTAAGTATCTAAGTATTAGATTAAATATTAGTTTGTACAAAAAACTGAAAAACTTTAGCAGTCAAGGAATGAAATGATTTTTAAAATAAAATACACTTTCAAGTCATATCAACCAGCAGCTTCTATAAAATGTGGCGGAAAAATGTTAGATCTTCGTAAAATTCAATTTCCTACGGAAAGTAACCATTTCTCTTTACATGTTTAGGAAAGAGGAATGAGAAATTATTTTCCTTTGCCATATTTTAATAGACAAGTAACGAATTTTGACTTCATTTTAGGAAGTCTTCATTTGATACTCAGAAATCATTTATTTTTAAGCGTTCCAATGAAAAGTTTATTCAGGAGTAGATTACGTGATCCTAGATTTAATTTTCGAGTCGGGAAATTTGTTAATAGGGTTTTGTCTATTCTGAATGCTTGGGTTAGCTGATGATATTGTAATTTTGTAAACACCTCCAAACGTCACTAAACCGCGTAGCCGCTGCGTAATTAGTGTAATAGGTTATTAACCAAGGCACCTGCAAGAAAATTCATGATTTATTTATTCCCTACTTCAGCCCCTTAGGAGTTGAATTTCGAAAATAGTAGTCTATGTTTGAGTCAGGTTCTTTTACTATCCCTTTGGCAAATTTTATCAAAATCGGTTCAGTGGTTTAGCAGTAAAAGTGTAACAGACAGACAGACTTTTACAGTAATCATTTTGGTATATTCTTTTTTTTATGTACTGGTATCATTGGAATACAAACAAGATGACTCTACTGATATAAAGAAACAAAAAGGAGAGGCGGCGGTACCAATCTCGGGGAGACACTAATAATTTTGGCTAAAAATTCGACTTTTAAAAGCTGCCTGATAGGAATGATCTATTCTTCAAACGATCCTAGACCAACAAAGAAAATCATCTCTATATCACATCTATACATTTAAATTTATTCACATAAGAGGTGTAATTTTTAAATTAAACGAAAAATTTTGTTGGTAAAAACTCAATTATTTTAATTTAAAAAACGGCCTAGTGCGATGCAAACTCACGTGGAAAGGGTTCCGTGCATGTCCCCAAATTTGTTTCGCCATATCAGCCATAGAAAGTCCATCGCTGCACATAAACCTCCTCTAGTGACTTAACTGTGACAGGTTGGAAGCAGCCAGCATTCAGTGAGTTCTTGCAACCTAGACCAGATCGTCTGTCTTTGTGAGCCGACCTACAACAGGTCTCCACTCTAGAACTTTTCTGTCTCATCGGCTTTAAGTAATATCTGCCCGCTACGACAGATGTAAATTAAAAAATGTATAGAGTACATTTGCACAAAATTTTATTATTTATTTAATTTTCATCAAGACCGGTTGAGCTGTTTTTAAGTTATATAGATGGACTGGACATAATATATAGATATAGAAACAGACAAAAATTTTTAAAATTGTAAAATTGATTTCACTGAGTTATAAAAAAAACATGTATTTGTCACGACATTTGCAAAAAGCAAAAAGAGTCAGACGGTATAGATATATAGTCGTAAAGATATAGTTTGCAAACATTTTTTTTTTTTTTATATCATAAGATAGCAAACAAGCAGATGGGTCTCCTGATGGAAAGAGTCAATCATCGCCTATAGACACCAAAGATGTTAATGGTGCGTTGCTATCTTGTGGCGAGGTCTAATGCCACGTGCATAAGTTTACCGGCTACCTTACCCTCCAAACCGGAACACGACAGCGACAAGCACTGACGCTATTGCGGCAGGAATAGGTAAGGCGGTGGTACCAGACCCGGGCGAGACAATGCAGAACTCTACCACCTAGTAGCCACGATGGCAGTGACTCGATAGCCAATCGGTCGCCTTTTACGACCTGCCTGGCAGAACGGCAGTTGGCCTATTCTACAAAGGAGGCCGGGACCAACACGGCGAAAATTAATTTTAATTTGCCGCTCAAAATTGGGCAAAAAAAATTTTTTGAAGTGCAAATTAAAAAAATATTACTTGACATATTTATTTTTTGGTTCTAGAGTTAATTATCTGCATATGTACCAAATTTAACTTAATTAGTTTTGAAGTTTTGGAGTAAATTGGCTGTGTTAGAAGGATGGATAAATGGACAGACAGACTGACACAAGTGATTCTAATAATAAGTGATAACAGGTTTTAATTTCATTTTTAGGTATGGAACCCTAAAAAGTACCAAAATGTACTAGAAATATATATTACCTTGGGCTTAAATTCAATTATGATCCAACGAATGAGGGTCACTTAGTATGCGTGTTTTTATTTGGCTTTTCACATTTAAATGTTTGTTAAATCTGAATTAACGAATATACAAAGCAATTCTTATTATAGGTTGAGGTTTCTTATTAAATTGAGGTCAAATATTTGTATTAAATTTATAGATTATAGCTATCGCTCACGATTTCTTTCGCATAACCAAAAACATTTTTTATCATAAGATAACAAAAAACTAGATGGCTCTTCTGATGGAGAGGACAATCATAGTCTATTGACACCAAAGATAATAATAGTGCGTTGCTATATATCGTATATATATAGTGAAGTGTCAATGCCGGCTACCTTATCATCTAAACCGGAACAAGACAGTAACAAGCACTGGAGCTATTCCGGAACAGGTTTGTTTTTATATCATAAAATAGCAAACAAGCAGATAGGTCTCTTATGGAAAGAGTCAACCATCGCCTAAAGACTCCAAAGGTGCGTTGCTATCTTGTGGCAACGTCTAATGTCACATGCATAAGTTTACCTGGAATACGACAATGATAAGCACAGACGCTATTGTGACAGGAATAGGTAAGGCGGTGGTAACAGACCCGGACGAGATGATGCAGAACTCTACCACCTAGTAGTCATTACGATGGTAGTGACATAGCCAATAGCTCACGTTATAGGAACTGCCTGGCAGAATGTCAAAAGTTTCCTGTAGACAGCAAAAATGTGTGTATAATGATATATTGCCATCCATGTGATGGAGATTTAATGTCACGTGTTTAAGTTTACCGGCTACTTTACCCTCCAAACCAGAACAAAACAGACACAAGAGCTGATGCTACCAGGGCAATGGGCCCACCTCTCGTTCCCACCACTGTACCTTCTGTAAACCAGAATCAACAGCGGCAACCGTCCTGATAACCTCTGAGTTGCGAGCTCAGGGTGCCCTGGGGAAAAGCTAAGCTGTCTTGGAACCCGCATCAAATTTAATCAGGAGGAGTAGAAAAATACATCCAGTTTCCCTCCCTTTACAGCAGGAGACAGCGTAAAGATAATGCAAAAAACTGCTTAGAAATGAGAACTTTACAATCAGGTTAAGCCTGATTGCTATTGCACCACGGTAATTTAGGTATTTGAGGACCTACGAAAATGGCCTACTTAATTCTGCTTCCAGTAGTATGTATGACAAAATCGCTTGAAGGCACGGAAATTCCCACGTGTTGCTACAAGGTCGGAATAGTAGATTACTCCGGATATACATCGTATACTATCAAGCATTTGGTTACGTTCATTTTGCTAGAGATTACACTCCCAAAGAATATGATGTGCAGTTTGTTCATATTTACAGTTTATGGTGGAACATTCGCAAAATGGAGAAAAGCGCTGATGCTATCACTCATCTCGCTACGCCATTGTCATTGACGTGTTCTAGTTTGGAGACTAAGGTAACCGGTAAACTTATGTATGTGGCATTACCATCCCGCCATACGGATAACATCGCATCTTTAACAGTTTTGGTGTCTATAGGCGATGGATTCTCTTTCCACCAGGAGGGTCATCTGCTTGTTTGCTATCTTATGATATAAAAATAAATTGTCTCTGGAGTTCCATATGCTTTTTTGCTACCTTATTATGTAATATAAGGTAAAATACAGTAGGTAGTAACTACTATGGTATTCAAGTGAATGAAATTTCTCCGGTGTATGTTTCTTTGGAAGTAATAAAGTCTTTTACCAAAGCCAGCGTGGCGCACGTGAGATTTCTAATGAATTTCCTCGGGGACTTATATGAAGTTAAAGTAAAAAGTATCTGCTGAAATTTTTGTTTAAATGTGGTGAGCTTGAGAGGAGGCATATATTTTTGTAACTAATAAATAATTAATCTAAGAAACGTCTTAAGCTAAACGGATTTATTACAAAGAAACATAATAAGAAAGAAATGAAAATAATAGAATAAAAAAAAATAAGTTCAAAAATAATAGGTGGGTACCAGTCATTAAACCACTCTCTTCATCAATCTAGGATATTTATTAAATTAAAATAAAATCGTGGGGTGGGTCGAATTTATATCATATTAGTTTAATCCACGGTTTTGTTCGCAGTTATATCTTAAATAATTATCAAAGTCAAAATCATTATCATTAGGAAATAAATCAAATATTATGATAATAAAAATGACAAAATAGCAACGTACATCAAATAATGATTTTTATACCTAGACAAATATTTTACACTATTGTAATATTCGTAGGGATTTCTAATTAAAAAAAATATAGCCTATGTCAGTTGATAATGTAGTTTTCTATTGGTGAACATTTTTTAAATCCACTGACTCAACTTTGAAAATGTTCACCTTCAGTGTTCACGTTACAGTCAACCGCTCATATAAGTACTCTGGATGCATCGCCCCATGATTTTATTTTAATCTGATAAATGTCCTAAATCGATGGAAGTGTGGTGTGATAACTGGTATCAGATACCTAATTATTATTATTTTTAACTTGCTACTACGTATGTAGATAAGGAAGTTACTGATTTTACATCGATTTTCGAAAATCGAGTTTTCACCAGATGTCCACGTTTTGAGGTCCTAGGAACCTTTTCCGACTATTTTCACGATGACGTCAGTATGTTTGTACGTATGTATGTATGTGTGTATGTTTGTGTGTGTATGTAAACATCTCATAACTTTTGAGCGGCTGGGCCGATCGAAACGCGGTTAATGGCATTCGATTGAATTCCGCTCAACTTAGAATTCCTGAAAATTTGAACCGATTCGGTCTTGGAGGTTTTGAGAAGTTTAAAAAAAAAACAAAAAAAATTTGGCGAGACAGTATTTTTTTAAAGTAATTTCCAGATTTATGTACCAATTGAGTACAAAAACTAATGAGCTCTATTCCTCAAAAAATACATAAATTCATATGTCTATACAATCGTTTCATACATAAATTGCATCAAAATCAGTTTATCAGATGTCAGAATCAGATGCCTAGAACCTGTGCACCTCGACGATCGATAGAAAAACGGGAATGGCGGAATTAAGTCGTGCAATTTATTTGTATAGAAAATCAGCCTCCTTGCTTCGAAACAAATTCAAAATCAGGTGGTAGAGTTTCGAAACATCTCGCCTGGGTATATAGTACCATCCTCCAGGCGCGTGCGCTCCTTGTAGGCAGAAAAGCAGTGCTTTACTTGCCATTCTCAGATATTTTAATAAAACGTTCGTACGTTTTAGATGATTTTAATTAATAGTAAGTAAATGAATAAAATGTGTCATAATCATGTGCACGCCGCTGAAATCTATAAAAGAAAAAGTTTTTGTGGCCGAGTACTCCGTCGCATACTCAGTATCATAATCCTGTGCACGCCGCTGCCATCCTCCCACCTATTCCTGTCGCAATAGTGATTGTCATTGTCGTGTTCTCGTTGGGAGGGTAAGGTAGCTGGTAAACTTATTCAAGTTTACCAGCTACACGTGTTTGATCGGTTATAAGTGTTACTACCATCGTGACTTCTAGGTAGGCCCGGGTATTTGGTACCGTTGCCTTACCTATTCCTGCCGCAATAGCGTCAAAGCTTCTCACTTTTGTGTTGCGGTTTGGAGAATAAAGTAGCCAGGAAACTTATGCATGTAACATTACCATCCTGCTACACGGATAGCAACGCATCATTAACATCATTGGTATGGGCGATGGTTTATTTTTCCATCAGGAGAGCCATCTACTTGTTTGGTATCGAATAATATAAAAAACAAAATTGTGATAGTTTATAATCTATACATATAATAAAATCGTAAGAAATTCAAAACTGTACATTGAATATTTTTTTAAAAGAATACTTGGGGCGTGATCTACAATCGATATCGAAGCCAAAAATATAGTTTTTAGAATTTTTGTCTATTTGTCTGTATGTATCTCCGGGGTAAACTCAAAAGTACTGCATGGTTTTACTTCAAATTTTGCATGAATATTACTAACAGGTCGGGTCAACATATAGGATACATATTATCACGCTATCACCTACGGGGGAGGTGCTGTGCGGAGTAAACGAAGTCCGCGCGGACGAAGTCGCTGGCAATAGCTAGTAATAATAATAATAAATAAATAAATAATAAATATCATTAAATGCTCGAAATAGGGTTACATTTTAGGGTTGTTACAATATCAGTTGGATTTGTCCTATTTTTTTGCCGGCTTTAGGGAGACGGTCGCAGATTCAAATCCTGCGTGTCGATATTTTTCTTTGATTTTAAAGTTTTTCAAGTTTTCCCAAGCACGGGGTGAGTGCTATAACACAAAAATAATTAGAAACACGAAAGTACTGATCAAAATTATAAATGTCAATTTCATCTTTAACGATGAACTCATTTAACTAGTTATACGTATGTATACCTAACGATCAGTATAATCGACGTAATCGCTCATATAGCAAAGAAGAATTTTGCCATGTCGGGCCTTTCGACACTAGCTCAGCGGTAGAGCGTCCCGGCTTTAGGGAGATGATCGCAGGTTCAAATCTTGTCGATGTTTTTCTCTGTTGTTTTTAAAGTTTCTCCTATTTCACCAAATCCATGGCATTTTTTCTTTATTCTCACTAATAATTTAATAAAAATAACATTTACAAAATCACTTTATACATTCTTTAGACTTAGAGTTTAGTAAGTTTTATAAATAAAGATTAAGTTTCTAAATGTTCATTTAATTACAATTGTCATTATTTACTACAAAGTCTAGAAAATAAATAAAAATTAAATTATAATACATAATCATGAAAATCTATTAATAAGGATGAAAATTGTATATAAACTTCAATGGCTATATTTTATTTTTGACTTAAATAAAAATCCTTGAATGGAATAAAAACTTCTTTTCTTTAAGCCAATTTTCTAAAACTTTTCTAAACTTTTTTTAGGCACTTCCTTAATGTCATCAGGTATTGCATTATAAATATGTTTTTATGCACATAGCGTTTATGTCTATCCGTTATGCGTATGTCTATGCGTTGCGTATTGCGCTAGTCTTGGCGTTAGTTTTAAAACTAGCCTGTTGGAGTTTCTGGTATTTTGCGGAAAAATTACATGAGTAATTTATAAAGGTATTTTTTTATAAAGGCACGAGCCTTTATTTTTTGTATAGATACTTATAGGATAAAAGTAGTACATTGTCAATCACCTTTTCTTACATGACCGGACTTGAAGCAATTTGTTCTAGTTTTATTGTTATCGAAGCATGTTATTACGATTCAAAAAGATCTCAACATACGCACATTTTTGCCGCGGAGTGTGCCCTAATACATTTTCTAAAACAATATTATTGGAAGATACAAAGTCATATTATATTCACATGACAGAATATATAAAAAAGCAATTTTCCACATCTTATTGATCGTATAAGAAGTGGAATCAAGTTATGTCTCAGAGCGATCGCGATATTCAAGTACCAATATTAGGTATATCGACATTATGGTAATATTTTATATTGTGTAATTGTTTCTTATAATATTTTTTGTTTCGGAATGGGAACATTATGCAAAGTTTTTGAGTTTTAATATTAATGATGTTATTATTAGGTAAACATACATATAAATAAATATTATACATTCGGTTCCCTTGTAGGCAGATTGAACCTGACTTCAATAATTATTCCTGCCGCAATAACGTCAATGCTTGTCGCTGTCGCGTTCCGGTTTGGAGGGTAAGGTAGCCGGTAAACTTATGCATGTGGCATTAGACCTCCCCACAAGATAGCAACGCACCAATAACATCTTTGATGTCTATAGGCGATGGTTGACTCTTTCCATCAGGAGACCCATCTGCTTGTTTGCTATCTTATGATATAAAAAAAAAATTAAAAAAAAAAGTTATTGTTCATTCCGATTCAAGTCATTCGATTAGTCATTATAGATGGTAATCCCCACTACCGAATTCCGTCTACCTGATAATGACTAGTCTTTTTGGTAACCAGGGCGTACAGTTTTACGTGTTTATCCGAGGCAGAGCGGTGTTCTCCATCACCGGACATCTCAGGTAGAAGTCTGGAGATGGAGAACACCGCTCTGCCTCGGATTTAGATTTCACTTTTCAAGGATAACTCCGAATAAACCTTAATAGCACTGTTACAATGTCCAACCACGGAATTGAAAATAGGGTCTTCGTTTTCTAAATAGGCTTACCAAAAGACGACGAGACAAGAAATCAGAAATCAGAAGTACTTTATTCAATAAAAATTTTTACCAGTTATTTTGACACGTCAACATATTTTTAAAAACTACAACCGGATCTGAAAAGCGGCCACACACTGAGAAGATCGGGCGGAAGAAACTCAGCGGGCTTGTCTTTTTGTTCATTTCATCTATTTTTTACAATATCACAATGTTACAAAAAATATATATGAGATCGGTATGAGGAGCAATTAATCCCAGGTGTAAAAGCGTATACATTGCCCCATAAAAGAGTTACTTATTCTGTGGAGACGAAATGCATGCACAAGATTGTTTTTGTTCCATGTATTTAGTGAGTGTACGTCACCACTTTTTATAAACAAGCAAATATTTTTTATGAACGAACATTAATTCATTAAATTATAGCCTAGCAACATCTAGAAACAACATCACGCTTAAGGCACTTTTTTATTCTATGCATACAATAAAATCGTAGGAAAGTCAAAACTGTACATTAAATATTTTTTAAAAGAATACTTGGGGCGTGATTTACAATCGATATCGAAGCTAAAAATATAGTTTTTAGAATTTTTATCTGTTCGTCTGTTTGTCTGTATGTCTGTTTGTCTGTTTATCTGTCTGTATGTATGTCCGGGGTAAACTCAAAAAGTACTGCGTGGATTTACTTCAAATTTTGTATAAATGTCACTAATAGGTCGGGTCAACATATAGGCTACATATTACGCTATCACGCTATCACCTACGGGGGAGGGGCAGTGCGGAGTAAACAAACTCCACGCGGACGAAGTCGCTGGCAACAGCTTGTATATTATAAGATAGCAAACAAGCAGATGGGTCTCCTGATTGAAAGAGTCAACCATCGCCTATAGACACCAAAGGTGTTAATGGTGCGTTGCTATATTGTGGCGAGGTCTAAAGCCACATGCCGACATACCGGCTACCTTACCCTCCAAACCAGAACACGACAGTCACAAGCTCTGACGTCATTGCGGCAGGAATAGCTAAGGCTGGTACCTGACCTGGGCGAAACAATGTAGTCACGATGTTAGTGACTCGTATAGCCAATCGGTCGCCTTTTACGACCTGTCTGACAGAACAGAAGTTGGCCTATTCTTCAAAGGAGCCTGGGACCAACACAGGGAAAACTAGATAAATACGATAAAATTTTGAGAGATATTGAAATGTGATTTTATTTACATATTTTATTTAATTGTCTTTGTTAAGATATTTAGCGAAAGAGATAACTGTCATCTATAGTTTTATATAATGTATTAGTGACGTAGACACTGCGAAAATTGTGTATTTTAATTACTTTTATAGTATTATATCTTATGGGGTTCTACTATGGGGAAATTCCGCTGATATAAACACAATTTTTGTTTTACAAAAAAAAAGCTGTAAGAGGTATTTACAATCTCAGTCCAAGTTTCCCTAAAAGAAAAATTTAAAGAAATTAATATTTTAACCGTACCATCGCAGTTCATTTTTGAATCAAATGAATGAATATCAATGTATATTCGTAAAAATATATCTTCGTTTAAGAAAAACAGTGATGTACATAATGTAAATACAAGGAACAAAAACAATCTTGCTCTGCATGTATCACGTCTCCACAGAATAAGTAACTCTTTTATGGGGCAATCTATACGCTTTTAAAATAAACTTCCAAATGCTATTAAAGATTTACCAACACACAAATTTAAAAAATGTATCAAATCAAAACTTTGTAAAAAAGTTACTATAAAATATCTGAATATTTGGATGATAATAAGGCATGGGATTAATTGCTCCTCATAGCAGTCTCATAGTATTTATAATATATTATTCATAAATTGCTGTAAATACATTGTTTTAAAAAAAATGTATATGCATAAAAAAAGACAAGCCCGCTGAGTTTCTTCGGCCGGATTTTCTCAGTGTGTGGCCGCGTTTCCGATCCGGTAGTAACTCAAAAAATGTTGACTCGTCAAAAGTGTAATTCGAATAAAAATATCTTGACTTTGACTATAAACGTTAAAAAATGTTTACAGTGGCCTATGTAACGGCGATCTCGTGGCAAGAGCATAAGTTTGCCAGTTACTTCACCGCAAAACCAGAATACAACAGTAACATTCACTGATGCTATTGCAGCAGAGAAATGTAAGGCAGTGGCACCACGCCAGGACGAGGCGTTGCAAAATCGAGCAATTAAGATACCCATGGGTGTGTAGTTCCTATGTCAAGTCGTATATATTGAAATGCCTGTACCAAAGCCAAGCAATCATTTTGACGACAAAGCTATTTTTTATGACTAAAAAATCTCTACCACCTAGTAACCACTATGGTCCTTACACAATTTAGCTAACTTTCGCCTTTTACGAACTGCCTGAAATAAAATTTAAATAGTCTTTTCTTCAAAAAATAGCGCGAACCAAACGAAGAAGATTTTTGCGGATCCTATTAAAAACCTTTCTTTTTTTTTCAACCCAAAGTAAGCAAATAATTTGTTTGCAATTAGTCAACAAAATGAATACATAGAAATGCATATATAAATATTTTATATTTTTTTATAATGTAATAAAATCTGGACGTTGGCTAATTTAATTTAATTACATTATTATTAAATATGTATTATAAATCGTGTTAACATTATAAGCATGTAATATGAAATCTATGGGCCTGGTACCTGAAATAAAAGTTTATTATTATTATTATAAATACTTACATGCATATTAAAGACCGGAACCCAGAAATACAAACATCTATGCTCATCACACAAATGTTTGTCCCTGTCAGGAATCGAGCCCGAGCCCCATCGATTCGTAGTTAGATTCGTTAACCACTCGACCAACGGGGCGGTCAAAGTAACTAACAGATCAGTTGGGCTTGTTAAATATTTGTTAACTTGTTTGGCTATTTAGACAAAACAGATTATAGCTGTTTGGCAACTCAGATTATAGCTTATATACTAATTAATAAGCTCTTTGTATAAAATTAGGAAAGTGCATCAAGCTGTACAAACTTGTTAAATTTGATACGAGGTAAGTTACGATAACAACAGCCAACTCCGAACTATGTCGCGGAGCTTGCGCTTACATTGAAAAGTTTACCTGGTTGTATCCTCGTGTAAACGTCAAGATATACACATGAAATATTATAGAGCTTTATGTAATAAATTGAGGATACACCTCCTTAAACTATGTATTAACAAAGGTGTGTGCTTATATAAATTATTATATAAAAATAAATTTAAAACTTCTGTATTTGCATTAACTATGGTATGTACATTATTAGATCTTGTAGAAAGTTATGTTGGTCCTTAATCCTGTTTTGTCCTTTTGGGCTTGCAAATGTTAAAATTAAGAACCATATTATAATAGTAATGTTGCACTAATAATAAAAATAATAATGAACTAATAGAAAGTTTAGCGTATACATATTTGATGTTTTGTTGTTAGTACAGTCAGCATCAAAAGTTGACGATCACATTCAGCTTTTCAAAATCGCTGTACACCGTATTATACCTAAATCGCTCAACATGACAAGTGCCAGAAATGAATGATTATCATAAAAGGGCATAAGTAGGCGATCATCACTTTTCAAAAGTCGCTTAACAAAGTTATAGTAAAAAAAGCATAATATTTTTCGTCTCTAAAGACTCTGAACTTTTTGACAAAAATAGCTTACCATCGTTTATCTCTAAAGTTCCTGAACAAAATGAAATGTTTTTTGGGTTTAATATATTATGTGTGTGTCACTTCCCCTATAATAAAAGAACATTCAGACGCGCTCGAGAATGTCAAAACAACATTTTCTTTGCAACTTTGTGACACTCCCACTCCCTAACGCTACACTCGAATCGTCAGATTTTCTAAATTTTAGGTGGCAACTAACCCACCATACTTATATGCGATTTAGTGTTTCCAAGCCACAGTTTTTTTTAAACATTTTTGTATTTATAGATTTTTTCTCCACCACTGAAATGAAAAATATTATATAACTTTTTATTTTCCCTATCACTCAATCTATAAAATCCAATAGGTCCCTACGACCCATTTAGCATCTGCAGTTCCCCTATGTTTGCTCCCTAAAGAGTTGAATCGAAACGAAAATTGTGTGAATTTTGAAAATGAGTTTTATATGTGTAAAGAGTAGGTTCTAATTCAATCGTAACTATAACAAGCATTTTATTTTGTTCAGTAACTTTAGTTATTTATGATGTTAAGTTATTTTTGGACGTTGCCGTGATTACACTAGATAACGAAAACAAGCATTTTATATTGTTGAGTGACTTTTGCAAAACTGAATATTATGATGTTTTCGGATATTATAACAATCAGCAATTTTTGACAAAATTGTGTTCAGTGACTTTTGATGAGTAGTGTCCAGTTAATTTTGAACTTTAATGATGTTTATTCAATACTGCCGCCCTTCTTGTTGAGTGATTTATGGGTGATATAATGTAAAGCGTTTTTGAAAATCTAAATGTGGTCATCAAATTTTGATGCTGACTGTACGACAGATAATAAATACCAATTTAAGTTGATAATCAACTACTACAACTTGGGCATTTTAAAATACGATTACATCTTTATTTTAATTAAGATTTTATTTTAATTAATAATATTATTTTAACGATATATATTCATTGAACAAATTCTGTGAATTGATGTAACCTCAAAGCAAGCAATAATTTACTTGTATAGTACGTAAGAGATCTCGCACGTGAAGTCCCAATAAATAAAGCAATTCTAAAATTAAAGTATTTTTCTTCTGAAATCTCAAAATATAAAAGTAAACCTGAGCGCCGGTATCAGGAGAGTAACTCCAAAACTCGCTTCAAGCTGAGAAAACTCCCGTGACGATCGGCGCGTCGTTACAATTACAATACATCCTTACAATCAAGCCATTACTTATTTTATATTTAGTTTATATTATTCATGTCAATATCATTAATTAATTTATACTGTTCAAAAATATAGCAAGTTGACGTCAAAAAATAAACATAAAATAAAATAATTAAATTATTTTAAATATAAAGTAAACACATATTTCTAGTTAAATATAAAATAAATAAAAAAAGCATAAATATTATCTATTGTGGATTGAAAATGAAAATGAAAATGAAAATGAAAAATATTTATTTGCAAGAATATGGGTGTCACAAGTTATTAAAATAAATTAAATTACCATCATATTCTACCATAATATGGCGTGCAAACATTTTAATTTAGGTCGATTTCTTTATAATTACTACCGGATCGGAACGCGGCCACACACTGAGAAGATCCGGCGGAAGAAACTCAGCGGGCTTCTTTTTTTCTATTTCACGTATTACAATTGTATGTGTAATACATACAATTGTAATACGTGAAATAGAAAAAAAGAAAATTTACTAGAATTATTTCACATCAAAAGTTGTTTTTATAATTTACAAAATATGATCTTATGCTCAATCCAAATTTTTACAATTTACAAAAAATTTACCATTTTACAAAATTTGCCGTTCAGTTTTTATTACATTTAAATTTCAAGGTAAATTGTACAAGCTTATATTTCTGTTTATTAACATTTAATTTTATCTGCTAAAAATTCTCTAATATCATAGTATGTTTTATTTAACAGTAAATCAAACAATTTTTTGCGAAATTTATTTATAGGTAATAATTTTAGACTATCAGGAATATGATTGTATATATTAATTGCCATACAATATGCATTTTTTTTATAAATATTTAGTCTTTGGCTTGGCACATGTAGCTTCTCACTGTTTCTAAAATATGAGTTCCCTAATACTTGAGCATTTGTTTTAAACAAATGTTGATGTTTTTTTACAAATACGCATACCGACAGTATGTAAAGACAAGGTAAAGGTAGTATTTTAAGAGTTTTAAATAGGGGTTTACATGAATGTAGTTGATTAACATTACATATTGCACGTATACATTTCTTTTGAATTCTGAAAATCCTAATTAAATCAACTGAGTTTCCCCAAATAGAGATTCCATATTGCAATACAGATGAGACATATCCGTGATATGCCAGCAATGCAGCATTTAAGTTGGCTACTTCACTTATTCTTCTCAAAACATAGATAAATCTGTCAATTTTTTTGCAAAGAGAATCAATGTGCGCTTTCCAATTGCAATGGTTGTCAATAAATATTCCTAGAAATTTAGTGTATTCAGTATTTTCTATATTTATATTGTTAAATAATATATTTGATTTTTGAACTTTATTGCTATAACATGTTTGAAATTCAACTATCTTTGTTTTAGTCAAGTTAATTTTTAAATTATTACTTTTTAACCATTCCGAAACTTTAAGTAAGGTTTCAGTTGTTTCTTTTACTAGATGATTTTTATTTTTACATTTAATGAGGAGTGTAGTGTCATCTGCAAATAAAAATGACTCATGTTGCATAGTCTCTGGAAGATCATTAATGTAAATTAAAAAGAGCAAGGGTCCTAAAACACTTCCCTGTGGTATTCCACAGTCACTACAACTATAACTTGAAGTATATATTTTTTTATGTGTCCCAGAAATTTTTGAAATTTCTACACACTGTTTCCTATTTTCTAAATAACTTTGTATGCACTCTAATGATTTCCCTCTTATACCATATTTTTCAAGTTTTGCCAACAGAATTCTATGAGAAACAAAGTCGAATGCCTTACTCATGTCTAAAAATACACAAAGTGGATAACTTTTTGTATTTAGGCATTCCGTTATACTCTTTACCAGTTCAAAGCATGCTAAGGTTGTCGACCTACCTTTTCTAAATCCATATTGATTATTTTTTAATATATTACATTTCAGTAAGTAATTATGAAGTCTATCATACATAACTTTTTCAAAAATTTTTGAGAGAATCGGAATTAGTGTAATGGGTCTATAGTTATTCATATCGCAAGGATCACCTTTTTTAAGTATTGGTCTAACTATAGACTTTTTTAGTCGTTGTGGGAACTTCCCTTCTAAAAATGTCAAATTAATAATATGACTGAGCGGCTTTGATATTACAGCAGCAACATTTTTGAGTAGTTCTGTACTAATATTATCATAACCAGTTGCACTTGTATTTTTTAAGGAGTTTATGATCTTAAATACTTCATGCTCATCTACTGGTGTAAGAAACAAAGTTTTACTGCTATTAGGTAACCCAAGTATTTTTGAAGTGTTTGTGAATTTGTCATTGTTAATACTTGTTTTTGATTGGTTTATAAAAAAATCATTAAATAGGTTACAAATTGATTGGGATTTTGTATACTCTGTATTGTTCACTCTAATTTTCTTAATTTCTTGTATATTTGTTTTATTCTGGAATGTGTTTTTAATTAAATCCCACGAAGCTTTGCATTTATTGGAAGATTTTTCAATAAATTTCAGAGATGATTGCCTTTGTGATTCTAGTATACATTTTGATAAAATTCTTTTGTAACGCAAGTAATTATTTTTATTTTCATTCTTATTAGATTTACCAAACCGATAATTTAAATATAGCTGGCGTTTGACTTTACAACATTTAAGAAGTCCTTTTGACAGCCATTTATTTTTAATTGGTTTATTTGATACCTTAGTACGAATTTTTGGAAAGCATAGCTCAAAAAACAATAAGAATATGTCGTGGAAATTATTAAATGCCTCTTCACAATTTGAACTTGCAAGAACTTCATTAAAACTTAAGGATGATAGACATTCAAAAAACTTTTTCTTATTTTCTTGACTAAAAAGTTGTTTTGTTTCAAACCAAAAAGCTCGTTTTGGTTTAAAGTTTGAGATGGACTCAATATTTACTTTTATACTCTGGGCTGTCTCATGGTCAGATAAACCGAGATAATGAGTGTAAGACTGAACATTTTCCAAATTGCTAGCAATTACATCTAAACATGCATGCTTCCTAGTGGGTTTAAGTATGTGCTGATTAATATTACTATTTGATAGAATGCCTGTTAACTGCTTTTGAGTATAATTATCCTGTAACAGATCTATATTCCAATCCCCACATAGTATAAATTTCTTCTTAGAGTTTTTCATTATATTTTCTAACAGTAATTCTAAATTATAAAGGAAAGTTTCAACATTTGAGTTGGGTGTGCGGTATATACAAATTATTACTAATTTATAATCTATAATTTCAACAGCGCAGCATTCAAAAGAGAATGGTAAGCGTATTTGTAAATCAAGAGTTTTGAACTGTAGATCATTTCTGATCAGAATACAAGTGCCACCCCGTCGTTGGTTTTCACGAGAAAAATAAGATGCCATAGAGTAACCTTCTATTCTAAAATTTTGTTCGGAACCTTGTTTAAGAAATGTTTCAGAAAGGCAGATAACATCAATTTTGCCCAATTCATCACTAAGCTCACTTAAAGCTACTTGCAAATAGTCTCTTTTACTCAGAGCACCTGCTATATTTTGGTGTAATAATTTAAACTGGTGTTTATTTCCGAAAAAACTGGTCTTTGTTATCTATATTTTTTATATCACTTCTCGATTTAATATTAAAGTAATATGGTATGGTACCCTTTTTTATTACATTATTTGAAACTGAATGTTTTAAGTTGTTTTCTACTTTATTTCCTAGTTTTTTACTGAAATAATAAGGTATTGTACCTTTGTTTATCTTAGGGGTAGGATATTGATCATTTTTGATACTAATTATTCTACTAGACACTAATTTTTCTAAGTTTGCTTTATATTCGTTGAATGTAAATGTCTGTTTATTTAATTGCTTATTATTATTTTCACTATCAGTTACTTTATTAATTTTTTGTTTGGAAAATGACAAAAAGTTATTTTTGTATTCCTGATAATCCATATTAATTTTTAATTTGTTATACAAACAGTCTATATAGGTTTTATGCGAATAATGATTATTATATTTAGACAAATAAGAATCTAAATCAATAAAAGTACAGTTGTTATATTGTTTTACAATTAAATTTAACTTATAATTTAGTAATCCTACATTTAGATATTTATTCGACTCTACTTTTATTAAAAACACTTGTTTACACACTTTTAGTTTATCTAACATATTACACAAATTAGTGAAAACAGAATAAGGTTCTTTGTCATTGGTACCAATGCCAAGTATGGTAAAGTCTTTGTTACTTAAATTTGAATAATCACTAAAACTATTTAATATATTCAATGACTTCGCATTAGGTTTTATTGTAGATAAAACTGAAAACTCACTTGATTTGTATTTCACCAATCTAGTAGATAGGCCCCGGAGTCTTTGATCTCCTAATATAAGAATCTTATTTTTTTGTGTATTTGAAGGATTTTGAGTAGACTTTTCATAACACTGTTTTAGAGAAACACACATAGAAACTTGCTGACTAGAGTTCTTCAATTTCTTAGATTTTACTTCTTCCTTTTTTTGTGTCTGAATAGTGTTTGAAATCTTAGAATTTGATTTTGTTATACTACTTGTAGTGTCCTCAGAGTTCAAATTTAAAGATGTAGAAATACTTGTTTTATTTTGAGTTTTATTTGACTTCACATACTTATTTTTTGGTGTTGAACACTTATAACTTTTGTGTTGTGTGGATATCTTGGAAGGTGTATTTTTTGTTACTTTTTTTAAAATTTCTATGTTTCTAGCTTGTTCTTTGTTTACTTTGCGAAGAGAGTTATTTTCTAAAATTAGATTTTGTATTTCACAATGAGCACTTTCTAACTGACACTTCAAGGTATTAATTTCCTCACGTAATTCTTTGTTTGTGGTATCGCTTACAGCTGACAAATCCGGAATTCAATATTACTGAATACTAATATGTTTTAATAAATAAATAATGTCATATAAAAATACTAAGTATTAATAAATGATTTTGCTTGTCAAAGTATATACTACAGTGAAATACAGTTTTAAATCAAAACTTAGTCACTCTTTTTTGCAGGATATAATATAGTCTTAATAATATAAAAACGATTTGTATAGGCTTTTGACTGGCAACCACCGGTAAGAGTTGATGAAAATAAGTTTTTTTCCAATAACTTAATAACGGGAAAAAGCTAGACAAAAAATATGTAAACCCGGTTGACCCTGCAGGTCATCCTTATAACTTTCCGACAAATTGAGATATTTTAAGCTCAAAGGAGCAAAAACTATATTCATGCATACAATTTTTTAGAGTACAAAAATCTAAATTTTAGTAAAAATGACAATAATTTCATTTTTGAAAAGCTGTATGTATATTTTGGAAACAACGATCGATTTTGATCTTTCGAATTATATTCGTCGCAATTTTTGAGCTCTAAAATGTTTTCTCAGCTACATAATCTATAGGTTGCAAATGTCGAAGTAATATCAAAAATAATATATTTTTTTAAATTTTCGTTATCGATATATCCTAAATAAATCAGCCGATTTTAATCCAGTTTACAGTATTTGATGCAGTTTTTTAAAGAGAAAGGCTGATTAGATTTTTAAATCAATCTGTATATTAGCCTGAAAGTTATTTTAAAAATATTGAGTGAATTTGCTGTAAACAAGAAAATATTGATATTTGAAAACCTGTTACTTTTGAAACTAACTTACTAACGTAACTTTTTAAGTATCTACTAAGATATTGTAGAAGGTCAAAATGATTGGTTAAATAAGCTCGAAGCTTTGTCGAAAAAACACTTTTTTCAAAATTTTTCGTCAACGATAGCTTCCAAACGGATGAACTGATTTTAATGCAATTTGAACATTGGACCCAGTTTTTTGAGCATAAGAACTGATAAGATTTTGATCTCAATCAGTATATTAATATAGAAGTTATATTAAAAAAAAACAATAATTCGCCAATTTTCTTTTTGCGATTTTTCAAAATTTCTCAAAATCTCATTGTCTGAATCGATTAAAATTTTCAGAAACCATAAGTAGAATCCAATTGAATGCCATCAACCGCATTTCAATCGGTTAAGCTATTCAAAAGTTATGATATGTTCTTCCTTATCTTCATACGTAGTGGGATGTTAAAAAAGTTTTAAATGAAATGTGTAGAATTTGTTAATACTTTTACATGAAAAAGGTTATATCTACAGTCAAAATTAACCGACTTAGAGAAGTTTTTAAGTTTAAAGGGAAAACGTAACTTTTAAAAAATGTTAGCTTGTAGAAACAAACAATTTTTTTTTTTTGTAATTGATAAAACAGTTTCAATATTATAATGTCCCTTGAACTTACGTATTGTTCAATCAAATCTATTCTGTTCTCATTCTTATTCCTAAATGCAATCTATCGTGATAGTGAGAATAAATGAATCTCTATCGTTAAGTATTTCTATTTTATCGCGTTTTTAATCACAACAATTCTCAAGAAGTTTCAGCGTATAAAAATAGAAATAGACTATAACATCAGATTTGTAATTTGAATGTGGACAGATGTTCCAGGAAGAACAATACTGTGTTATGAACCATAACCTATTTGATGAGGTGTTATTGTCGGAGGGTGGGTGATGTTTTCAAAAGCGTCGTATTTGTATAAAGAAATGTGAATAAGGAGGAGGTATTTGTGTAGAAAATGGTTTATATTGTCTGCGTATAAATTCATATGCATTACTGATATATATTTCCGCTATACTAACGGTCTAGCCCGGTTCGCTTGTTACTCATGCATTATTTTTGGTATCATATGTCGCCTCTGTCAGTGGTCTAGTGATCCAGATTCGGAGTTCACTTAGCAAATTATTTGTTTGCTATTCTACGATATAAGAAAGTCAGCCCTGAATAATTACTTATTACATCTTTTCCCGATCCGGAAACCAAACCTCATGGAACGAAAAAAAATGTTAATACTTAAAGTAAACGTGTGAACAATTACAGCAGATAATAAAAATGGGCTCGTGTCCGCAAATGTACCGCAAGTGTAAGAAATGAGGTCACAGGGACCCCGAGACAATGGGCCCCTTGATAAACGACACAGTGATGAGTCGGAGAAAAACGTTCGAAATTAAACCGATGATAAATTGTGGCCGCGGAGCGACGCTGAAATGGATTTTTCTTTTGTATACTAACACTGTAATAACCGCTTTTATTTTTCAATGGACAGAGGTGACGGAATGCAAAATGGCGGAAAGTTTTTAAAAGACCACGTAATTACTATTTGTTATTAGTGGATCGTTAAAGCTTTAAATGTGAAAGATTTCTTCTGGGTTTCTTTTTAAAGAATAGATTTAACTACCTTACTGCTAGACATTTTGTAAAAGGTGATAGAAGTGTAATACGCATAATTAATATGTCTCTTTCTTTACTAAGTGGAAGAGTTTAACAACGTTATGATTTTTGGGTTTGTTACGTTTTTAGGGTCCGGTAAAGAAAGCTAAACTAGGATAAACGTACGTAAGTGACATTCCAACCCCGCCAAACCACACTGAATAACAACGCACTATTAACATCTTGGTGGCGTGCAGTTGCAGTCACATTATTTGGGAGTGTAATCTCTGGCAAAACGAACGTAGCCAAATATTTGATAGTATACGATTTATATCTGGTGTAATCTCCTATTCTTTTGGGAACAGATGGGAAAAGTGCCTTTAAGCGATTTTGTCATACTTACAACTGGAAGCAGAATTAATTAAGCCGTTTTGTTAGGTCCACAATTACCTGTACTACCGCGATGCAATAACAATCAGGCTTAATCTGATTGTAAACGTCTTATTTCTTAGCATTTTTATACTTTTAACATTCCGCTGCCTCCTGCTACAGCTGTTGTGTCCCTTTACAAAAGGAGGGAAACAGGATGTATTTTCTATATACTTGTGATTAATGTCATTGCAGGTTCCAAGACAGATTAGCTTTTCCCCAGGCCACGCTGACGTCGCAACTCAGTGGTTATCAAGACGCTTGCCTCTATCTGGTTTAGAGAAGTTACAGTGGTGGGAACGAGAATTGGGCCCCTTGCCCTTTAAAACAAATAACATAATGCAATTTATTTACATATTAATTGGGTGAGCCGTTACACTTTCCCACATTTTGCCTAATTTTGTGTACAATTAAAAAATGCTAGTTCAGTCTCCTTTTGAAGAAAAGACCGTGCGGTGACCGTCCTGTTTGAATATTGCTAAACTAATTTCGTTGAGGTTTACTATGAGGTTACTGTGAAGTTCCTTACGGCAGGCTTGGAGGGGATAGGGATTTTGCTGCGCGACCGAACTGAAAAAAATGTGATAGTAAAACCGTAAGAAAAATGCGTGGAATAAAAGCGTTAAATGAGACGTGCGCAGGCGCGACAGTCGCATACACAAGCGAGTAGTGCCGTTTAGCCGAAGGAAGTTCGTTCCTACCTGGTGTCCCGCGACACCACATCATTTTTATCTTTTTATTAGTTACATAATATGTGACATGAGTTCATATGACCTTTTAACTATCGTGTTCTTCAATATGTGGTCTTTTGGCAATCAACTTATAATGTAGAAAGACAAATAATTTTGGGAGCCCTTACAAGGTCATGTAATTTAGTTTTTGCTAGAATTAAGTCATTTTTGTATATTGTTATCCCGTAATTACAATACACATACACATAGTTTTAGTATTAAATTATAACATTTCAACATAACCACAGTAATTTCTATAAACCAGAATCAACAGCGGTAACCTAATGGCCACAAATTGCAAGCTAAGGGATATATACAATCATATTCCTGATAGTCTTAAATCATTGCCTATAAATAAATTTCGCAATAAAAGTTGTTTGATTTGCTGTTAGATAAAACTTATTATGATATTAAAGAATTTTTAGCCGATAAAATTAAATATTAATGGATAGAAATATAAGTTTGTTAAATTGTCCTTTAAAAAAATTTCAATGTAGTAAAAATTTTGTAAATGGTGAACATTATGTAAATTATAAAAAAAATAATTACTCAAAATATGAAACTTGTAATTATAAAAATAACTTTGTAATATGGAATCATCCTTGTATATTTATAACAAGAACATAAAATAAAGAAAAAAAAGATCAGCCCGCTGAGTTTCTTCCGCCGGATCTTCTCAGTGTGTGGCCGCGTTCCGATCCGGTAGTAATTCTAAAAAACTACAAATTGTATAGTTTTAAATGCAATACTATATAATGATATTTTTTTAAATATTTGCACACCATATATTGGTAGAATATGTTGGTACCTTAATTTATTTTTAACAACTTGTAACACCCATATTCTTGCAAATAAATATTTTCTTTCTTTCTTTCTTTCTTTCTTTCAATGGGGAAAATATGTCTATCAGATTACTGGAAAATTAAACCAGTTTTTTTAGTGTTTTAGTAATTTCCATTCCAACGATTGTGGCAGGAATGTAGCGATTACGGTAAATACGGCGGTTATACTAAACCCAAGAAAATATCGCAGAGCTCTACCAACTAGTATTCACGCTGATAACGACTGCCTCACTAAAATTTAAGAGTTGGCTGACAAGAACACATTTTTTATATCATAAGATAGCAAACTAGCAGATGATTCACCTGATGGAAAAAGAAACCATCAGAAGAAACCAAAGATAGCGGGTCTAGGTTCTAGCGGGGTCTTTATGCCATATGCATAAGTTTACGGTCAACATTACCCCCAAATCGGAACACGATAGTGACAAGCACGGACGCTATTGCGGCAGGAATAGGTAAGGTGACACCTGACCTTGACAAAACCAAACTATTTTACCTAGTAACTACGATAGTAGTGACTCGCGTAGCTAATCGGTCGCCTCTTACGAACTAGCTGACAGAATGACAGATATCTATTCTACAAAGTTAACCTGGCCCAGAAAACATTCTATCATTATTTACTAGATGGTAGAGTTCTGCATTGTCTCGCCCGGGTCTGGTACCACCGCCTTACCTATTTCTGCCGCAATAGCGTCAGTGCTTGTCGCTGTCGTGTTCCGGTTTGGAGGGTAAGGTAGCCGGTAAACTTATGCATGTGGCATTAGACCTCGACACGAGATAGCAACGCACCATTAACATATCTGGTGTTTATAGGCGATGGTTGACTCTTTCCATCAGGAGACCTATTTGCTTGTTTAATATCTTTTGATAAAAAAAAAAACAATTTAAAAAATCCCCCAGTAGTCTCATAATACAGATACAACTTTCGTTTGAGCTACTTGGAAGAAAGACAGGTGGTCTATTCTTCATAAGGACCTTGAGTAAATCATCCATTTATATTATAACCAAGAAAAAAGGGCACGATTTGTTCGGCTACACGAACAATAAAATGTTTATTAGTTAATATTCTCCGGTACATAGCAAATGCAAAACGATTTACCAGTCCGCGCTAGGGCTGCTAATCATGCGAAACATAACGAATACTTTTTTTATTATATCATGAGGTAGCAAACAAGTAGATCGTGTTGTTCCCGGCCTTCTTTGTAGAATAGGCCAACTGCCGTCCTGCCAAGCGGGTCGTAAAAGGCAACCGATTGGCTATCGAGTCACTACCATCGTGGCTACTAGGTGGTAGAGTTCTGCATTGTCTCCCCCGGGTCTGGTACCACCGCCTTACCTATTTCTGCCGCAATAGCGTCACTGCTTGTCGCTGTCGTGTTCCAGTTTGGAGGGTAAGGTAGCCGGTAAATTTATGCATGTGGCATTAGACCTCGCTACAAGATAGCAACGCACCATTAACATCTTTGGTGTCTATAGGCGATGGTTGACTCTTTCCATCACGAGACTCATCTGCTTGTTTGCTATCTTATGATATAAAAAAAGGTAAGTCATCAGCTGCTTGTTGATGCGGCTGATATTTATGATGAAAATAACATTGTCTTATTTTTTAAAGCCGATTTCATGTTGTTTAATAACTGTTATTGACTTTTATCCTTGACAGTTTTGCTTTTATTTTTTCGTGACACTCGTTGATAACAGTTACGCAATTTCTATATAACAATTTAATAATGATTATAATTAAATTTTGACATTTAAATTTTATGCTTAATGATATGGTTAATTCATCACATATGAATTAACCATATCATTAAGCATAAAATATATAAAAAGCATGTAATAAATGATATTTTTTAAATATATGCATACCATGTCGTGGTAGAATATGTTGGTATATTAGATCAATTATAAAAACTTGTAGCACCCATATTCTTGCAAATAAAATATATTTCATTCATTCATTTATTCAAAAGAAATGACCATCGCCTTTAGATACCGAAGCTGTCAAAAGTGTGTTCTTATCCGTGTGGCCGGGTATTATTATCACATGCATAAATTTACCTGATACTTTACCCTTCAAACCGGAACATGACACTGACTAGCATTGACGACATTGCGGCAGGAATAGGTAAGGCCGTGGTACCAGACCCAAACGAGATGTTACGAAAATCTACCACCTAATAGTCACAATGGTAGTGACCTAATAAAACGTAAGCTAAGCTCCATGGCTGAATGGTAGATGACCTAAGCAGTAAATTTCCCGACCAACACGGGAAAAATGATCGCAATGGGATGAACAATTTTGGATAAATCCATAAACTCCTCTTATTTGTACTATAATCAGGTTTTGTCCGCGATTTAATAATTTTTTTTTATTTTTCTATTTTTTCGGTTTTTGTAACCCTACATATATGTATACGTGTTTGTATAATATTACGATGATTGGCTAAATAGTTACATCGTAAAAGCGTAACGAATAAATAAACTCACCTTATTAATTATAATAAGTATGCATATTTGCTACGCAATTGCAAGAAATCTGTCAAAAGTTTGTCAATTTACCAGTTTGTCGGTAGGTGAGGTGATGATAAAATATATTGCTAAATAATTCACACATTACATATGACAAATGTAAGGTCTTTCCAAAATAAGTGATCATACTTCAACACCACTTTCAGTACGTCTATCCAAAGATCCATCTGAAAATAACGTCATTCAAGAGACTAAAAGTTTTTGATTGTTACGAACAAAATATTTTTTCTCATAAAAATTTACACCTTTTTACATAAAATAATCCATTTTGTCGTTATTTACCATTTCCTACTCACTCTTGCGTTAAAAGTGGACTATTTTATGCAAAAAATGCGTAAATCGTTATGCGAAAGATTTATTTTGTTCCTAAAAATAAAAAAGTTTGAGTCCCTTGAATCACATTATTTTTAAGCTGGATATCTTTGGCTAGACGTACTGAAAGCTGTGTTAAAATATGTTCACCTATTTGGAAGTACCTTATATAATATCACAGTGACATTGCCAAATTCGCCAACTGTTGCTATGGTAGTTTTCACGATTTTTATACCAAATGAACCATCCTGTGTCCGTATAAATGCCGGGTTTCTAAAATCCACGACTCGTCAATCGTAGCAGTAACCATTAGCAAACAATTTAATAATAATTGGGCATTCCATAAGTTGTTCGGCCAGTTGGCAATTTGACATTTATAGGAAGCTCTGCTCAGTGGCAGAGTCCCGGATTGAGGGAGATGGACGCGGGTTAGAGTCTCGTAGAATTCTGCAAGGTGTATTACCTTACCTGGTAACTCAAACGAGTCGTTTTACTGTAAAATAATTGACGTACTTTACAAAAGTGACCCGAATCAACAAGAATAATGTATATTTTACTCTACGAAATTTCTAAATCTTAATGCTGATTTCCCTTGTGAGATTGGTAGGAAGCCTTAAATATCACTCGAAGTCATAAATTATTTGCCAAGTATAAAAATATTGTACAATTTGTGTAAATATATCCACACAGCTGTGTAAATACTAATACATACCTAGTGAACATTACTGAAATATACATAATATGGTACGCCAGCCAGCAACAGATTTTCATGACCAAGTTCCTCTTGGACAATAGTTCTAGAATGCTTCAGATAGTTGTATCGTGAAGTTATGTGAACGTCAGCTGCGGCTCGAGCGAAGGGTTCAGCAGCAGTAGCCTCTCATCCACCTTGAAAAAAATATATTTAATCGTTTCCTCCCGATTGAAAATTTGTCAAATTATAACTTGTTCAATACCGTGAAGAAAACAAAAAGTCAGCGGACTATATCGTGGTGGATATGATATTGTAAATAAATAAATACGTCAGCTGGCTGTATCTCGGTGAATTGTCAGCTGATGCCCTAAAAGGTGTAACACAGGAGCCAGACTGAATATCGCCTACTTAAATGCACCAGCTGACGAGTTTTCCCCCGGAATATTCACAAGAACATGTAAAAAAATTTTTTTACATGTTCTTGTGACCAGCTGACGTATTTTCCACCACGATGTCGTCAGCTGAATTTTTGTTTCTTTTTTTTTCAGGTATTGGACAAGCTATAATTTGACAAATTTTCAGTCGGAAGGAAATTACTAAATGCAGGAGCTGACGTTCACGAAGCTTTATGAAACCACTCTCTGAAGCATTGTAAAAGTTATCTTACGAGAGGAAATGATCAACCAAATTATTGCCTGGCTCAAGGACCAATATCACACATAATTTAAATATAGATATTGTACATTAAACTCAAAAAAAACTAATATAAAAGAAAGAAAACAAGAGTTTCTTCCGCCGGATATTCTCATTCCGATCTTGTTGTAATTTAAAAAAATGACTCATTGGAATTGCCGATAAAGATAGTTTGGGTAAAACATTATTTAGTTTGATTTAATTTCCCTTAATTACCATGAACAGGTAGGTAACCCTAGTTTCGGGGGCTGTTGGGAAATCGCAATGCGGTAATAAGCGCGACTCACGCGAGCTGTGCACTACTTTGTTATGGCAGGCAACTTTACTTGGTGAACTTTCTTATTATGTTTGATAGTGGTACATATGGCTTATATTTTAACTCCTTTAATAAATAAAAAAAGTATCTTCGCGCGTGTGTAATCACGAAGAAATAGGCAAAGGTACAACAAGTGAACCCACGATTAGCGGAAAAAACTTAGTCCCTTAATGTAATAGGTGGTGGTACTCATCCAATCCTGGGTTTAATTGCCTGACCCGGGGATCGAACCCGGGCCCTCATGTGGTCCACACCGGACTACTACACCACAGCGGCGACTTATTTAATAACACATTTAAATCCAATAGAAATTTGAGCTGCAGAATTTCTCTTATTGAGCTGTACAGAGTTGGAGCATACCTGTCAAAAGGAAGAAATAAAACCAGCGCACGGTTCTCGTGGTTCTTCTTTGAAAACCAGAGCTTGCAACTGGTTTGAAAATACGGATTTGTTTTAGTTTTTAGCGGCTTTTATAAAAGCTTCCACTCGTAGTGAATCTAGATGATAGCGTTTCGTCTAGTACATATAATACATATAATAAAATCGTAAGAAAGCCAAAACTGTACATTGAATATTTTTTTAAAAGAATACTTAGGGCGTGCTCTACAATCGATATCGAAGCCAAAAATATAGTTTTTAGAATTTTTGTCTGTTTGTCTGTATGTATGTTCGGGGTAAACTCAAAAAGTACTGCATGGATTTACTTCAAATTTTGCATGAATATTACTTACAGGTCGAGTCAACATATAGGCTACATATTATCACGCCATCGCCTACGGGGGAGGAGCTGTGCGGAGTAAACCAAGTCCGCGCGGACGAAGTCGTGGGCAACAGCTAGTATCTAAATAAACTGGTTTACCTTCTTCACTTCATAAACCTAAATAACCAGAAGTGTGAAAAGTATTTCACGCGTAGCGCGAAAATCTGGAGCGGTGTACATAAATAAAACTCTATATACCACCATACCCACCCATTTAAGATTAGTACTTAAATAAAATAACTTGTAATTATCTAATAACTACGTAAAACATTCCCTTTACAACAACCCCTTGCAACAAATACAACAACCCCTTTCCCCACCAAGCAGATGTGTCCCCCGATGGAAAGAGACAACCATCGCCTCTAGGCACCAAAGATGTTAGTAATGCGTTGCTATCACGTGACGAGGTCTAATGCCACATACATAAGTTTACCGGCTATCTTACCCTCCAAACCAGAACACGACAGTGACTAGCACTAACGCTTTTGCGGCAGGAATAGGTAAGGCGGTGGTACCCGACCCGGGCGAGACAATGCAGAACTCTACCACCTAGTAGCCACGATGGTAGTGACTCGCATAGATAATCGGTCGCCTTTTACGACCTGACTAGCAGAACAGCAGTTGGCCTATTCTTCAAAGGAGCCCGGGACCATCACGGGGGATGATGCTGTAATAAGCGATATCGGTTGGGTGGAAATACATGTGAACTGGAAACACGAGTGAGTTTATTTGTAATACCTATTTTAAAATGCAATTACACTAAGTGCCGACGATGGAGAGTATCCAACTCTACATATATTTTATTTTTTATTTTATTTTATTTTATTTGGAAAGCATACAGTGTACATACTTAATTTATATTACAATATGATTATCTACGCACCATTTATTTGCTTTCGTGCATATATCACTTTATCATTTCAAACCCTTCTAAATTTGCTCATTTATTTATTATTTGCTAACCATTTTCAGGTTAAGTTTGATGCAATCCTTAATAAAATGATCTTTATATACTTGCGCTGATTTAGGTTTAAAAATTAAACGATAAACAAACCCTCTTAACAACTTTTTTTTATAAATTCACCGTATACTTAATTTACTTATGCATGTGGCATAAGACCTCGCCACAAGATAGCAACGCACCATTAACAACTTTGGTGTCTGTAGGCGATAGTTGACTCTTTCCATCAGGAGACCCGTCTGCTTGTTTGCTATCTTATGATATAAAAAAGTACAAACAGCTTATTAAGTCATTGTAAAGCTATCTCTATTTTGCATAAATATCAAAATACTTGCAGAAAATTCACATGGGCAAAAAAATATTACATGTGTTCCATTTTTTTCAACAATTCATGTATTTTAATTCATCACAGAAATATTAAGAGTCGGGGTCCATTCAATTTTTAGCTATCAAATATTCACAAAAGGCCCAGACTGTAATCGTTCTGTGATGAATTGAAATTTATGAATTGTTTTATATGTACATCGATTATAGAACTATTTCAATGGTGTAGTTATTAATTGTTACTTAACATTATTCTTCTTGACAAACTTCTGGGCTTGTTTCTTTATTTTTAGTTTTCATTTAAGGCAACGAACCTAGTTTAAAGATTAACTGAAGTGGAGTTTTTTGTTTTCAATTATTTTTTTTAATTTTATACTCTTTATTCATTAACTTTGATATTAGGATTATAATATGGTAAATTACGCAAACTTTTTATGTCATTCAGAGAGTAAATATCGTGGGGATGATTAAGTAACTTGCGGTGGTCTAAATTCTAAACTACTTATTATTAGGCCCTCTGAAGACCTAACTCAGCTCTAAGCAATGCATACTTGTCCTTTAGAATAAATGCTCGAACTTAAATCAACCACAGCTCGGTCCATAGTAGATTCTTGGAGCTTGTGTACAGTTAGACCCCAGCCTTAATAGCATTATTTTTCGTCCAATATTACCCTGTTCACGAAGTGGATCAAATTCTATAGTCAATGGTTCGATTCTGACTCCCACTCCAGGTACATTGTTTTAATTGCTTTGTTGTCAAATTTAATATAAACAGCCTGTGCGATTCTCCGGGTTCCAATTTTCTTGGTCCCTTCGAAGAACTGATCACTCCATTGTCCTTATAACTCCCATTGCTCCCTTCCC